>JAWNMJ010000568.1:0-337267 GCA_035044165.1 Drosophila nr. perissopoda 1 BK-2023a
GCGAACTTGCTTGGCCTGAAATGACAAATGCAAGTGTTAATACTGGTGTCAATGTTTGGACTCACAATCAACATGACTCACCTCAGTATACTGCTTCCATTGGATTGTTGCCAGCTACTGCTACCCCATCTGGGTCTGCGGCACGAGATGGGATGTCAACTGCACTTCTGCACCCTGTATTCGGTGCTGCGAGAGAGAATCCACTTTCACATCCTTCCCTGGAGGGGGAAATCCGGGCGGTTCGGACCACAGAACCACACGCGGCCATCAATGGCCATCCTGAAGTGCTTCAGTCATCGCCAGCAAGTGGCCCGCAGATGCCGACTTCTTCCGCTATATACCCTTGCCAGGTACCTGGCGGCGAGAAGCACAGATTTACCCGCCCTGAAATGACAAATAAGAGAGTTAAATTACAGAGAGCGCAAAGGAGAGAACAACTCTTGAACTTCTTAGATTACATCGAGAATGCGGCTATAGCCGATCCTCTAGAAGGCTTGCGCGAGCACCCTGGCCAGGCTCCTGAGCGTGAAACGTCTGAGCCTCCACTAGCTTCACCATCTGGTCCTGCAGCGCGAGTTGAGACACATTGTCAATAAGCATCCATCATGAATTTAGTTATCGATTAAATGTGATATGGCAAGTTGTATTCAACTGCAAATTGAAGTTGTGCTATCGGATATCGATTCTTATCGAAACGGAGTTGGTATCTATCAAATATGACCGATATTATGTTGAGCTATATAGAACCAGGAATTGAAAAACAAATCTTGAAAATTGTGATTTGTATTGCTATCGGAAAGCGATTCTTATCGATAAATAATGCAAACAGAAATAGTTCTCAATAAAATATGGCCAATACTATTTGAAGGCATACACAAAATGTGTTTTGTTTTGCTATTGGTAATCGATTCTTATCGATAAATAATTAAAACCGATTCAGTTATCGATTAAATGAAATAAACTGCATCTCCTATTGGTATATGAGTCCTTTTATTCCAAATCTAAAGTCTATAGTTGTTGTAATCTCTGAAATGGACTTATTCATTTAGACTTGCAAACGGACTTGACTAAATCAACTCAACTATTCATATAGATCCGGAATATATATATATATATAATTTATATATACACATACTTTAGCACAAGCCTATTATACCCATTTGCCATTTGCAACTGGGCTTTGACACACCCACACATGATTTAAAGGGTTTTCAGGCAAGATTGTACAAAAATCGCTGATGAGCAACGAAGAGTATTCAAACGAAGATTTCACAAAATGAAAAGCGCATTAAAAAGTAAAAGAATCAGCAGCAACAATAACAAAAACTATTTCCTGTTGGCCAACAGACTTTTGTGTTTTATTATTATTTTTTCACTTTTCGTTTTCAAAAATGGAATCATTTAAAGAAAAAGCTCAAGACGATGAAGTGCTCCGTTGTGTGTGTAAGTGTGTGTGCGATTGTGTTGTGTGTGTGTGCCTCTCGTTGGTCATCAAAAGAAATCATCATTATCAGCAGAGGCAGAGAGAGAGAGAAACACATAAAGAAGCAGAAAGGAGGGGGAAGTAAAATAAAAATGAAAGAGAAAATGAATATATATGCAGTCAACCACCCGATCAGCTATATTATCAGCCACATCAACAACAACAACACTCATCTTGGTATGTGTGTGTGTGTGTGTATGCAAAATGAAGATTTATGAATATTGCATGAACTGTGACTTGTAGGCTCTTATCAGTTATGGAGCTAGACTTAGGCTTCCTCTGTATAGAACAGTGAAAGGATGCAAAGAACGAAATATATCCAACTCGAGGTGAATAACTGATAGTCGACGTAATCGATAGGTGTGGTGGAAACTATCGATATTTGGTAATCGCTAGTCGAATGTGTTCGTCAATATATAGAGTTCAACAACTACAGACAGTAGGCAGCATCGATAGACGATATAATTGGGAAAATCTTTATATGTTTACTGATAGTCGATAGACGATAAGATTCTGGAACGATAGATTCTTAAAATGTGTTAATGCTGTGAAAATATGTTTAAAAATTAAAAGAACAAATTTTGTGGAAAAACTACATGTGAACATAATTATTTTAGTATCAAATGCTTATAGTTAAATTTTCAATATTTATTTATTATAAATAAAGTCATTAAATAAAATTTATTAAAAATTATTCTCTTTGGGGCGAATTTGCTTTTAATCCTTCAGAGTCCACTTAGTGGCAGGTTGACATAAATATTTAAATATTATGACTTTCATTAAGTAAAATACAGTTGTATTCCGATGCGATTTGCAATAAATATTGATATATTGCAGTGCATTTAGTAATAAATCTTTGCCAGCTACTATCGCTTTATAAATAAGTTTTCCACGGTGCATTTTCATTTACCAAATCACAGAAACTGGGTTGGGCCCCTTTCGATTCTCAATTGTAGTTGCGGCTTCTTACAAGATATTTAACTAATTAATTAATTAATTTTAGAAATTCAGTGATGCTTGAGCAGCCTTATCATTTAAGTTTGTATTTCATTATATTGACTAAATATATATATATATATATATAGTTATTACAACACTTATACTATAAATTTTAATGTGAATTATTTATTTATATTTCAAATGTTTTTTCTCTATTTTTAAGTTATCTCAAGAATATTAAAATTGTATTTGATTTTACGGCTTTAACAATTCCGTAACACATCTTTCTGTACAATTTTTAGATTGTTTTTGTTTTAAATCTTTTGTCTTTACAAACTTCACATTATATTTCCCACTTAATCCCCAACAAAAAGAGAACAACAAAATTGAATCATCAAACGAATTCCCATTCAACAAGCACCAAAGAAAGAAAAAGTCAATTGTAAATGGAAAGCTGCATTCTGATTCACACATTGCTGTTAAAATGTCCTTGGGATCGACAACAACAACTGAAATGTTAACCCACCTCCCCCACCCAACCCATCGAAGACACACCCAACAATGCGAATGCGTGAGCAAAGCGTAGAGCGAAAAGAAACCCAAAACGCATAGATGGAACCCACCCTAAAAAAAAAGAAGCTAACAGCATCAGTGGCAGCTGAAGAGTGTTGTCCTTTTTAGCCTTTTAAAAGCTAGCCCGAATACTAGCCGTTTCTGGATATAGCTTTTAATGAATTTAAGCTGTCGATTTTTCATTAAGTGAATCATTTGTATAAATTTTAGATACTGTTTTATTTTGTAACTATTTATTTTTATTTAAATAAAGATAGTAAAATTTATATAAATTTACTTAATCAAAAATGTTTCAGCAACTGTAGGAAATTCACCTCTTTTAGCCTTCTCTGGCTGATGGGCATTGTTCTATTCCTTATGCTGGCAAGAAGAGTTTTATCCCTTTAACCTTTTAAAAGCTAAAGCAATAAGAATCATAGCTGATTTTGCAGCCATGATATGTGAAAATATTCTTTTTGTTTTATAATTATTTCATTTATTGATTTTTCTTTTTTTTTTTTCTTTTCAATTAAATTAAATTTTAAGACACAAAACTAACTAATCTTCATTATTTCGGCAACTTTAAGAAATTCCCTTCCCTCTTAGCCTTATCTAGCTGTTTGGCGTTTTTTGTCTTTTATGCTAGCAACACTGATAACAGCTGGCGGAGTTGAAAATTGTTGAAAAGATTCTAGTGCATTTAAGGTCATGTTCATGGTTTTACATTTTTATTCATATTTTATGTTTTTCCGTTATTTATCATTTGTTATTTACATCAAAATAGTAAACAATAGCAAAACATTTTTCATTTTCACATTCAATAACTTTCAAAAACTCGTCCTTTTTAGCCTTTTCAGCTTTTTATTATTTATGCTGTGAACACTGATAACAGAAGGAAGCAGCCGCAGCCGCTGCACGAAATTCAGTTATTGTGATTTTTTCGTGCAGTTTATTCTACTTCTTGCTACTTACTTTTATCCATTCTGTTGGCGGCGTTGGCGTCGTCGTTGTTGTTTGTCGTCGTCGTGTTTTGCCAGGAAGCAATTGCGTCGCAGTCGACGTCGTCAGTTCAATGGACGTCACCAGCAGCAGCAACAACAACACAAAACAGCACTTTTCCAGTGTGTTTCTCAGGTATGAATCACGCGCGTATCTTTTATTTACACACTCGCACACACACACAGACGCGTTTAAAAAGAATACTCGGAATTAATAACGCTTTTTGCGTGTTTTATTTTGACCTTATTCGTTGCTGCAGAACCAGAACTGGAATTAATTAAAATATACATGTATATATACATATATACATATATACACATATGTATATGTATATATATATATATATATATATATATATATATCTAGCAGGAGTATGCAAGAGTGCAAGCAAAACAGAGATGGCAACAACAACAACAATAACGGCGCACTTAACAAATTCACGTCACGTATTTATTTGTTGGCTGCTACAACTACAACAACAACAACAACACAAACTCCTGAGCCTAGCCTGAAGCTGCTTTCTTTCTCACTCCACACACACACACACAAACACATATATGCATAGAACGTATACACTTTTGGGCCGCTCTTCTGCTTCTTCTTCGCATGCATTTTTCGCATGCGTTTTATTTACTATGCTTTTTTATTGATTTTCGCCATCTCACACCTGCATATACACATACACACATTCAACACAAGCAAATATGCAATATATGTAAATATCATGCGTTAACCGATTAAACACGATTTTCACGATTTTTGATAAATTCGCTCACTTTTCAAATTAACTCTTCAATTTGTTAACAAAAGAAAAGCGAATGACACACGAAAAAGAGAGCCGCACACAAAATACTCCGTTGACCACCCGAATAACCATTCAGCTAGAGTGCGCGCGGAGAACTGCTGACAGTGTGGTCAGTGTGCCCAGCTGTAAAGTACCGAAAAAATAATTACCTCTTACTAATCAAATATTTCAATAAATTATTTAAATATATAAGTCAGATAAGATAAGGTTTGAGTAATTTAAATATGCCTATAATAGTTGAAATTGTAAATTTTCATTGTTGAAAGAAAAATTCATATTTAAATACTGTCATTGCCAGCACAGTGTGACCATGTCATGTAAAAGCAATATATGCTTTTGGTATTCTATATGAATTCAAATCACTAGCTAAATTAATTATAAGGCGAAGAATGTGATAAACATTTTCTTATGATGATTGTTATGTTCAAATGGACTAAATTATTTTTTTATTGTAAAATTATTAAAATTCAAACAAATTGCATGCCCATGCCCTAATGCCAAATAAAACGTTACGCTCGTAGCTCCCAGTTTCTCGTTGTGAGCGAAGTCGGACTGCCAACCTATCTCAATCCAATTGATAACAAAACTTATTGCAAGCCTGTCAATTTAGTTATCAGCCGGCCACCACGAGACATAGGCTTTCTATTGCTCAACCGCCACAAAAAACTATCGCCCATCTATTATTATTAATTAAAACAACGCAGCGTGTGGAGGTGGAGAGAAAATTTATGAAAAGTGCAAAAACCAAACGCGTAAAGGTATATCGAATGAAAAACGCAACAAATCTACACGTAAGCTTGCGCGAGACGTGCGTTTTTACTAAACGAAAATTCACCAAATGCGTGCGTGTGTGTGAGTTGGTGTATATTTGTGTGTGTGGATATGTGTGTGTGTCGTGTATGTATGTGTATTTCCAATTGTGCTCGTTGGCTCCGTTTCTCTTTCTAAAAAAAAAACGAAAAACGAAAGAAAAAAATCCAAGAAAATCTACAAAGAAAAATCCCAAAAAAATACATATATAAAAATGCCAATTGCGTATTTACATATTTTATATCTCTTCCACGGTGTGTGTTTGTGTGTTGCTTTTTCTAACTTAATGTGTTTCCTCCCCGCTCCTCGCACTCCTTTCGCAACAACAAAGTCTGATTACATTTTTCAGCTGCAACTGTTGCGCTTTTCTTGCTTTCCCCTCACTCGCATTGTGTGTATGGGTATAATTATAGCTGCTCCCGCCTCTCTCCATCTGTATCGCCATCGGGCTCCTGATTTGTCCTGCCATCTGCCTGTCTAATTGACCCGTTATAATTCAGGTGTCAAAATTAGTCCTGTTACATTTTGCAATTTACATACGAAAATCAAAGCAAAGCAATGAAAAACATAAACATTCAACCACATTTTAGGGATTTTCCTTTTAATATTTGTTATCAATTAACAGGAATTTATCAATCTTAAATCATTTTTGATATTCCATTAAATTACAGATTTTTATCCAACATTTGGTAACTCATTGTAATTGTTTTATTTTTTTAAAACAAACAAGCTGTCATAATAATTATAAACATTTAATTACGCAAAATGTAATCAAACAAAAAATTGTTGAAAATTTGTTATCTTTGTTAAAGGAATAAAAATCACTGCATTATTTATCCAGAGCAATTTTTGCAATTGTGACAGCAAAAGCTAAAAAAAAAAAAAACACCAGTGTGGCCGTATTTGTTTTTTCTTCTATTTGGCAATATACAAATCATGGCTGCCATTTTGGCTAAATAGCTAGAAATATTTTTTAATAATAATAATAATAATAACTTTTATCTTGGAAATTATTTTTGATAATTAAGTAACTCAAAATGTTTTTTGCTGACCAGAATACCTCTATTGCCCATGGATGTATAAATGTAGCATCAAGTAACTACGAAAAAAGTTAAAGTATTCAGTGTGGCCGAATATGTTTTTTTCTGCTTGGAAAAATTAAAATTAATGCCATTTTGGCTATTATAAAACTAGAATTAACTTTTTAGGTAAGGAAATTTTTATTTTGATAGCTAAACAGAATAACCTTATTGCCAAGCATAAACAATATCAGAGATGCAAAACGTGGTACAAGTAACTGCAAAAAAAGAAACATTAACAAAAAAAAATGTTCGTAATTAGAGGCATCAGCGACAGCTGTGAAAAATGCCTTTCAATGTCAGCGCGACAATAATTTCTCAAGCAGCTCAGCTATATGTTTATTTGTTTTTTGAGTCTGACAAACATGCAAGTTTAAACATGTTTGTGCATATTTATATGTATATATATGTGTATATTTTACATCACTGCTATGTAAATGTTGCAATTAAATATAGTTTTTTTTCGTTTTTAGTTTGTGATTTATTTTTATTTGATTTTTTCTGCATTTTTTATTTATTTATTTTTTTTTTGCTTGCTTTTGCTTGGCGTGCAAAAAGTTGCGCGTTCCGTCCGTCGACGGAATCATCGTCAGCGACGCTGAAAATTGTTGAGATTCCATTCACATTCCAGCATGCAATTCGTACTGGATTATTGCCTCTGTATGTGTGTGTGTGAGTGCTGTTAATGCTGCTGCTGTTATTGTGGGCTGCGCCGCCTGCAGGCAGCGACTAAACAGGTGAGGCGATGTCTATGTGTGTGTGTGTGTGTGTATGTGTGATCGTGTGCATTCCATTTGCGTGTGCACACACAAAAATATATATATATATATATATCAGTACACAAATGCACATCAGAGTTGCGCATTGCAGTTCAATTAATGATATTTTGTAGCTTACATTTTGATAAGCACAAAAATCGTGTAGTTTTGTGAGTTCGGTTAAAAAAAATTGATACATAACGCTAAGCAATGCACATTGGATGCAAATAAAATTGGCTTGGACTTAAATGAACGAACGATATGAACTGCATTTGGGGATGTGACTAGTTAATTTTAGGGACTAGTTCAAATGAACAATGCATAACAATTTTAATTCAAATGAACTAACGAAATAATGCAATCAGGTATTTATATATGTCTGGTTCATTTCGTTAATTTTAGTGACTAGTTCAAACAAACACCTGTTGTTTAAATCGAAACGAACGATATGAAGTGACTTAGATGAACGGTCACCATATCTAATTAATTTTAGTGACAAGTTCAAATCATCACGTAGCATCGCCGTTGCTGCTGATTTTAAAAGTAAATGAACGATAAAAATTGTAGTGACTAGTTCTATTGAACAATATGTACCTATTAATAAAAGTGACTAATGTGAACGAATGAATGTCAGTTATAAATCTAGTTCATTTTAGTGACTAGTTCAAATGAACAGTACGCAGCATCTCTGTTGTTGCTTTTCAAAAGTAAATGAACGATAAAAAGTGACCAGGTCTTGTGGTGTGGCCAGGCTAGTTTATGTTGTTTTCTTGCTGTCCAAAAGAGGGCGCAAGGCAGCGGGGGCTGGCTGGGCGAGAGAGAGATAGAGCATATAGATTTTACACCCCTTTTTCGCCAGACGCCACTGTTTGCTGCAAGTTGCAATCGACGACGACGAAAATGCAATTTAGCTCGTTTTTCTTGCTTCTCTTGCTTCAATTTTTTTAGCTCCATCTTCCTCCGCTTCTACTGCTGCTGCTGCTATGCGTTGAAAAAAGGGAAAACGAAACGAAAACAAACAGCAACAACAACAACAACAGCAGCAGCCGCCTTGTTGGGGATAAGTCGCCGTGGAATGCGCATTTTTTGCAATAATAATCAGCAACAAATACTATTTTTATCTGCCGTCTGTGTTGATGTGTGTGTGTGCTTGTAAGTGAGAGTGTGTGTGTGTGAGAGAGAGAGCTGCTTGCTCACTTTTTGCTTTGTGCATTTTGATGGCCAATTTCATAGGATTTTTTAACATGCGCACGCGACTATCTTCCACACACACACAAACGGACTATAAATAGAACTGTTTATATGTGCTGTTAACGTTGACAGAGGCAGGAGCAGCAGCAGCTGTAAAAATATCCTCTTCATTTTGACTGTTAATTTTATGTTGCATATTTTTGATTTAAATGCATAAACTAAAAGGAACTCCTTACATGTTCTGTTAACAGAGGCAAAATTGATGTTGAAATTTTTGATTTACACACAAACAAAAACATTTGAATTTAAATAGCTCATTAAAAAAAATTACATGAAATGCGGCAAATTGTCTTTCAAGTTGGCCGCAATTAAACAATTAAAAATTCCAATAGCGTCTCGCATTCCACGACCATCAAAAATTACTCTCTCTTCGTGTGTGTGTGTGTGTGTGTGTATTGTACATATTTGTACTATTAATTAGTTATTGGTTAAAATGTGTACAAATAAATACTCTTGTGTAATGTGCAAACAAAAATTTCCCAAAATGGAAGTGGGTTGGGATGGTGGGGGTTGAAGTATTCTTCTCTTCTGTTGACATTTGGATTTGGCGCGTGTTCGTTTTTATCATTTATTATCCCAAAAGCACCTTCCAGTCTCGCTCTTATCACACACACACACACACATGCATACATAAGCTTACATATGTATCTGTATGTGTATTTAGCATTCCAGAGTTCTTCTCGTCTAAGCTGAAAAAAACAGAGCGCAAAAGTCAAATTTTTGTCAACAAAATAATTAAACTAAAAGAGTTTAGCAAATATATCTATGTATGTGTGTATGTAATTTATGAGCATTGTTTATGTCATATTTTGTGTGCCGAACTCATTTGTCGAAAAAAAAAATAGTTAAATTCCTTTGCATGAAGAAAATGTCCCTGTGTTGCTAACATTGGTATGTTATGATAACAGACAAGCGTATAACATGGAACAATAATGCATGAAAAAAATTAAATTCCTTTTGATGAATCGCAAATGGCAATTAGACTGAAATTAAATGTCCCTCATCCTGTTGTTGTTAATAATGCTAACATTACATTAAAATGGATAAAAATATGCTTCGACCTGTTGCTAACACGGCTATGTTACGCTAAAAACCAATGAATAGTAACTTAATATTTCATGAACATTTTATGGTTATCTTGAAAAATGTTATCTATTTTTTTTTTCATGCTGTCTCTGTTTCTCCCGTATATATATATTTACATGCAAATAGTTTTATGCTTAGCTGCAATTGCTATTCAGTTTACTTATTTGCACTTGGCACAATTCGACGAATTTTTTATTTTTTCGTCGTTTTTCGCGTGTTTGTTTACACATATATTGTTGTTCTCTTTCTCATTTTTATGGTCAGGTGCGCGTGTTAAATCCTCCTTTTCTTGTTGCCTTTGCGCAGCTGATTCCCAATCGATTTGGAATTTAATGATTTTGATGGAATTTACACGCTTCCAAGAATATTTCCATGACATAATGCGTCAAACAACGCATAAATTATGAGCACTTGTGCAAGAGAGAGAAAGAGGCAGATTCTGTTTCACTTTTCCAATCAGCACTCCATAAATGAATATTCATTTCCAATGTGTATGTTTCATTTCCAAATGCGAATACTATAACAGAATGTTTAACAGCAACAACAACTGCACAAGCAATAACAGCAACAATAACAGAATTCTTGTATTCTCTTCTGACTCACGTCTTTGGCATGTAAATGAGCACTCTGTGTGTGCTATGCGTTTGTGTGTGCATGAATGATGGACAAGTTTAAAACGCGTCGCGCGTCTGCGTAGCGTGTGACAATTTTTTTTGTGTACCCTGTTTTTAATTCAAATTAATAACGGGGCATGAGCTGCAAAATTTATGAAACTGGAAAATGAGTTTTAAGCAACTGGAATGTACTATGTTAAATATATATATAGCAGAAATTTCCAGAGGATTTTAAAGCGAAAAAATAAAAGTTAATCAAAAAACATTTAAATTTTAAAGTGAATTAAAAAATTGTAATTTAATCAGTATAATTTTATACATTTTTACTTTTACACGAGCGACTTTACACAATATTTTCCAGTTGTGTACGCGATGTCGATTCGTGTATTAAATTAATTAAAATTCCGCTGATTTCGTTTTGCTCTCTTCTGTTTGGTGTGTATACATGTATGTCTGTTTGTTTGTGTGTGTGCTCCTGACTTTTAGGAATTTCTGAACGATAGCAAGAATTTGATTTCATTGCTTTTTGCCGCAACGTTTCTTCTGCCTTTTGTTTTAGGCTCTGTTCGCATTTTTGTTTTTATTTTGTATGCGCGCGTTTTGTTTAGTTTTTGAACTGCTACCAAATCTAAACACAAACACACACACACACTCACACACTGATACAAGCCAATATGAATACACAAACAAATTTTCTCACAGCGCAGGAATGTTGCCCATGCAAGGGTGAAGAATCTGATGCGGGGAGGACAATTGGAATTTATATTTGCTGCCGTTTGCTAATCAATACCGATACTTCTAATAAATAAACGTAGAATATCGATCAATATTTAGTAAAACTACACACGTAACAAAGGAACAAATTAATTTTATCTTGTTCATTTAGTTCATTAATTTGAATCAGTTGTTTCGTTCTTTGAGTTCGGTTCATGTTCGTTTGTTCGTTTTGTTTATTTGCGTAAAAGCACAAATTAAACCTCTATGCATTAAATGATAATTAAAATAAACTAATATGAATAATAAAACGGAAATAGGCGAACTTAACGAATTGTTATCCGATTTAAGCAAACAATAAGACTTCACGAACGATGATTGAACGAACGAACTAAATGAACGATTCGTTCATAATTGAGCAACTGGACTAATTTTAATAAATATACACACACAATATATATGTATATGTATGTATTTAGATTTGTGTATTTGTATGTGTATGGGTTGGCAGACGGGTTTCCCGCTTTTCTTTCTGCTTTACAGACAGAATTAATGACGCCTAAACAATGAGCTGATAAAGAGTAAACACAAAATGAACAAGCCGATTTTCGAACAGTCAGCCAACATAAATACACAGAGAGAAATGATATGTGAGAGATATCCAAGCAAACTGAACTCGCGCCACAACTCGATGAGTTTCCACATATACATACATAACTGAAATGTGGCTGATAAGATAAACGCACTCATTTCATTTCGAGAAAAAACAGGGTATCAGATAGTAGCAGAAATATATCCATAAACTTAAATACCCCGAAAAAAGCGACATTTTATCTTAATAATCAACAAAACAATAAGAATTCTTTGCAATAAGTCAGCTAAACTAAAATTCAATTAATAACAGCTGGGCTTAGGGTATCTCCCAGTCGAACTATCTAGTTTGTTATATATATGTTTTGTTCTGATTTATTATTTAGAGATGAAGAATCTCAACTCTTCTGTACACCTCTCCTCCTCATAACCTCACATCGAAATTAATTTATTCCTTAAGCACTCTAATTTTGCACTAATACTAGTAATATATTAGGGTATCAGTACAGGGTATCTGCTAATCTTGTGCTTCTACTAAAACAAATGCTGTATGCAAATAATCATTTGCTTTATTTTGCATATAGCACACTTGAAATCATCACTTGCCTGATTGTACAAATAATACCTAACAGACTGATGAATCATACTCACAGCCGATTGTGAGTGTTTGACTGATTCGAGAATTGAATTGAGTTCAATTATGAATGTTGAATGTTGAATGCTGAGTTATTGTAGGCAAATCGAAAGGAAATCAGCAGGCAAAGCAAGTAAGCAGCTCGACTTAAAGGTACTCTTAGAAACATGTCATTTATTATTATAATTATTGTAATTATTACAATTATTATTATTATTATTACATCATTATGATTATATTATTGATAGTTTCTTTAATTACATATTTGTAAGACGCTTAAGCTGTTTTGGATCCATCTTTGGCTGCAGGTGGTATGTTAGTATGTTAGGTATGTTAAAGACACGGGAGTTGTGACGAGGAATCGACATTGGCGCCAGTTCATTCCAGGCATTGCGCACCGGATCGTACTCCTCGACAAGGTTGAGTTCATGATGCCCATTATGGCCGCCAACGGCAATCAAACGATCTCCAAGCAGAGCACAACCCATCCCACCGCGACTCACTGCCAGAGAGCAAATCAGTGTCCACGTATCAGTAGCTGGATCATAACGTTCCACGGTTTCTGCGGGACGATAGGTCGTGTGGTCCCAGCCACCCAAGGCATAAATGTATCCATTTACAACAGTGACACCAACGTCATCTCTATTGCGATTCATTGGCGCCCGACGACTCCATTCGTTTGTTTGCGGATCATAGCTTTCGACTGAGTGATGCCCGCATCCGCCAATGGCATAGAGGCGGCTGCCCAACACCGCAACACCAGGCATATTACGCGACTCGGACATCGACGACACATAGCTCCAAGTGCGCGTAATGGGATCATAGCGTTCAACAGTGTTCAGAGACGCCCTATCAGAGCATCCGCCAACCGCATAGAGGTGTTCATCCAGCACTGCAACGCCTGGGACACGACGGGCTGTTCCCATTGGATTGAGTGGCACGCTGACCATCGTGTTTAGGTCGATGCTCTCCACAGAGCACAATACTGCAGCATAATTGCTTCCGCCTACCAAAATCAGTTTGTTTTCCATGACAACGGCGCCAAACTCCTTACGCCCATCGATCGGATGCTCCCAAGTCGTCCATTTGTTCAGCCGCGGACAGTAGCTCTCAATGGAGGTGACCCATATCCTATTATTTAAGCCACCCACAACCAGCAATTGGCCGACAGTAGTGGATTTGCGGGGCTTGGTTTGTTCGGTGGCAGCAATGAGCGAACGGCACTCGGGGGTCAGTGAATGCCACTTGAAGGCCTCATACAGCTGTTGCTGGCACTCGTTGCTGGCGCTGCACACCTTCTCCACGTGAGCCACAATGAAGGATGGATCCAACAGGGGCAGACGCACCTTGCCGAGCAGCTCGGGTATGTGCTGCTCACGAGTGGGCGCATCGTGGCGCACCCACGACATCATCGAGTGGAAGACATCCTGCTCGGTTGGCACATTGAGCTCATCGCTGGACAGCAGCTTGCCCAACTGATTGGCGTTTAGCTGAAAGAACTCCTCATTGTGGCACACCTCCATAAAGTGCTGCCAGATGTACTCCTGCGCCACTCGCAGCAGCTCTGTGCAGCCATGCTGATCCGCCAGGAATGCGAATCTTAAACAATTGGATGGGTGCAGCTGGCGGGCGAGAAACTTGCAGCATGCCGTCACCACAGGGATCAGCTGCAGCAGGTTGGCGGTGGCCAGCAGCGTCTCGACAGTGTCCTCGTGCAGCTCAATGCTTCCGGTGTAACAATGCTTGATGAGCAGCTGCAACGCATCGCCACGCACCTCGCCAAGGGTCACCTCTTGCTCCTTGCTCTCGCGCATCTGTCCGGTAAACATTGCCGAAAAATATTCACTCGCAGCTGCGAGCACCAAGCGATGAGCGGACACCCGTTTGCCATCAATGCCAGCGATGAGAACCACATCGCACAGCTGATCGCTGTCCACAAAGTGTTGCATTCGCTTCAGTAAGGTGTCTGCATGGCTGCCCGGACTGGAATCGCTCGATAAGGACAAAGACTCCAGCGTATTCTCCGCCAACCACATGTCGCCTGCTGTCGATTCTCGAAATGATAAAACGAAAAAAATACATAAAAAACATCGGATATCGATTCTTATCGAAACGGACTTGGTATCTATCAAATATGACAGATATTATGTTGAGCTGTATGGAACCAGGAATTGAAAAATAAATCTTTAAAATTGTGATTTGTTTTGCTATCGGAAAGCGATTCTTATCGATAAATAATGCAAACAGAAATAGTTCTCAATAAAATAAGATCAATACTATTTGAAGGTATATACAAAATGTGTTTTGTTTTGCTATTGGTAATCGATTCTTATCGATAAATAATTGAAACCGATTCAGTTATCGATTAAATGAAATAAACTGCATCTCCTATTGGTATCTGAGTACTTTTATTCCAAATCTAAAGTCTATAGTTGTTGTAATCTCTGAAATGGACTTATTCATTTAGACTTGCAAACGGACTTGTCTAAATTAACTCTACTATTCATATAGATCCGGAATATATATATAATTTATATATACACATACTTTAGCACAAGCCTATTATACCCATTTGCCATTTGCAACTGGGCTTTGACACACCCACACATGATTTAAAGGGTTTTCCGGCAAGATTGTACAAAAATCGCTGATGAGCAACGAAGAGTATTCAAACGAAGATTTCACAAAATGAAATGCACATTAAAAAGTAAAAGAATCAGCAGCAACAATAACAAAAACTATTTCCTGTTGGCCAACAGACTTTTGTGTTTTATTATTATTTTTTCACTTTTCGTTTTCAAAAATGGAATCATTTAAAGAAAAAGCTCAAGACGATGAAGTGCTCCGTTGTGTGTGTAAGTGTGTGTGCGATTGTGTTGTGTGTGTGTGCCTCAAATTGCTCATCAAAAGAAATCATCATTATCAGCAGAGAGAGAGAGAGAGAGACACATAAAGAAGCAGAAAGGAGGGGGAAGTAAAATAAAAATGAAAGAGAAAATGAATATATATGCAGTCAACCACAAAATCAGCTATATAATCAGCCACATCAACAACAACAACACTCATCTTAGTATGTGTGTGTGTGTGTGTATGCAAATGCTGTGAAAATATGTTTAAAAATCAAAAGAACAAATTTTGTGGAAACCCTACATGTGAACAGACACAATTATATTATATAATTATTTTAGTATCAAATGCTTATAGTTAAATTTTCAATATTTATTTATTATGAATAAATTCATTAAATAAAATTTATTAAAAATTCTTCTCTTTGAGGCGAATTTGCTTTGAATCCTTCAGATTCCACTTAGTGGCAGGTTGACATAAATATTTAAACATTATGACTTTCATTAAGTAAAATACAGTTTTATTCCGATGCGATTTGCAATAAATATTGATATATTGCAGTGCATTTAGTAATAAATCTTTGCCAGCTACTATCGCTTTATAAATAAGTTTTTCACAGTGCATTTTCATTTACCAAATCACAGAAAGTGGGTTGGGCCCCTTTCGATTCTCAATTGTGGTTGCGGCTTCTTACAAGATATTTAACTAATTAATTAATTAATTTTAAACATTCAGTGCTGCTTGCGCAGCCTACAAAAAAACATTTTCTTTTGTTTGTTTCTGTTTTAAATCTTTTGTCTTTACAAACTTCACATTATATTTCCCACTTAATCCCCAATGTATAAATAATATACACTCGCGAGCTTGAGTTGTGAATTCAGACTCCCTTGCTCTGACGAGCAAGACCTTATTTTATTGAAAAATCTTAAAACTAAATACATCTGGTTTCTTATCAAACGCAGTCGCTTGTAAGACGACCACAGTGTAACTTCATCCCTCGCTATCTTTTGGGAAATTCTACGAATAGATTAGGCCTCAGGGACCTAACCTTGAGTGTGCTGCCTGAGCCCGCTAGCTGATACCCAGAGCAACACATGTTCATACTTGAACACCCAACAAAAAGAGAACAACAAAATTAAATCATCAAACGAATTCCCATTCAACAAACACCAAAGAAAAAGTCAACTGTAAATGCAAAGCTGCATTCTGATTCACACATTGCTGTTGAAATGTCCTTGGGATCGACAACAACAACTGAAATGTTAACCCACCTCCCCCACCCAACCCATCGAAGACACACCCAACAATGCGAATGCGTGAGCAAAGCGTAGAGCGAAAGTAAACCCAAAACGCATAGATAGAACCCACCCTTAAAAAAAAAAAGCTAACAGCATCAGTGGCAGCTGAAGAGTGTTGTCCTTTTTAGCCTTTTAGAAGCCAGCCAGAATACTAGCCGTTTTTGGATTTTAAGCTGTCGATTTTTGATTGACTGAATCATTTGTATAAATTTTAGATATTGTTTTATTTTGCAATTATTTATTTTTATTTAAATAAACATAGTAAAATTTATATAAATTTACTTAATCAACAATTTTTCAGCAACTGTGGGAAATTCACCTCCTTTAGCCTTCTCTGGCTGTTGGGCATTGTTCTATTCCTTATACTGGCAAGAAGAGTTCTACCCCTTTAGCATTTTAAAAGCTAAAAAAAATAAGAATAATAGCTGATTTTGCAGCCATGATATGTGAATATTTTTATACAATATCTTATGACAGATTTTATATTTTATTTATATTTATGATGTGAAAATGTAAAACTGTTCATAATAAAACAACATGTTACACATCAGCCCAGAAAATTGCAATAGGTATGACAAATTTCCACGTACTTTCCAGGGCCAATAGTCAACCATTGTATTCCAATTGTGAGCCGAGACATTTACTTGGCTATCGCAATGAGTGAATCACGGCGCCAAAACAATATAATCCAGCTAATAAAAACAAAAAACAAACATCAAATGCGCTGCTTCTGCTAACTATCAAAGTTGTGTGTGTGTTGGTGTGTGTGGATGTTGGTGTGTGTCTGTTATCATACAATTCAATTAGGTCATTATCATTTGCTTGTGTGTGTAATTTGTCATAACCACGCCCACAAGCCACACTCAAGTTTCCATTCGCCCACACATTTTCTTCAGTTAGTTTTCCATTGCCAAGCCGGCAAAAAATAAATAATCGCTTGATTTATGCCCCAACTGTTGTTTCAGAGACTTTATGATGGAAAGCCTTTTGGTCGTTCAGCTATATATATATATATATATATATATATAAATATATACAGCATTGTCCATATAAATATAGATAGCTGAGGAGCAGAAACCAATTACCAGAGTTCAAGTGTGCGTTTTCAGTATCTCAGAGACTTTATCATTCATACAGACATTCGGACGGACATGGATACATTTACGCAACTTTTAATGCTGATCGGGAATATATATATTTTATGAGGTCGCAGATACTTCATTTTGCCTTCTACATACCTTTGAACAAGTTCATTATACTTTTTTGCCCCTTTTCAACAAAATCATTTCATTAAAAGCAAAGCAGCCCTATTTATCTGAACAGCACTGTAAGCATGCATATTTTGCAATCCGGCTTTGCAACTGATAAGCGTGCTTAAAGCAATTGAATTGTTTGCTGGGGTAGTGGGTTGATGACGGGGTAAGTAGGGGAACAGGGCGAGGCAATGCGGGTGGCAAGTGGGGGGCAGAGCACTCCTTGGCGAGAGGGTCAGCTGCCGGTTTAAAAGAGACTCTCATTGATTGCATTTGCTTAATGGGACTTCTTCAAGATGCCAAGCTGTTTCCCCCTCTTCCGCTATTTCCCTACTTCCACTCAGCAAAGTTGCCCTTTGAATGTTGCATGTTGAATTAAATGCTTAGATATGTATAGAAATCATTAGTTAAGTGAATGTTACACTTTTTGGATAGAGTATTTAAGAGAGATAAAGTACAGTAAGTGGAGAATTTATATGGAAGATCTATGATATGATATGATATACGACATGCCTTGGCATATGAATATAGTACAATATATTTTATTATTAGGGAACGTTGCAAGCAAAAAATGCGGCTTATCATTCGTGATATACAAAGCAAAGCAAATAAAAAAGAATAAAAAATAAATAATAAAAAATAATTGAGAAAAAGAGAAATGAATAAGTAACAAATAAGTAAAAAATTAAGTAAATAAAAATAAACATGTGATTATAATTAACAAAACTAACAACTTGATGAAACATGGAACATATGATAAGAATATATTATTATTATTATTATTATGATTATTATAATTATTGTTATTATTATTATTATTATTATTATTATTATTATTATTATTATTATGATTATTATTATTATTATTATTATTATTGTTATTATTATTGCCTCTCTCTGATAAAAGAGCTAAAGTTCTTTTTTGAACCCTATCACAAGCGGAAATACCCCCTAGCAACTTCCCCAGTATAATTATTTTTACAATTCAAATAATTATCATGTTAATCGAGCTCTCTCGGTTTTAAGCAGGAAATACCGCTATCGCAGGCACGCCAATGATTAAACATCTTTGAAGGCATTTAAATTTCATTATACATTGAAAAAAAACCGAGCGATTGTTTCTATGAAAGCGATATAATGACATATAGTAGTCTAATGTTTACGTAGGATTGGTAAAGGGATGTTTTTTTGTATCCACAAACTCATCTATCGAACGATTGTTCCTATGACAACTATATGATATAGAACAAAATAGTTTCAAAACTGAGGCACTACAGTAACTATATACACACTTCTAGTGACACTAATCAAGAATATATATACTTCATGGGCATTGCTGCATACATTTTTGGTGAGCAAACGAAGAAAAGCGATGGCCTTGAGTTCAGTTCAAACGCTTAGCAGTTCAATGATATACTATACATGTATATATATATATATATGTATGTATTTAGATTTGTGTATTTGTATGTGTATGGGTTGGCAGACGGTTTTCCAGCATTTCTTTCTGCTTTACACGCAGAATTAATGACGCCTAAACAATGAGCTGATAAAGAGTAAACACAAAATGAACAAGCAGACATTCGAACAGTCAGCCAGCATAAATACACAGAGAGAAATAATATGTGTGAGATACCCAAGCAAACTGAACTCGCGCCACAACTCGATGAGTTTCCACATATACATACATAACTGAAATATAGCTGATAAGATAAACGCACTCATTTCATTTCGAGAAAAAACAGGGTATCAGATGGTAGCAGAAATATATCCATAAACTTAAATACCCCCTACCGAAAAAAGCGACATTTTATCTTAATAATCAACAAAACAATAAGTTCTCTAATTTTTTGAAAGATGGATTTTTAATGTATTCTTTTAGTATTCCATCTATGGGTTAAAGTTAGTAGTGCTCCTGGAATCTCAACTCTTTTGTATACCTCTCCTCACAACCCCAAATCGAAATTAATTTATTCCTTAAGGACTCCAATTTTGCACTAATACTAGTAATATATTAGTACAGGGTATCTGTTAATCGTGTGCTTCTACTAAAACAAATGCTGTATGCAAATAATCATTTGCTTTATTTTGCATATAGCACACTTGAAATCATCACTTGCCTGATTGTACAAATAATACCTAACAGACTGATGAACTATACTCACAGCCGATTCTGGGTATTTGACTGATTCGAGAATTGAATTGAGTTCAATTATGAATGTTGAATGTTGAATGCTGAGTTATTGTAGGCAAATCGAAAGGAAATCAGCAGGCAAAGCAAGTAAGCAGCTCGACTTAAAGGTACTCTTAGAAACATGTCATTTATTATTATAATTATTGTAATTATTACAATTATTATTATTATTATTACATCATTATGATTATATTATTGATAGTTTCTTTAATTACATATTTGTAAGACGCTTAAGCTGTTTTGGATCCATCTTTGGCTGCAGGTGGTGGTATTATGTTTGGTATGTTAAAGACACGGGAGTTGTGACGAGGAATCGACATTGGCGCCAGTTCATTCCAGGCATTGCGCACCGGATCGTACTCCTCGACAAGGTTGAGTTCATGATGCCCATTATGGCCGCCAACGGCAATCAAACGATCTCCAAGCAGAGCACAACCCATCCCACCGCGACTCACTGCCAGAGAGCAAATCAGTGTCCACGTATCAGTAGCTGGATCATAACGTTCCACGGTTTCTGCGGGACGATAGGTCGTGTGGTCCCAGCCACCCAAGGCATAAATGTATCCATTTACAACAGTGACACCAACGTCACCTGCGTTGCGATTCATTGGCGCCCGAAGACTCCATTCGTTTGTTTGCGGATCATAGCTTTCCACTGAGAGTAGTCTGTGTCCGCCAATGGCATAGAGGCGGTTGCCCAACACCGCAACACCAGGGCGCTCACGCTTCTCGGACATCGGCGACACATAGCTCCAAGTGCGCGTAATGGGATCATAGCGTTCAACAGTGTTCAGAGAGTGCCCAGCATCGTTTCCGCCGACCGCATAGAGGTGTTCATCCAGCACTGCAACGCCTGGGACACGACGGGCTGTTCCCATTGGATTGAGTGGCACGCAGGCCATCGTGTTTAGGTCGATGCTCTCCACAGAGCACAATACTCCAGCATAATTGCTTCCGCCTACCAAAATCAGTTTGTTTTCCATGACAACGGCGCCAAACTCCTTACGCCCATCGATCGTATGCTCCCAAGTCCTCCACTTGTTCAGCCGCGGACAGTAGCTCTCAATGGAGATGACCCAATTCCTATTATTTAAGCCACCCATAACCAGCAATTGGCCGACAGCGCATTTACGGGGCTTGGTTCGTTCGGTGGCAGCAATGAGCGAACGGCACTCGGGGGTCAGTGAATGCCACTTGAAGGCCTCATACAGCAGTTGGTGGCACTCGTTGCTGGCTCCGCACACCTTCTCCACGTGAGCCACAATGAAGGATGGATCCAACAGAGGCAGACGCACCTTGGCCAGCAGCTCGGGCATGTGCTGCTCACGCGTGGGCGCATCGTGGCGCACCCACGACATCATCGAGTGGAAGACATCCTGCTCGGTTGGCACATTGAGCTCATCGCTGGACAGCAGCTTGCCCAGCTGATTGGCGTTTAGGTGAAAGAACTCCTCATTGTGGCACACCTCCATAAAGTGCTGCCAGATGTACTCCTGCGCCACTTGCAGCAGCTCTGTGCAGCCATGCAGATCCGCCAAGAATGCGAATCTTAAACAATTGGATGGGTGCAGCTGGCGGGCGAGAAAATTGCAGCATGCCGTCACCACAGGGATCAACTGCAGCAGGTTGGCGGTGGCCAGCAGCGTCTCGACAGTGTCCTCGTGCAGCTCAATGCTTCCGGTGTAACAATGCTTGATGAGCAGCTGCAACGCATCGCCACGCACCTCGCCAAGAGTCACCTCTTGCTCCTTGCTCTCGCGCATCTGTCCGGTAAACATGGCCGAAAAATATTCACTCGCAGCTGCGAGCACCAAGCGATGAGCGGACACCCGTTTGCCATCAATGCCAGCGATGAGAACCACATCGCACAGCTGATCGCTGTCCACAAAGTGTTGCATTCGCTTCAGTAAGGTGTCTGCATGGCTGCCCGGACTGGAATCGCTCGATAAGGACAAAGACTCCAGCGTATTCTCCGCCAACCACATGTCGCCTGCTGTCGATTCTCGAAATGATAAAACGAAAAAAATACATAAAAAACATCGGATATCGATTCTTATCGAAACGGACTTGGTATCTTTCAAATATGACAGATATTATGTTGAGCTGTATGGAACCAGGAATTCAAAAATAAATCTTTAAAATTGTGATTTGTTTTGCTATTGGTAATCGATTCTTATCGATAAATAATTGAAACCGATTCAGCTATTGATCAGATGAAATAAACTGCAACTCCTATTGGTATCTGAGTACTTTTATTCCAAATCTAAAGTCTACAGTTGTTGTAATCTCTGAAATGGACTTATTCATTTAGACTTGCAAACGGACTTGACTAAATTAACTCTACTATTCATATAGATCCGGATATATATATATATATAATTTATATATACACATACTTTAGCACAAGCCTATTATACCCATTTGCCATTTGCAACTGGGCTTTGACACACCCACACATGATTTAAAGGGTTTTCAGGCAAGATTGTACAAAAATCGCTGATGAGCAACGAAGAGTATTCAAACGAAGATTTCACAAAATGAAATGCACATTAAAAAGTAAAAGAATCAGCAGCAACAATAACAAAAACTATTTCCTGTTGGCCAACAGACTTTTGTGTTTTATTATTATTTTTTCACTTTTCGTTTTCAAAAATGGAATCATTTAAAGAAAAAGCTCAAGATGATGAAGTGCTCTGTTGTGTGTGTAAGTGTGTGTGCGATTGGGTTGTGTGTGTGTGCCTCAAATTGCTCATCAAAAGAAATCATCATTATCAGCAGAGAGAGAGAGAGAGAGAGAGAGAGACACATAAAGAAGCAGAAAGGAGGGGGAAGTAAAATAAAAATGAAAGAGAAAATGAATATATATGCAGTCAACCACAAAATCAGCTATATTATCAGCCACATCAACAACAACAACACTCATCTTAGTATGTGTGTGTGTGTGTGTATGCAAATGCTGTGAAAATATGTTTAAAAATCAAAAGAACAAATTTTGTGGAAACCCTATAAGTGAACAGACACAATTATATCATATAATCATTTAAATTTAAATATAATTAGTTAAATTTTCAATATTTATTTATTATAAATAAATTCATTAAATAAAATTTATTAAAAATTCTTCTCTTTGAGGCGAATTTGCTTTGAATCCTTCAGATTCCACTTAGTGGCAGGTTGACATAAATATTTAAACATTATGACTTTCATTAAGTAAAATACAGTTTTATTCCGATGCAATTTGCAATAAATATTGATATATTGCAGTGCATTTAGTAATAAATCTTTGCCAGCTACTATCGCTTTATAAATAAGTTTTTCACAGTGCATTTTCATTTACCAAATCACAGAAAGTGGGTTGGGCCCCTTTCGATTCTCAATTGTGGTTGCGGCTTCTTACAAGATATTTAACTAATTAATTAATTAATTTTAAACATTCAGTGCTGCTTGCGCAGCCTACAAAAAAACATTTTCTTTGGTTTGTTTCTGTTTTAAATCTTTTGTCTTTACAAACTTCACATTATATTTCCCACTTAATCCCCAATGTATAAATAATATACACTCGCGAGCTTGAGTTGTGAATTCAGACTCCCTTGCTCTGACGAGCAAGACCTTATTTTATTGAAAAATCTTAAAACTAAATACATCTGGTTTCTTATCAAACGCAGTCGCTTGTTAGACGACCACAGTGTAACTTCATCCCTCGCTATCTTTTGGGAAATTCTACGAATAGATTAGGCCTCAGGGACCTAACCTTGAGTGTGCTGCCTGAGCCCGCTAGCTGATACCCATACTTGAACACCCAACAAAAAGAGAACAACAAAATTAAATCATCAAACGAATTCCCATTCAACAAACACCAAAGAAAAAGTCAACTGTAAATGCAAAGCTGCATTCTGATTCACACATTGCTGTTGAAATGTCCTTGGGATCGACAACAACAACTGAAATGTTAACCCACCTCCCCCACCCAACCCATCGAAGACACACCCAACAATGCGAATGCGTGAGCAAAGCGTAGAGCGAAAAGAAACCAAAAACGCATAGATAGAACCCACCCTTAAAAAAAAGAAGCTAACAGCATCAGTGGCAGCTGAAGAGTGTTGGCCTTTTTAGCTTTTTAAAAGCTAACCAGAATACTAGCCGTTTTTGGATATAGCTTTTAATGAATTTAAGCTGTCGATTTTTGATTGACTGAATCATTTGTATAAATTTTAGATTCTGTTTTATTTTGCAATTATTTACTTTTATTTAAATAAACATAGAAAAATTTATATAAATTTACTTAATCAACAATTTTTCAGCAACTGTACGAAATTCACCTCCTTTAGCCTTCTCTGGCTGTTGGGCATTAATTTATTCCTTAGAAGAGTTTTATCCCTTTAGCCTTTTAAAAGCTAAAAATATAAGAATAATAGCTGATTTTGCGGCCATGATATATGAAAATATTTTTTTTGTTTTATAATTATTTCATTTATTGATTTTTCTTTTTTTTTCTTTTCAATTAAATTAAATTTTAAAACACAAAACTAAATAATCTTCATTATTTCGGCAATTTTAAGAAATTCCCTTCCCTCTTAGCCTTTTCTAGCTGTTTGGCGTTTTTTGTCTTTTATGCTAGCAACACTGATAACAGCAGGCGGAGTTGAGAATTGTTGAAAATATTCTAATGCATTTAAGTTTATGTTCATGTTTTTACATTTTTTTTCATATTTTATGTTTTTTCGTTATTTATCATTTGTTATTTACATCAAAATAGTAAACAATAGCAAAACATTTTTCATTTTCACATTCAATAACTTTCAAAAATTCCTCCTTTTTAGCCTTTTTAGCTTTTTATTATTTATGCTGTCAACACTGATAACAGAAGGAAGCAGCCGCAGCCGCTGCACGAAATTCAGTTATTGTGATTTTTTCGTGCAGTTTATTCTACTTCTTGCTACTCACTTTTATCCATTCTGTTGGCGGCGTTGGCGTCGTCGTCGTTGTTTGTCGTCGTCGTGTTTTGCCAGGAAGCAATTGCGTCGCAGTCGACGTCGTCAGTTCAATGGACGTCACAGCAGCAGCAACAACAACAAAAACAGCACACACACACAGACGCGGCTTAAAAAGAATACTCGGAATTAATAACGCGTTTTGCGTGTTTTATTTTGACCTTATTCGTTGCTGCAGAACCAGAAGTGGAATTAATTAAAATATACATACATGTATATATACATATATACATATATACACATATGTATATGTATATATATGTATACATATATATATCTAGCAGGAGTATGCAAGAGTGCAAGCAAAACATATATGGCAACAACAACAACAATAACGGCGCACTTAACAAATTCACGTCACGTATTTATTTGTTGGCTGCTACAACTACAACAACAACACAAACTCCTGAGCCTAGCCTGAAGCTGCTTTCTTTCTCACTCCACACACACACACACAAACACATATATGCATAGAACGTATACACTTTTGGGCCGCTCTTCTGCTTCTTCTTCGCATGCATTTTTCGCATGCGTTTTATTTACTATGCTTTTTTATTGATTTTCGCCATCTCACACCTGCATATACACAAACACACATACAAAACACGCAAATATGCAATATATGTAAATATCATGCGTTTACCGATTAAACACGATTTTTGATAAATTCGCTAACTTTTCAAATTAACTCTTCAATTTGTTAACAAAAGAAGAAAAAGAGAGCCGCAAACTAAACACTCCGTTGAGCGTCCGAATAACCATACAGCTAAAGTGCGCGCGGAGAACTGCTGACAGTGTGGTCAGTGTGCCCAGCTGTAAAGTACCGAAAAAATAATTACCTCTTACTAATCAAATATTTCAATAAATTATTTAAATATATAAGTCAGATAAGATAAGGTTTGAGTAATTTAAATATGCCTATAATAGTGGAAATTGTAAATTTTCATTGTTGAAAGAAAAATTCATATTTAAATACTGTCATTGCCAGCACAGTGTGACCATGTCATGTAAAAGCAATATATGCTTTTGGTATTCTATATGAACTCAAGTCACTAGCTAAATTAATTATAAGGCGAAGAATGTGATAAACATTTTCTTATGATGATTGTTATGTTCAAATGGATTAAATTATTTTTTTATTGTAAAATTATTAAAATTCAAACAAATTGCATGCCCATGCCCTAATGCCAAATAAAACGTTACGCTCGTAGCTCCCAGTTTCTCGTTGTGAGCGAAGTCGGACTGCCAACCTATCTCAATCCAATTGATAACAAAACTTATTGCAAGCCTGTCAATTTAGTTATCAGCCGGCCACCACGAGACATAGGCTTTCTATCGCTCATCCGCCACAAAAAACTATCGCCCATCTATTATTATTAATTAAAACAACGCAGCGCGTGGAGGTGGAGAGAAAATTTATGAAAAGTGCAAAAACCAAACGCGTAAAGGTATATCGAATGAAAAACGCAACAAATCTACACGTAAAACTTGCGCGAGACGTGTGTTTTTACTAAACGAAAATTCACCAAATGCGTGCGTGTGTGTGAGTTGGTGTATATTTGTGTGTGTGCATATGTGTGTGGACATGTGTGTGTGTCGTGTATGTATGTGTATTTCCAATTGTGCTCGTTGGCTCTGTTTCTCTTTCTAAAAAAAAAACGAAAAACGAAAGAAAAAAATCCAAGAAAATCTACAAAGAAAAATCCAAAAAAAAAATAAATATATAAAAATGCCAAATGCGTATTTACATATTTTATATCTCTTCCACTGTGTGTTGCTTTTTCTAACTGAATGTGATTTCTCCCCGCTCCTCGCACTCCTTTCGCAACAACAAAGTCTGATTACATTTTTCAGCTGCAACTGTTGCGCCCTTCTTGCTTTCCCCCTCACTCGCATTGTGTGTATGGGTATAATTATAGCTGCTCCCGCCTCTCTCCATCTGAATCGCTATCGGGCTCCTGATTTGTCCTGCCATCTGCCTGTCTAATTGACCCGTTATAATTCAGGTGTCAAAATTAGTCCTGTTACATTTTGCAATTGACATACGAAAATCAAAGCAAAGCAATGAAAAACATAAACATCAACCACATTTTAGGGATTTTCCTTTTAATATTTGTTATCAATTAACAGGAATTTATCAATCTTAAATCATTTTTGATATTCTATTAAATTACAGATTTTTATCCAACATTTGGTAACTCATTGTAATTGTTTTATTTTTTTTTTTAACAAACCAGCTGTCATAATAATTATAAACATTTAATTACGCAAAATGTAATGAAATAAAATATTGTTGAAAATTTGTTATCTTTGTTAATGCAAATAAAAGGAATAAAAATCACTGCATTATTTATCCAGAGCAATTTTTGCTATTGTAACAGCAAAAGCTAAAAAAAAAAAAACACCAGTGTGGCCGTATTTGTTTTTCTTCTATTTGGCAATATACAAATCATGGCTGCCATTTTGGCTAAATAGCTAGAAATAGTTTTTATCTTGGGAATTATTTTTGATAATTAAGTAACTCAAAATGTTTTTTGCTGACCAGAATACCTCTATTGCCCATGGAACTGTAAAAATGTTGCATAAAGTAACTACGAAAAAGTTAAAATATTCAGTGTGGCCGTATATGTTTTTTTTTTTGCTTGAAAAAATTAAAATTAATGCCATTTTGGCTATTAAAAAACTAGAATTAACTTTTTAGGTAAGAAAATTTTTATTTTGATAGCTAAACAGAATACCCCTATTGCCAAGCATAAACAATATCAGAGATGCAAAACGTGATACAAGTAACTGCAAAAAAAAAAGAAACAACAAAAAAAAATGTTCGTAATTAGAGGCATCAGCGACAGCTGTGAAAAATGCCTTTCAATGTCAGCGCGACAATAATTTCCCAAGCAGCTATATGTTTATTTGTTTTTTGAGTCTGACAAACATGCATGTTTAAACATGTTTGTGCATGTTTATATATATATATGTGTATATTTTACATCACTGCTATGTAAATGTTGCAATTAAATAGTTTTTTTTTCGTTTTTAGTTCGTGATTTATTTTTATTTGATTTTTTCTGCATTTTTTATTTATTTATTTTTTTTGCTTGCTTTTGCTTGGCGTGCAAAAAGTTGCGCGTTCCGTCCGTCGACGGAATCATCGTCAGCGACGCTGAAAATTGTTGAGATTCCATTCACATTCCAGCATGCAATTCGTACTGGATTATTGCCTCTGTATGTGTGTGTGTGAGTGCTGCGTCGCCTGCAGGCAGCGACTAAACAGGTGAGGCGACGTCTATGTGTGTGTGTATGTGTGATCGTGTGCATTCCAAAAAGACACACACACAAATATATATATATATATCAGTACACAAATGCACATCAGAGTTGCGCATTGCAGTTCAATTAATGATATTTTGTAGCTTACATTTTGATAAGCACAAAAATCGTGTAGTTTTGTGAGTTCGGTTAAAAAAAATTGATACATAACGCTAAGCAATGCAAATTGGATGCAAATAAAATTGGCTTGGATGTGACTAGTTCATTTTAGGGACTAGTTCAAATGAACAATGCATAACAATTTTAATTCAAATGAACTAACGAAATAATGCAATCAGGTATTTATATATGTCTGGTTCATTTCGTTAATTTTAGTGACTAGTTCAAACAAACATCTGTTGTTTAAATCGAAACGAACGATATGAAGATTGCAGTGACTAGTTCTATTGAACAATATGTACCTAATAATAAAAGTGACTAATGTGAACGAATGAATGTCAGTTATAAATCTAGTTCATTTTAGTGACTAGTTCAAATGAACAGTACGCAGCATCTCTGTTGTTGCTTTTCAAAAGTAAATGAGCGATAAAAAGTGACCAGGTCTTGTGGTGTGGCCAGGCTAGTTTATGTTGTTTTCTTGCTGTCCAAAAGAGGGCGCAAGGCAGCGGGGGCTGGCTGGGCGAGAGAGAGATAGAGCATATAGATTTTACACCCCTTTTTCGCAAGACGCCACTGTTTGCTGCAAGTTGCAATCGACGACGACGAAAATGCAATTTAGCTCGTTTTTCTTGCTTCTCTTGCTTCAATTTTTTTTAGCTCCCTCTTCCTCCGCTTCTACTGCTGCTGCTGCTATGCGTTGAAAAAGGGAAAACGAAACGAAAACAAACAGCAACAACAACAACAACAAGAGCAGCCGCCTTGTTGGGGATAAGTCGCCGTGGAATGCGCATTTTTTGCAATAATAATCAGCAACAAATACTATTTTTATCTGCCGTCTGTGTTGATGTGTGTGTTTGCTTGTAAGTGAGAGTGTGTGTGAGAGAGAGAGAGAGAGCTGCTTGCTCACTTTTTGCTTTGTGCATTTTGATGGCCAATTTCATAGGATTTTTTAACATGCGCACGCGACTATCTTCCACACACACAAACGGACTATAAATAGAACTGTTTATATGTGCTGTTAACGTTGACAGAGGCAGGAGCAGCAGCAGCTGTAAAAATATCCTCTTCATTTTGACTGTTCATTTTATGTTGCACATTTTTGATTAACATGCATAAACTAAAAGGAACTCCTTACATGTTCTGTTAACATAAACATACAACTTAACAGAGGCAAAATTTATGTTGCAATTTTTGATTTACACACAAACAAAAACATCTGAATTTAAATAGCTCATAAAAAAAATTACGTGAAATGCGGTCTTTCAAGTTGGCCGCAATTAAACAATTAAAAATTCCAATAGCGTCTCGCATTCCACGACCATCAAAAATTACTCTCTCTTCGTGTGTGTGTGTGTATTGTACATATTTGTACTATTAATTAGTTATTGGTTAAAATGTGTACAAAAAAATACTCTTGTGTAATGTGCAAAAAAAAATTTCCCAAAATGGATGTGGGTTGGGATGGTGGGGGTTGAAGTATTCTTCTCTTCTGTAGACATTTGGATTTGGCGCGTGTTCGTTTTTATCGTTTATTATCCCAAAAGCACCTTCCAATCTCGCTCTTATCACACACACACACACATGCATACATAAGCTGACATATGTATCTGTATGAGTATTAAACATTCCAGAGTTCTTCTCGTCTAAGCTGAAAAAAAACAGCGCAAAAGTCAAATTTTTGTCAACAAAGTTTAGCAAATATATCTATGTATGTGTGTATGTAAGCAAGCGCGAAATTTATGAGCATTGCTATGTTTATGTCATATTTTGTGTGCCGACCTCTTTTTTAATGCATACTTCAGCTTTGAAAACACGTTTAAGTGTCGAAAAAAAATAGTTAAATTCCATTGCATGAAGAAAATGTCCCTGTGTTGCTAACATTGGTATGTTATGATAACAGACAAGCGTATAACATGGAACAAGGTGTCCTTTGACCTGTTTTTAACATCGCTACGTTATGCTAACAACCAAGTGTAAATAACAATTACATTAAATGACTAAACTTAAAATTCGTTATTTCATTACCTAGACTTAATTAGTGATCTAGTCATGCAGGAAAAAAATTAAATTCCTTTGGATGAATCGCAAATGGCAATTAGACTGAAATTAAATGTCCCTCATCCTGTTGTTGTTAATAATGCTAATATTACATTAACATGGATAAAAATATACTTCGACCTGTTTCTAACATGGCTATGTTACGCTAAAAACCAATGAATAATAACTTAATATTACATGAACATTTTATGGTTATCTTGTAAAATGTTATGTTTTTATTTATTTTATTTTTTTTCATGCTATCTCTATTTCTCTCGTATATATATATTTACATGCAAATAGTTTTATGCCTAGCTGCAATTGCTATTCAGTTTACTTATTTGCACTTGGCACAATTCGACGAATTTTTTATTTTTTCGTCGTTTTTCGCCTGTTTGTTTACACATATATTGTTGTGTATCTCTTTCTCATTTTTATGGTCAGGTGCGCGTGTTAAATTCTCCTTTTCTTTTTGCCTTTGCGCTGCTGATTCGCAATCGATTTGGAATTTAATGATTTTGATGGAATTTACACGCTTCCAAGAATATTTCCATGACATAATGCGTCGAGCTACGCATAAATTATGAGCACTTGTGCAAGAGAGAAAGAGGCAGATTCTGTTTCACTTTTCCAATCAGCACTCCATAAATGAATATTCATTTCCAATGTGTATGTTTCATTTCCAAATGCGAATACTATAACAGAATGTTTAACAGCAACAACAACTACACAAGCAATAACAGCAACAATAACAGAATTCTTGTATTCTCTTCTGACTCACGTCTTTGGCATGTAAATGAGCACTCTGTGTGTGTGTGTGCATGAATGATGGACAAGTTTAAAACGCGTCGCGCGTCTGCGTAGCGTGTGACAATTTTTTTTGTGTACCCTGTTTTTAATTCAAATTAATAACGGGGCATGAGCAGCAAAATTGATGTAACTGGAAAATGAGTTTTGAGTAAGCAACTGGAATGTACTATGTTAAATATATATATAGCAGAAACTTCCAGAGAAGGATTTTTAAAGCGAAAAAATAAAAGTTAATCAAAAAACATTTAAATTTTAAAGTGAATTAAAAAATTGTAATTTAATCAGTATAATTTTATACATTTTTACTTTTACACGAGCGACTTTACACAATATTTTCCAGTTGTGTACGCTCTCTTAAATCATCCTTAATTTTTGTTTGTGTATTATAAATTAATTGAAATATGCCAAAATCATCAGAAATGGCCACTCTAGTATTTTTAAGGTTTACGTGATATCTTCCAGTTGTGTACGCTCTCTTAAAACAGTTCAGTTTGTTTTTTTCTCTTTCGACTTTTAGTAATTTTTGTCTCTGTTTTGTGTCTATTTTCAGCAAATCGAAGCAAATCCGATGTCGATTCGTGTATTAAATTAATTAAAATTCCGTCGAGCCTCGGCTAAAACACAACAAACAAAACAAATCAAAAAAAAATATATATTTTTTTTTATATGCAAATATTCAAAAATTCATTCACCGAGTGTTCGAGTACAAAATATTTATTGTATTTTGCGCGCGGTCAACATGATAATGGCGAAAAATATTTGTGATAAAACTAAGAAAAATAAATAATAATATAATAAAAAATGGCAGCAGCAGAAAATGTGATAGCAAAAATGCAAACTTGACAAAACGTAGAAAAATCGTTGCGAATAATATTAATTAATTTAAATATATATATACACATATATATATAATTATTTGTTTAAATTTATAAATACATATTTTAAAATGGAAATTGTGACAGAAAAAAGGTTTTTATTCTGATGCAAATTAAATGACATTTGTGAAGAATACAAAATAACCGAAACAAACAGCTAAAAAAAAACAGCTTAAATAAACAGCTACAAGAAACAACTGCTTTGCTTTGAGCAAGGCTAGTAAGTAGTTAAAAAAGTGCCTAAACTACAACAACAACAAACAATAAAAGCAGCTCACAACAGAAGAAGAAGCACAAGTCGAAAAAGAGCTTCTCACACACACACGCACACATGCAGAAATAACCCCCCCAAAATATAAAAACGGCTGCTGACTGTTTGTGAGTGAGTGTGTGTGTGTGTGTGCGTGCGTATTTGTGTGCGTGTGTGTGTGTTTACGTCGTCGTGTATTCGTGTGTGTGTGCGTGCGTGCGTGTGCGTGTGTTTAGTGTGATATGAGTGCTAAATATCACAAGGAGAAGAAGAAGCAGCAGCAGCAGCAGCATAAAAATGCATCCAGCGGGCGAAAAAAGGGGTCGCCCCAATGATAAATACACAGCGAAAGCGCTCGAGAGCATTAAACAGGATCTAACACGATTTGAAGTACAAAATAATCATAAAAATAATCAGGTGAGTTTCTTTAAAATATATATATATCAAAATTAAGTTAAGCAAATAAAATTAACCCAAAAAAATAAGCAGCGAAAGATATTCCAAATTTACAAAGCAGATAGCAAATGACGGAATGCAGATTGCAGATTGTAATTGTATGTATGTGAATATTATCGTGATCACAAAGCAATTGAAAATCTATAAAGGAAAATCGATTGCCAATCGAATTAACATTTGCTGCTTGGAAATAAAATAAAAAAAAATGGAGCTCAATAAAAAACACGACTTATGTAAAAACTTATTATCTCTCATTGAAATGTCCATTCACAGAAAAAACAAAACCAATAAAAAAAACTATTAAAGAAACACTAATAAATATTTTCAAAACGTATATTACACAAGGCTGTTAAGTAGAAAGAACAACAGCATAATTTTAACATAAAAGAAAGAGAGAACAACAACAACAATTTATCAGCTTGCTTTAATGCTTTACAAATGATGCAGCAAAAGGTGAGAAATAGAAAGAAAAACCACAAAATACAACTAATATAAAAAAGAAACCAAAAAAATTAACAACTAGATAAAACGAATGTCGCGCGACTAAAAAAAAAAGTGGAAACGCAATAAAACGAAACAAAAGCGTGGGCGAAGAAAAAAAAATCATGCTCACCTGCTGATGGCACGAGCCGAGTTGTTGTTGTATCTGTTATTGTTGTTGTTTCACTTGCACACTAACTGTTAATAAGACATCATTGACATTTGTTACAATCAGCTGTTTTGTGTGTGTGGGCGATCATTTTGAACAGGAGTTGGCAATTAAATGAACATTTTTTTGGTCAATGAAATATGTGTGGGTGTGTTTGTGTGTGTTTGTTTTTGTGCCAAATATATAAATATAACAGCTTGAAATGAAATTAATGAACCGCCAACGAAATGCAATTGACCTTCTGCCATTTCACACACACACACGTACACATACACATGTAAATATTATATACCTCTGTGATAAGCAGCAATGAGTGGGCGGCTCTCTTTTATTGCTCACTGTTAAAAGCGGCCAGACAAAATGTCCAGCTACATTTTTCACTCTCTCGCACTCTCTATTCGATATGCGTGAGTGAGTAAGCCCGTGTGTGTGTGCACGCGATCGCTTTGAATGCGAATGAATGTATTGACGTCACAGCTGTCAAAAGCTGAGAACTACACAGAAAATGTATGGGGAATTTTAGCAATAGAAGAAGTAGCAAATAATAGTAGAAGAGTAGAATGTAATAGTCAGTATGTAGTAGAAAAAGAAAAACCAAGAGTATATTAGATTACTACTAGAAGTAGTAGTATAAGTGGTAGCACTATTTTTAGAAGAAGTAGAAATATTTGCTTATAGAATAGAACAGAAGTAGGTGTAATAGAATTAGTAGTATTTGTAGTAAAAGTAGTATTAACAGTAGAAGTTATTTTATTATTACAGCTAATTATAATAATAGAATTGAAAGTAGTAGTAGTATGTAATACGAAAGTGTTATGCGGTAGTAGTAGTAGAATAAGTAGAAATTAGTAGTAGAATAAGTAGAAATTAATGGTAGTAGAAGTAACAGTAGTAGTAGAAGTAACAGTAGTAGTAGAAGTAACAGCAGTAGTACGAAGAAGTGAAAGTAATATTAGTAGGTGGTATAAGTACAAGGAGTAGTAGAAGTAGAAGTAGAAGTAGTAGTAGTAACTGGTATGTATAAGAAGTAGTATAAGTTGAAGTGTATATAGTACTATTAGTAGTAGTAGTAGTAGGTAGAATAAGTATTAATAGTAGCAGTAAAAGTAGTACAAGTAGTAACAGTATTTGGCATTATTCACTAATAAAATAATAATAATAGATAGTTATTAGTAATATTAGTAGTATTAGTAGTAGTATCATAAATAGTCGATCAACTTTATATGTAGGATCCAAGTTATCGTTTGTTGATACTAAAACAATTTGATCGATAACTTCTGCAATTAGCAGTTCTTTAGTTGTAGTATTAATTCATTGCACACACACACACACAGACAGGCGTTAGGATCCACTTTTCAATTTGTGGCAGCAACAACAACAACAACTCTGGCAAATAATCATTTATTAACAGTGTTTGGCATTTTGGTTGGCTTATCGATTTCGTTTGTGCCTCGCCTCGAGGCAGGCAGGCTCTGACCGTGTGAGTGTGTGTGTGTGTGTGGAGTGTGGATTGTGTGGACTGTGGACAGGCAGCTAGCTCATAAAAACGCTTAAATATGATCTGACGGGTCATTAATTTAAAATTTTACGATTCCACCAGGCATCCAGCTACTCAGGCTCTCAGCTTCCCAGCTACTGTTTGCCGTTTGCTTGTGCGATTGTAAATTATGGTCGGGCGAGCGATCCATTCGATTAGCCAACATTCCTGCGGCTAAGCCGACCAACAAATGCAGTCGAGTTGTTTGTTGTTAATGCAAGTTTTTTGCGTTTCTTTTTTTGGCTCATAAATATATATGTTGCTGACGGGGGGCCAGGCAGTTGACTATTTAAGCCTGCTCAAATCATGCACCGATTTTGTAGCTTTGATTCTGATTAATTTTTTGGGAAAAAGGCCCAAGGGATATATTCTCATTGGGTGTATAAGAATAAATACCAAATAGACATCATCTCATGTTTCGATACAAATCGATAACCGATAGCAACGAAAGCCAACACACGCGACATAGCCGTAATCTTCGATTTCTGATAGCAATAAAAGCCAGTCAGTAAACTTCAAACTTGGAATTGAATTTATAAAATAATAAAAATGTATCGATTTTGATTGAAATCGATTAATCAAAGTGGACTATTTTAGGTGTTATTTTTATTATTATCGAAATGAAATCGAAAAAGCATTTACATATCCAAAGTGGAAGTTAGTTTTTTTATTAAGGTGCGACTAAAATGAAGTAGCCTTGTCAGCTGTCGGCTTTTTAGCCAACTTTTGGCTGTTGGCCACGTGGCCTGCCTAAAATGCGAAAATACCCAAGCATAATCTGCTCAAATATAGCAGGCAGCGACTGTAGTCATAGTCCAAATGTGGGCAGACCAATAATAATAAAATAAAAAAAGCGATGCGATAAATAAAACAATTTACAATTTATTCATGGTTCGCTTTTAACACTTTTTTAACGCCCACAGCTGCTGGTGCTGCTGCTTCTTCTTCTCGCTTTGGCGGCTACCATAAAACGATCATCGATTTGACACTGCTATAAATAGCATAGACACGAACCAGCCGAAGCACGAGTTCTGCCCAAATATGATTAAATAACAAATAAATAAAACTGAGGCTGAAACCAATTAAATTGACAAAACGTTCGATTTAAATTCACAGCTAAATGGCATTTTTTAAAAATAAAGAAACAAAACGCGAGACACAAAAACAACAACAACGAAAAAGAAGCGAAATATGCATACAGCAAATTAGTTAACACATACAAGGCAATCAAACAATAAATTTCCCTTCTCCCCCTCACTCTACCCACACACACACACACACACACAATTCAACATCTATTTCTTTATCAATACACTCTTCAAAATACATGTGTAATTTGGCTTTACAGCCCTAATTGCTTGTCATATATAATAATAATAAAAAAACCGTTATAAATCGTTGACAGCTGTTGCTAAAAGTATGCGGACTAACTGTAACACCTATTTGTGACTAACAAGCTGAAAATGGGATTTTTAATGAACTGTGTTCATACTTGAACAATCTGCGAGACTCAATAAAGTATATATATTCTTGATCTGCAGAAGTGGGCTAGTCGATTTAGCAATGTTCATCTGTCTGCCTGTCCATAAGAAAAATCATAAGAAACACAGGAAAAACTATTTTCCCATGGAACAAAATTAACTTCCATCTGCAGGGTATCTGCTCGTCGGGCTCTCTCTCGCCTAGCTAATTCTAGCTAGATTTGCCAATTAGACATATTATTTCTTTTCAATAGTTCACCTCCAATAAGAGATCAAATTAAAAATTATAAATTAATTATAATTATAAAATCCCAAAGAATTTCCCTTTGTATTTTTTTTTTAGAACGTTTCCCAAATGCGTTTAAACTTTCATTTAATTTCATTTGTCGCAATTTTACGAGGAATTTGCACCTAAATCAAATAAGTACATATATATATATATATATATATATACATTTGCCCGAATCTCTCTAATAATAACAAAAGACAGCAACAAAAATACAAAATTCAAATAAAACAAAAAGAAATGTTTGAAATGCCTTCGCGCAGCCTTCACCCCCCCCCCTCCCCTCACAAAAATAGATATGCAAATATTTATACATATTTATATAGATATTCCTGTATTTGCCAGTTGCCAAGAATTTAATGTATTCTCATGTATGTGTGTGTGTGTGTTTGCTTAGACCAAGAAAATCCCAAAATTACCAAAAAAAAAAAAATACACATTTTTGCTCTTTGCCTCGTATATTGTTTTATCTGATTATCGCCAGTAAGAATATGCTTATAGAAATTCAAATTTATATTTATTTTTTGTCAGGTTCAAAGTTATTTCGGTCAAGGTGAGAAGTGCCACAAAATGTGGCGCCCTTGTTTGTAGGTCTTAATTTCAAGTGGATTAGCGAAAGTGTTTTCTATTCGCTTATTTTTGTTTGCCTACCGCAAATCCAATTTATTTTATTTGCAATTTGTGAGCAGGGTAAAGGGGGTGGGGGTGGATTGAGGCTGGGCTATTTAACGGTTCAGCTAATTTCGTCGTCAATTGTTTTGTGCATGTAAATCGTGCAGAATAAGCAGAAGCAGAAGAAGCAGTAGCGGCTGGCAATAAAGCGTCGTCGATTTGTCTGCTGGGGGTAATTTTTTCTTGCTCTTTTGTTGGGTTTCTTCGCGTCCTTGGTTTTAATTAGTCTGCGTTGGCCGCAACATCAAACGCATGCTCTCCCTTTCTCTTTCTCTCGCTCGCCCACTTGATGTTTAAATACGCAGCTGGCAGCAGATAAAAAAAATGTATATCTTCGTTTTGTTCTGCTAGAGATGCGCACTTTTAAATAAATACGTTTTAAGAATTTAATAATACAAATTGAATATAAATATTAAATTAATCGGAATGCAACAATTCGGGGAAATTTAGTTAAAAAAAATTCCCTCAATTTTAAACCTGTAAAATTTAATGTTAACATTAACTGCTGACATTTACAAGCACAGCAACAAAGTTAAATAACATGCATGATAAATTTCCCTTGCACGACAAGACAAATTCCCCTCAACTTAACGGCTAATCTCAGGTTAAACAACTGTTGTTGTGTGGATTTAATATTGATTAACATTGGATATGTGACGTTAAAACTCAGCGCTGTCAAAATTGCAATTTTGTGAACGAGCGTGACTTGTTATCTTGTTACATATGTATGTGCGTATGTGAAGATTCATGTCACGTTGCCATCGCAAAATTTATGGCCATCACTCATGCAATGTCAAAAGGCGAGGATCAGTCACAAAAGAAAGACGATGATGATGATGAAAGAATGCGTAAAACGGGTAGCCAGCAGCAGCAGCAAAGTGCATACACACACACACTTGTATACACATTCACACTGAAGGTTGCCCTGTTCTGCTCTTCTTCTGTTTGCTGCAATCTGTCAGCCGGCGATTGCTTTGTTGTTGTTGTTCTTTGCTCTCTTTCTCGCTGTGCCTGTTTTCGTTTTGCTCTGTTCTGCTTGCTGTGAATACATGTATGTCTGTTTGTTTGTGTGTGTGCTCCTGACTTTTAGGAATTTCTGAACGATAGCAAGAATTTGATTTCATTGCTTTTTGCCGCAACGTTTCTTCTGCCTTTTGTTTTAGGCTCTGTTCGCATTTTTGTTTTTATTTTGTATGCGCGCGTTTTGTTTAGTTTTTGAACTGCTACCAAATCTAAACACAAACACACACACACACTCACACTCACACTGATACAAGCCAATATGAATACACAAACAAATTTTCTCACAGCGCAGGAATGTTGCCCATGCAAGGGTAAAGAATCTGATGCGGGGAGGACAATTGGAATTTAAATTTGCTGCTGTTTGCTAATCAATACCGATACTTCTAATAAATAAACGTAGAATATCGATCAATATTTAGTAAAACTACTCACTTAACAAAGGAACAAATTAAATTTATCTTGTTCATTTAGTTCATTAATTTGAATCAGTTGTTTCGTTCTTTGAGTTCGGTTCATGTTCATTTGGTTCGTTTTGTTTTTTTGCGTAAAAGTACAAATTAAACCTCTGTACATTAAATGATAGTTAATTATTTAACGAATTATTATCCGACTTAAGCAAACTATAAGCATTAAATAGACTTCACGAACGATGATTAAACGAACGAACTAAATGAACGATTCATTCATAATTGAGCAACTGGCCTAATTTTGTTGAATGAACTGCAAATATTACTCAAATATGTAGTGCAAATGAAAAATGTATCGATAACATCGTTCGAGAACTTGTTGATTTGTTTTAGCTTTGCTTTTCATTATCGATAACTTTTGAGACCTGAAATCGTATATTGATTACATAGTTGATAGATATTTGGCTTTATCGATTTCTTTGTTTTGTTTTTCATTAGCACTAATTAATTTTCGATCTGAAAACATACCTTAATATATATCGACTACATAGTTTGCTTTGTTTTCATTATCATTATCGATAACTTTTTTTCGAATTGAAAACAGGTCGAATAAATAATAGTTGATAGCTCATAGATGTTTGCCTTTTTCACTTATCGATAACTTATCGGTTTCTTGTCTTGCAGAATTACACACCTCTGCGATATACGGCCGCCAATGGACGCAACGACGGCACCGATTACCATCATGCCAAGCAGCTGCCCCTGGAATCATCGCCACTGGCCTCGGCCTCATCCCCCTCGCCCGATGTGGTCGCTGCTGTTGTTGTTGTGCCCCAGCTGGTTGCAGCTCAACAGCAACAGCAGCAGCAGGGACAGCCGGGGCAGCAGCAGGGTCAGGTGCAGGTGCAGCAGGGAGTTGCCAATGCCGTTGCCAATGGTCATGTGCCAAAGATGATCAATGCGCTGATGCCGCCCAAATTGATACGCAAACCGAGCATCGAGCGGGAGACGCCAACGCATTATTTACGCTGCAGTCCCGCCCTGGATTCCGGCGCTGGCAGTTCCCGCTCGGACAGTCCACATTCGCACAGCCATCAGCAGATGAGTGGCAGGACGAGCACTGGCCAATATTCACCATCGCCGAGCAGTTTTAGTGATGCAACGCCGCCGGCGCCACCGCCACGCAATCCACAGCTGGGCAGCTCGGCGACGCCACCGCCACCGCCGCCCACCAATCAGTCGATATTCAAGCGACGCTCACCGGCACTGAACCGCCCAGCGGCAATTGCGCCCAGCTGCACCTCGCCGAGCATAGCACAAAATGGCAACAACAAGCAGCAGCAACAGTTGCAGCAGCAGCAGCAACTCAGCCAGCAGCAGCTCAGCCAGCAGCTAAAGGCGCTAAGCATGTATCCGAGTGGTGCGGTGAGTGGTGCTGCTGTTGAGCCACCGCCACCCTATCTCATCAATACGGTGGTGGTGAGTGCCACAGCTGGAGCAGCAGCTGCTGCCCCACCGCCACCACCGCCCAGCTACACGGCCTCAATGCAATCGCGTCAATCGCCGACACAATCGCAGCAATCCGATTACCGCAAGTCACCTAGCAGTGGCATCTATTCGGCCAACTCGGCCGGGTCACCCAGTCCCATTACGGTTAGCAGCAGTGGCACAGGCGTCGGCGTGGCCAGGCCGCAGCCACGCGTCTATCAGACACGCACCCAGCCACCCATAATCATGCAGAGCGTCAAGTCCACGCAGGTGCAGAAGCCCGTGCTCCAAACAGCTGTGGCGCCCCAATCGCCCGTGAGTGCCTCGGCGAGTAATTCTCCGGTGCATGTGCTGGCTGCACCACCATCCTATCCACAGAAGTCGGCGGCGGTGGTGCAGCAGCAACAGCAAGCGGCGGCAGCAGCACAGCAACATGTGCCAGTTGTTGTCATTGCCGGGGCGGTGAAGCCACCGACGCCCACAACGCCGCCTCTGCTCAATGGTGGTGCTGGCAGTGGTGTGGGCAAAGTGGTGGGCTGCATGGAGCCACCGTCTTATGCGAAGAGCATGCAGGCCAAGGCAGCAACAACAACGCCACAGCCACAACAGCAGCAGCAGCAGCAGCAGCAGCAACAACAGCAGCAGCAACAGCAACAAATGCAGCAGCAGCAACAGTTGCGTGCGCTGCAAGCACAGCAGCAACAGCAACAATTGCAGCATCAGCAACAACAACAACTCCAGCAACAACAACAGCAACAACAAAAGGTAACTGATAGCGAGGGGCTGATAAACGGGCAGAGAGGTCTCTAACAGGACCCGATCCATTTTCTGGAATATATATTTAGGCACGTAGTATCTATGGCAAAGAATAGACCTGCTTGGACTAGGTGTAATCAGCAGCGAGCCCTGATAACGAGAAATAGTGCTGCAAGCAGATCTCAGCAGATGGCAGATAGTATCCAAGGGAAAGGAGGAGGTTTAGTGGTTGATGAAGGAGCTGTGGAATCTGAGGGGCGCAGAGTAGATCTAACGGGAGAAATGATTTGATGATGATTTAAATGTATTCCACAAATGTGTTCCACAACTTAATTCACTTTTAACTTCTTTCAGTCACTGCCCGTTGGTGGCAGCAATGGGAATGCGAATCGGCAGCTGCCACCGCCGCCACCTTATCAGAGTGCGCGTGTCGCCACGCCCGAGTTGTCCATCAGCAACAATGGTAACAGCAACAGCAGCAACAACAACAACAACAATAACAACAACAGCAACCTGCAACCTGAACTCAAACAACAACCCGCAAGCATCAACAACAACATACAAATCAGCAACAGCAATTTGGCAACAACGCCACCAATTCCACCAGCAAAATACAGCGGAATCGGCATCGGCGGTGGCAACAGCTCCAGTGGCAGCAATGGTTCCGCAAGCAATGCAACAGCTGCTGCTGCTGCTGCTGCCGCCGCTGCTGCCGCCGCCGCCGCAGCTGCTGCCGCGTGCAAAAAGATCAAACATGCCTCACCCATACCGGAGCGCAAGAAGATCTCCAAGGAGAAGGAGGAGGAGCGCAAGGAGTTTCGAATACGACAATATTCGCCGCAAGCCTTCAAATTCTTTATGGAGCAGCACATCGAGAACGTCATCAAGTCGTATCGCCAGCGCACCTTCCGCAAGAACCAGCTGGAGAAGGAGATGCTGAAGGTGGGTCTCTCGGATGAGACACAGATCGAGATGCGCAAAATGCTCAACCAGAAGGAGTCCAATTACATACGGCTCAAGCGCGCCAAAATGGACAAGAGCATGTTCGTCAAAATCAAGCCCATCGGCGTCGGTGCCTTTGGTGAGGTGACCCTCGTCCGCAAAATCGACACCTCGAATCACTTGTATGCGATGAAGACGCTCCGCAAGGCAGACGTCCTCAAGCGCAATCAGGTGGCTCATGTGAAAGCCGAACGTGATATTCTGGCCGAGGCCGACAACAACTGGGTTGTCAAGCTCTACTATAGTTTTCAGGATAAGGATAATTTATATTTCGTCATGGACTACATACCAGGTGCGTATCACTCAATGTATATATATATATATATATATGTATACATATATATAACAATCATTGGTATTTTACAGGCGGCGATCTGATGTCGCTGCTGATCAAGCTGGGCATCTTCGAGGAGCCGCTCGCCCGCTTCTACATTGCGGAGGTCACCTGCGCCGTCGACAGTGTCCACAAAATGGGCTTCATTCACAGGTGCGCTGAGTGTGCCCCAAAATATACTAATACCATTTGAATGAGCTGACTTTCCACTTGATCCTTGGATCTTAAGATATAGTAGTGCCTTTTGTATATAGCATAATTCCTGACAGACTTTCACAGACGTAAAACTCAAATTTAGTTGCATTTTGGCTTGATCTCTGATCTTAAATAGTAGCCATAAGATGGAGTAGTTATGAGCTATAGTATTTCGCTATTTCAATTCAAATCTTGAAATCGTCAAAGTGGATATATATATTCTCGATCAATCTGCACAGTGGAGACGATTAAGCCTTCCGTCCGTCTGTCATGATTTCAGATGCCATAAGAACTAGAGACTGTGGAACTATCTGTAATATAAGTTCTCGTTTATTATAGGCAGAGCAAGTCTATTCAATTTGATCGATAACTGCAACCGATGAGCAAATATCGATACAAATCGATTATCGAAAAATTAGAGTTTGTAATTAGAAAACTAGAAATAAAATATTTATAAATTTGAATATGCAGGGACATCAAGCCTGACAACATACTCATTGACCGGGACGGACACATAAAGCTGACCGATTTTGGACTATGCACCGGCTTCAGATGGACGCACAACTCCAAATACTATCAGGAGAATGGTGAGTGTCCTCGTCACTTTTCTAACTGCGAGGGTTAAGATTAACAACTCATTTTATTTGGTAGGCAATCACTCGAGGCAGGACTCCATGGAGCCGTGGGAGGATTATTCGGAGAACGGTCCAAAGCCCACAGTGCTGGAAAGGTGAATAGAATCCAAAAGCCACAATCTGCTCAAATCATATTATTTGCTAATATTTTGTATGTGTATGTGCTCGCCGCGATTAGGCGTCGCATGCGGGATCATCAAAGAGTGCTGGCCCATTCGCTGGTCGGCACACCCAACTATATAGCGCCCGAGGTGCTGGAGAGGAGCGGGTATACGCAGTTGTGCGATTACTGGAGCGTTGGCGTCATTCTCTACGAGATGCTGGTGGGTCAGCCGCCATTTCTGGCCAACAGTCCCATGGAGACACAGCAAAAGGTATCAATTAGGTTTTGGTTAAAACTGATGTTGCCAGATTTGTGATTGCCAAGCTTCAACAGATCAGTTTTGGCCAAAATGAAATCGCCCGATTCGAGTTAAGATTTCAATATCAAATTGGAACAAGTCTCAAATCTAAACTGAATTTTGAAATGCAGGTCATAAACTGGGAGAAGACGTTGCATATACCGCCGCAGGCGCAGCTGTCCATGGAGGCAATGGATCTCATCCGGCGGCTGTGCGCCTCTGCCGACAAGCGGCTGGGCAAGAGTGTCGATGAGGTCAAGGGTCATGAGTTCTTCAAGGGCATCGACTTTGCGGATATGCGCAAACAGAAGGCGCCATATATACCGGAAATTAAACATCCAACGGATACGTCCAATTTTGATCCGGTGGATCCGGACAAGTTGCGCTCAAACGATTCGAATTTGAGCAGCGGCGATGACATCGATCTCAATGATCGCCAATTCCATGGATTTTTCGAATTTACCTTTAGACGATTCTTCGATGACCGACAACAGCCGGACATGACCGATGACCAGGCGCCGGTCTACGTCTGAGCTAACAAAATACCATATATATATATATATGTATATATATATATGAGATGCATGTGTTAGTCAAATAGTCACAAAACAACAACGACAACTAAAAAAAACCCGTTAACAGTGTGCCAAGAGCGTGTTAACAGCGCCTTAACAGCGGCTACTCTGTTAAGTCCAAGCAATAATTCTTGTAATGCAAATATTCAATTAACTGTTTTTAGTTGAATTTGTTGCACAAAAAAAGAAAGATATATATTTTTTGAGGCACTGTTTTCATTTCTGGCAGTTTGTTTAATTTGTATTTTATTTTTTGTTGTTTTTCTTTGTATATCTTAGCAGTTAGTGAAAGTGACACACAAGACGGAACAATATATATATATATATAAGTAAAAAGGAATTATATACGGTTGATTAGCAAAAGGGACTATACATACATATATATATATTTATATATATACATAAATACATACATACATACATATATGTGCTTGATTGCATGAACTGAATAAATTTAATTGAGTCATAACTTTTGATTTTTTTGTAAACTAAAGATCTTGTATACAAACAAAAGCAGCATATATATATATACATATATATATACAAAATAGTTATGTACGAATGAAAATCTATTTAAATTTATCTATATAGACGTGGAGAAAGCAATTGAACCAATTTCCTGGTGCTCAAATCAAAAATAAATGCTATGTGCCTTGAGAAAAGAATGAAAAGCAAGCGGAAAGAAATCAAAACTTGTATTTAAAAACTATATTATTGCAAAAGAAGCGAATTTAAACTAAAAGTAGACAAGAATCGAAAATCGAACAACTTTCACTGGACCAATTTTGACAATGTTATCGCCGATGGCAACTACTTCAGCAGGCTGATTAGTTTGTGACCATTATGCGGGACTTGAAACTTTAGCTTGACAACAACAAAACAAAAAACAAAAACAAAAGAAAACAATTCAATTTGTGCGATTCGATCAATCGATCAATCAAATGATCAGCGCGCAGAGCATCGCACCAAGTTAGCGATATAAGCGGGTCTTATAAGCCTAATCTATACAATACAACACTTGTAATCCTATGAATGAATTCTATATCTATCACACCTATCACCTATCAGTGCTCATTCTTTAAAATCGAACCCCCTCCCCAACAAAATGAAAGAACAAACTAAAATGTATCTATATCTATCTATCTATATATACACACTATATATATATATATATATATATACATATAATCTAGCTGCATATATAGCAATGTTAGAGCAACTTGTTGAATGCCAAATGAAATTGTTTTTTTTATCTAATGTTCAACAGTAAAAATGCTATAAACAACAAACAAACAACAAAAATCTATATCTATACATATATATACACATACAAATTATATGAATATAAAAGAAACAATTGTAAAAGAAATTTAATTGATAGTTTTTACATATATGCAATACATTATCTGTAGCGTTAAGATGTTTTTTAGTTTATAATTCGCTAACCATAATTTAGTGTAATTTTCATGTCTAAGCAAAAAGTACATAAACACATTTTTTGTTTTTTATTGTAATGCGATCTGTTTCGATATACTTACTATATAGTATATATATGGTAATACTTACCTTTGTTTCATTAGCCCGACTTTGTTTTCCAATGGGACCGGAACAACAACAAGTTAATCGAAAAAAATAACACTGCGCGTGCCTTGGCCAAGTAATTTACAATAACAATGGAAAATAATAATAAATGGAAAGCAAAATATGTAAAAAATCTTAAAACCCCGTCTATTATATAATGGGGATATCTGAATATAACATTGTACAAGATTTTCGAATTCCAGAAATGCGCTTTTCATTCACAGCTATTTATTGGATAGCGTTGACCTGGATTCGAGAGGTCAAATGATGATCTTAAGTCTTAACTTTTGGAAAAGTTAAGGCACTTCAAAACTTAGCGCAAACCCAAGTGATTTTTTAAGTCTTCATTTTAGTTTTAGGTGTCTTTCGATTCGATGGACACCTCATGGAAAAAGTATATAACCTTCGAAAGGTAAACTTTGTCTGCCTAGCCGGATACCAGATGCACTGTCAATATGGTAATGTCCTCTGCAAGGGTTAAGGGTCCATTATCAACTTAGACCCATCGCTGAAACTGCAACTAATACACCTGGAGAAAATGAGTTGCCTTTTGCGATGCGCAGCTGATCGGATCCAAATGCCAGCCCAAATCCTGCCTGGAGTTCCTTCCAGGATGCCTCCCTTTTCAATAACAAAACAATGTTTTAAATTTTAATAATTTGTTTGTTTTTTTTTTGGTTGTTTTTTATTTTCACATTGTAAATTTAATAATTATAATAATTTTGTAAATGTATCAAGACAAAAAATGTTTTATCCGTTTTTTGTTTTTTGGTTTTGTTTTTTTTTTGTTGTTTTTGCTTACTTTTGATTAAAATACATTTATGCGTAATATTTGAAATATAAGTTATTTAAATTGTCGTTTATTTCTCAAAGTGTACTTGTATATAGCAATTAACATTTTTGATGCCCCGCCTCAATAACTAAAAAAAACATTGAAGATTTTTGTTGTAAACATAAAGAAAAATAATAATAATACAAGCACATACACTGCACGAAAATCAACGTATGTATGCGGATACACATATCTGTATATATATATATATGGATTTATGTACATAAAAACTTTTGGCGAACAACTTTAACAGAGGAGAGAGTGAAAAAGAGCTTGTCGGTTGCAAGGGGGGGAAATTAAAAGGGGGACGCACTTCATGCATCTTAATTAGGCTTAATTTAAATAACTAACAAGTATGTGCGTGTGTAAATGTGTGTGTGTGTATGTGTGTGTGTGTGTGTATCTCATATAAGGCCTTAGAGTGCAAATATTATCGCCGGCATTTCTCCAACTCCATCACAATTCAAATATTTGCGCTTAAATATAATTATTTGTTAGTTGTAGTGTTTGTTGTTGTTGTTGTTGTTGTAAGTTAACATTTATAAAGACGTTCAACTAGTCTAATTTATCAATTATAGTATAATTTATGCTAAACGAGTGCTGTCTCTATTTTTTACTTCAAACAATTACAGTTTGTTTTTTGTTTTTGTTTTTTTTTGGATTCTCTAGCTTTTTTTCTTGCGAAATAATTTACATAATATATATATATATATATATATATACATATATATATCAGATATATATATATATATCGAGTTTTTTGGGTTTCTGTTTTAAGAATACAAATATAAAAATTAATTAAGTAATAAATGCATTTTTTTCGTGATTTTCTTGTTTTGTTTTTTTTCTCCTTTTTTTGGAAAAGCAAAAGAAAATTGAATTTGAAATAAAATTTAGATTGAAGAAAATATTCGTTTTGCTTACTCGTTTTTTTGTGTGTATTTTTGTGTTTAACAGTAATTAACATTAAACATAAATTTTCGTTGTTCTGGAAACCTTTTGTGTGATCAACTTTTATATTTATTTAATTATTTTTTTATTTTTTATTGCTTTTATGCGAGTAAATGATTTGAATTGAATTTGAATGGAGCAAAAGTTTTGGGAGAAAGCATTCTAATTTATATAGAAAATTTATTGTCCTTGTAAACATTTTCGATAGTTAATGTTAATAGTTGTTGGGAATTTTTGCATTTTTTTTTTTGGTTTTTTGTTTTTTTGGTTTTTAGAGGAGGATTTTCTTGACATCAATACGCACATTGAAATTTGCTAATAATTTTCTTTAGAGACTTTTCCAAAATAGTTTTTTTGTTGTTGTTGTTTTACATGCTAAATTTAAATATTTATGTTTTGGTTTTGGCTGCTTTAACGTTTTTTGTCACACTTAAAACTAGAATTGGGTTTTCTTCTTCTTGCTTGTAAGTAATTAGTTAATTAATTAATTAATTAATTGTTAAATAATGTTTAATAAGGCCAAATTAAGTTTTCTGTTTTGCGCTTTAGCTTTATGTTGTTTATCGTAATTTAATTATTAATATTTAAATTTAATTTCTTGACGAATTTATTTTTATATTTATTTTTTTGGTATTTTTTTGTTGTTTGTTTTTTGTTTTAGTGCATAAGCAAAACATTTTTGTTGTTGTTGTGCTCGAAGTCGAAGCGGAAGGTTTAAATGCATGTTGAGGGCACCTTCGGCCAGGGCAACTCCAGCTGAATGGAATGATCGTATAGGTGTCTCGTTCGATTCGATTATTAATATATATATATATATATATACATATATATATGTGGTACTTTAGCCTATATATATAACTTGTAACTTTCATACAAAATTCATACAAACAATCAACAAAAAATAGAAATTGAAATCGAAATAATTTTCGAGTACTTTTCTTTTGTTTGAAACGCGCAGCAAGCGGTGGGTTTTCATTTAACATAAGTTTTTCATATTTTCATATTTTCTTTTTCTTTTTGTTTTCATTTTTCGCATTTTATTTATTAAGTTGGCATTTTTTTGGTTTCTTTTGGTTTTTTTGGTATTTGTATTTGTGGCTTTAATACACTTGGCTGATGTTTAATACTTTTGCGAGAGAGAGAGAGAGAGAGAAAAGGAGAAAGATACAGTAAGAGAGAGAGAGAGATTTGTTGGTTTTTTTTGTTTTTTTTTTTTTAGATATTGTCAAGTTAAGGTTTGCTGGCTGTTGGTCCAAAAAGAAAAATGTTGAATTTGGTCTTCATTTTCCCGTTTTAAGCTTGAATTTGAAACATTTATTTCGCAAATAAACCAAACTAATTAAATATATTACGATTAAAATAATAATGATAAGTTTTAGTAAAATATTAAAGGCGTTTCGTCGCCCAACTCGGCGAGGGAACAAAGCTTTCCTTTGAGTATTTCGCAGCACTTGGTACTGGCATTTTTTAGCACTTACAAAAAACGAACTAAAACTAAAACTAAAAACTAAAAACTGAAAACTAAAACCTAAAACTAAAGCCAAACCGAATGTATATAAAAAATATATATATATATATTTAATAATAATAAAAAACTATTTTCGATGTAAAGAAATAAAAACGATTTCAACTCATTTTTCAAAAATAAAGAATACATTCGAAAACATTCGTAAATAAAAATAATAAATTCGCTCAAACGAAAGGTTTTTCTTCATCTTTCTTGACACACTTGAAAAAATATATATTGCTATAAAAAATATGCCAGTTTTTTTTTTTTTTTTTTAGATATCTTTGCTTGTTTTGTGTACCTGCACAATTTGAGATTTTTGCGTCGTTTTTTGTTTGTTTTTTTGTGTTTTGTTTTAAGTACAGCATTTAAGTGCACCGTTAGCGTTAGCGTTAGTTCACTGTAGCTAGTTTAGACTTATGTTAGTTGTTTGGCTCGCATACATTTTGGCATTGAAGAAATTGAAGGACGGTGGATGCGAATGCGAATGCGAATGTGGATGCGGATGTGCATGCGGATGTGGATGCGGATGTGGATGCGGATGTGGTGGTGCCATCATTGCTGCATGATGATGCAGCGGACTGGCAAAGAAACCAGGCGGCGCTGCAGCGGAAAGCAGAGGTGGTGGTGCACCAACTGCAACTGCTCCTGCTCCTGATGCTGATTGTGGTTGCGGCTGTTGTTGTTGTTGTTGTTGTTGTTGTGTGGTTTGCTTAGGCACTGTACTATTGCTGTGTGGTGGCGGCAACATGATGATGCTGCTGCTGTTGCTGCTGCTGCTGCTGCTGATACCACCAACGGACGTTGGCCAGCAGGGCAGACGTTGCTGCTGCTGGAAGCGATGCTGCTGCTGCTGCTGCTGGTGTTGAAATGCCGCCATGGCAGCCAACTGATGTGGATAACTATTGTTGTTATTGCTCGGGTGATTGTTGTGGTTGCTGTGGTTGTTGGTTCTGGCCTGGCTGGTTGCGCGACGCTGAGCACGTTGAGCGTGCGGCGTCAGGGCGACACTGGCTACGCAGGTGGGCGGCACTGAGGTGTCGCTTACCTATTCCCTGTAGGGCTTGCAGTAGGAGTAGCGGTGGTTCATGTGCTGACTGTAGCTGCCCGAGTGCGAGAAGCGCTTCAGGCACTTGGAACACTGGAACGGCTTCTCACCGGAATGCAATCGCTTGTGCTCCGTCAAATGGTGCTTGTGCTTGAACGCCTTCGGGCAGTCCATGCACTGATACGGTCGCTGACCTGCAATCAAAGGGAGAAAGGACAATTGTTTAAAAGGATGTTCATTAATAAACAATGAGAGAGAGAGAGAGAGAGAGAGAGAGAGAGAGAGGGAATTTTTAGCCATATGATTTGTTTGTTTAAGGAATTTTGCTAAGCCCGAAAAAACTTGATAATGTGAATCCCCTTCCACTAAGGATTTCCCAAACATACTAAAACTCCCAATTCGCATAATCGAATCCTAATTTAAATAAATTCACACTTTAGATATATTAAAGGTGGTAATGAAAGCCTTCTCCCATAAGATTACACTCGGAGAAAAAAATCCCCCTAAAGTTTTCGAAATTCCATTCAGATTAGTAATCGTTTACTCAAATTTAGGGCGATTTTTCTAAAATTCAAATGAATTTTGCACAAGTTTCCCTTTTCCTCGCTCTTTCTCCTTCCCTCTTCATGTGCTTCTGGTAGTGCTTACTTACCGGAATGCTCGTATTTGTGCCTGGCCAAGGAGCTCTGCTTGGCGAACGCCTTGTCGCACTGATCACACACAAAGGGCAGATCGGGATCGCCGGCATGTCCATGAGTCTCGGCCTTGGCGCGCCTCGGCTTGGGCGCCAGCAGACCGCCCGTGGCCAGGACATAGTCATCCTCGTGGGAGATGCGCGAGTCATCGTCGCGCCACGAACGCTTCTCGGAGCCACCCGGACTGAGGCTGGTGCCGCGATGATAGTCCGGCAATTTAATACTGTTCATCAGAGGATTGGGCGCATATTCCCCGCCAGGACGCATCTGGAAGAGCGCCTCCATGGGCAGGCGGGCCATCATGGGAAAGGGCGGCAGGCCGGCAAAGGGCGTGCCTCGCTGTGCTGCCAAAGGGGGCGTGGCGCTGTGTAAGGGGCCCGCCGTCGGTGAGGGTGGGGCAAAGTAAAGAGTTGCCGCCGCCGCCGCCGCGAGCGAAGCAGGCGACATGGCAGACGCAGCCGAGTTGGACAACTGACGGCGACTCAGGTTGATGGCCATGCTGGCCTCACTGTAATCAGGTGGCAGCTGCAGCTGCGACTGAGGCGGCGTTGCATCCCGCTTGAGGGATAAATCCAAAGGTTGATCCTCGCCACGTGCGGGAGGCAGTGCAGCAGAGCTGGCCAGGCTTGCCGTGGCCGTCTCAGTGTTGCCAGCCCCGGCACTTGTGTAGCTTTGCAGCTTGCGCTCCCTCGAGCGATTGTTTTGGAACCACACCTGGACAACCCTCGCATCCAGCTGGAGATGCGCTGCAATTCGGCGGAACTCGTCGCGACTTGGTCGCGGATTGTGTGCGTAGTGCTGCTTGAGCTGTTGCTGCTGCTCCTCGTTGATGGCGGTGCGAACGCGCACCTTGCGCTCATTGCTATCACTGCTGCCGGCGGCGTAGTCCGCGTGGCGTGGCTCCTCCAGCAGCTCCTCCACATCCTCGTCGTCGTCGAAATCGGAAAGGGAGCGCGGAGTTTGCTGGAGTTGCTGCTGCTGCTGCTGGAGCTGCTGTTGTTGCTGTTGTTGATAGTGTTGCTGTTGCAGCTCCTGCTTGATCAGGCCACAGAGCACTTTCTCGTGCTGCACCAGCTCGGTGGGATGATTGAATTGCTTGGCACAGCGACTGCAGCGCAGTTCGGGGCTTGACTGGGGCATTGCCACCGGGGAGGATTGCTGCTGCTGCTCCTTCTCCAGATCCATCTGCATGTCCAGCTCCATTTGCTCCTCCTGTTCCTGCTCCTGTTCCCGCTCCTGCTTGATGGCTTTGACTGCTTCTGCGGGATGTGGCGTTGTCTCGCGACTGATCTCCATTTTGACAGCTGCCCTGGTTTCTGCTGCTGCTGCTGCAGCTGCTCTATTTAGATGCTCTGCATCCTGTTCCAGATCCATGACCAGCTTGGGCTCATCTGCGTAATCCTCCTGTTTGCTGGGCACCAATTTCAACTGCTCCCGATGCGCCTGCTCCCTCTCCCTCTCCCGCTGCTGCTGCTCCTGTTCTCTTTGCAACTGCTGCTCCCTCTCCTGCTCCTGCTCCCTTTCCAATTCCTGTTCCTGCTCCCTATTCAGCTCCTGCTGCTCTCTGTGCTGCTCCTCCTGCTCCCTCTGCTGCTGCTGCTGGTGCTGCTGTTGTCCTGCCGCTGTTAGCTCCAGCAATCTCTGTATGCTATAAGGATGCATGCGTGGATCTAGAGCAGCCGCCATAAAAGCATTGGGAAATGCCAACAAAGCCGCATTCATTGCACTATAGTTGGAATAAAAGGGAGGAGGAGGAGGAGCAGCAGCTGCAGCCCCACCAGCAACTCCAACAGGTGATGTTTGTGAATCCCCAGCAAAATAATTCATGGGCAGATTTGGGAGAACCGGCTCCACCAACTGTTTGCAGACCGAGCGCTTCACCGGAGGCAGTTGCTCCGCATTCTTGTCCAGCGTTTTGAGCAGCTGGCGATTGTTGTTCAGTTTCAGGCACATGCTGATGCACTTCTTGGAGGTCATGTGCGAGGAGAAGCTGCCCGAGTGCGAGAATCGCTTGCCGCAGTTGTCGCAGCTGAAGGGCTTCTCGCCGGAATGGATGCGCACGTGCTCCTTCAGGTGATGCTTGAACTTGAACGCCTTCTCGCACTGATTGCACTTGAATTTGCGCAGCAGCGCGGACTCATCGTGGCTAATCATGTGCCGCTGCAGGCGATACACATTCGCGAATGTTTTGTGACAGATTTTGCATGTCTGCAAAGAGAGCAAAATATGCAAAATACTATTAATTTGTGCTAAAAGTGATTCAATATGCATTAAATAGACCTAAATAAGTGCCCCTCATAGTAATACAGTGTTCCCAGTATTCTGCATGTGGGAGAGCGAAAATAAATAGTGGGAATTGCGACAAGCTGCAAGTGCTCTGTGCTTGAATCCGCGAGAGAGATATATAACATGCGAATATATATAACATTTAATTACAATATTAAAAGATAAAACATAAATTAAATTAGAGACGAGTTGCTGATTTAACAGTATTTTAAGTTGTTTAAAATGTACAAATTATTGTTCAGCGTTCAGAGTATGCTTCACCCCGTATTCTGCTTGTGAGTAAGCGCAAATATAATAACGGGAATTGATCAAGTCTGCAACTGCCCAGCAGCAAACTAGTGAATGACCCTGCATCGCCTCCAAAAGGTAAACAGAATATATAATTGAATTCCAATATAAATATATAAAATCAAAATAAACGAATAATGCACAACCATAATAAACTGTCCTCAAGTGTATTTTTATATTAGCTTATAAATATGTTCACTTCACTTTTCTTCGATAGAAGACAAAAATTCGCCAAAAGCTAACCGTAACTGTATTTGCTGTCTCGCTCACACTTGCGTCTGCGTCGACCGCTTTACCTTGGTTATAGCGTCAACTGCCAATTGCGCACCAGCAGCTAGCATTGTTGTTCTCTTCTTCTTCTTCTGCTATTTTATTGTGCTCTTTTTTGTGCGTTTGAGCAGCGCACATTATACACAACACACACACACACACGTACATCGACGACGCTCAGGTAATAAAATTTGTTTAAAATAACAAAAAATGCTGCATGTATTTATTTGGTTTTCTGTCTTATTTGAAATTAAACGGATTTTTAATTTGTTTCAAAAGGAGCGCAAAGCAAAACCGCAAACCAAGAAAATGCTAATAATTTGTATTTTGTTTGTGTTTAAAATGAAAACTTTATTTTGCCTTATTTAAAAAGGTCAATTTTTATTACGTGCGCCGAACACGAACTAAGAATTGAAACAAGACGCGGGCGCAACTAGTGAAGCAAAGTGCATAAAAGATAGTGGTAAATAGGAGTGACGTAGCAAATAGCTTACAGTTGTAATAACTAACTAACGCAAAGCAATAAAAAATAAATGATGAAAAATTAAGAAAAAAAAACTTCAATCGTCGGAAATATTGCGACAAAGCGCCAATAAGAAATCGAAACATAAACAACAACAAACGCCGGCAAGTGAAGAAATAAACAAAAGCCAGAAGACGTGGAAAAATAGAATTAAAACGTAAGACAAATCAAGTCGAAAACGAGAATTGTTTCAACAGCTGATGCTAATCAACAGAAAGCTGAATGCGTTTGTTTGTCTTTGCATTTTGTTTGGCAACAAATTGAACGCATCAAATGCAACTTTGTTGTGGCTGTTGATGTGAAAAAAGGTGTGCAATGAAAGCAAAGCAAAATTTAAAAGTCCAAAAGTGATTGACAGGCTGATTCCACTTAGCCAGCGTGCTGAAAGATTTGCGCCACTTTCACTTTGGCCCCTCCCAACAGCTGGCAACACGTGTTGTTCCTTCCCCCTCCCTCCCAGCCGTGGTTTTTGTTTACCGTTGCAGAGCCATTGAACTTTTAACGCTGCATTTTGCAGCTCACCTCAACATATTTGTTTGCTCTTGATAAATAAATGAATAAAAATTGCGACCGATTGTTATTGTTGTAAAAGTTCATGGCATTATCAGCGATCAATTTTTAATGTCTTTTCTGTCTGTGTGCGCCTACTTTTAACAGTCACTGTCACTGTTATTCTCTGTACTGCTCACACTCTTTTGTGTGTGTGGAGTGTTAAATTGACTTCTCTCCCTCTCTCTCTCTCTATCGCTGGGTCACTCTCTGAGTCAGCGGCTTTGCATGAATTTCAATTAAAAGCGCTTTTTAAGTGTGACCAGTTATTAGTCACACACAACCAATTTATGCTCATCACAAAATGAGATCACAGCAAAAGCAGCAAAAAACTCTTCAGCCTAATTAGTTTTTTACATTAACCATGTTTATTTGTACAGCAAGTGGTGAAAAAAAATAAGAATAATAATACAAAAACTACACGCACCATAATTACGGCCTAATTTGTTTATTTAACTCACAAAGAAAAGAAACACACAACAATATTGGGAAAATTGATTTGTTTTGTTTTCATGAAAAAAACTTTCAAACTACAATTTGATGGATGTATTTTTTTTTATCGCCGGCTGGCAACGGCTGATGGCGCAGCGGAAGAGCTGGCAACATAAATTTCCGTTTCCGCTGTTTATGAGTGTGGGTGCGGTGGGTGAGATGGTGCCTGTTGTTTTACCTGTCGCTGACGTCACGGCAGCCATTTGCAGCTGCAAGTGCGAGCGAGCAGGCAGGCGCACCACAAAACGAACGAGTTTCGACATGCACGAACAACTTAACATGGCTACGATTACAGTTATGGCGCGCTACCTGTTGCGCTCACACAAAGCGAAACACGTTATCGCTGTGAAGTTACGCGCTCTCGCTCTTACTTACTATTGCCGTCTGCCTGTGTGTGTGTGTGTGTGTGTTTGTTCACCTCTGCGCTTAAGCACATTTGTAGACATTATTAACATGCTCTGTTATTGTTGTTGCTGTTGTTGTCATTTCTTTTATTGTTATCAATTAAATGTAAACCAAAATGGCAGCCACACACAAAAGGTAAATCTACAAAGTGTAATTTTTTTGTTGCTCTTGTTGTTGCATGCGTCAGCGAGAGATTCTTATGCATTTTTATTTTTATTATTTATGTTCGTCATGAGGCTGCTGCTGCGAGCGGAAATGCCAATTGAAGCTACCTTTAGTTAATAGTTGGAACTGCTCTCTCTTTGTCTCTATGTCTGTATGTCAGTCTGATGACTCAAGTGTTTACAACAGGAAATTGATTTGTTCCCTATTTTTCACGAAAACACTTATTTCTGGGTGCGTTTTAACCTTTGCTCTTGTCTGCGATAAGCTTCGCACACGTGCGTCTATTTAACTCGCTTACTCTGCCAAGAGTGTGTGGACTGCAGACAAAAGCTGCTTGTGATCAACACTGGCTTTGATGGAGTCTGTCCCATTTTTAAAGAGAGGACTGCTGACAGACAAATGCTGCTTGATCAGCTCGTGCTTTGAAAAATTGTCTAATTAATAAAATTTCAACAGAATTCCACGCCTCGTGAAACCAATTAAGAGCATCGTGTATGCCTCTGTGTGTGTGTACCTTAAGCCACAAATTTTGAGTTTACTATGATGTCACTGAAAACACAAATAAACAACTCATACACACGTGTATATATATATTTACAGCAGTTGCTGCTTATCGCTAGTTGGCTGCTTATCAAGACAAAAAGGAAAGAAGCCATTTCGTGTAAAAACAGCCAAAACACAGCGGAGACCACACAGCAGCTTCAAAGCATAAATCAAGCTAAACGCAACTGACAGCTGAAATGAGAAGTTTGTGTGCGAGCAAGAGAGAGAGAGCGTCCTGCAGCATACAAAGTCCGGCAACGGTAATTGCAGGCGACAAGAAGCCTTTTGCTATAATTATGCACCGAATTCGCAGTGGGTGGGCGCCAATTCAAAAAAGAGAGACAGAGACAGCGATAGTTGAGGGCAGCAAAATGCAAATAGAGAATTTAAGTAAAAATAAAAATAAAAATAAGACTTGGGAAGCCAACCGACGCCGCTAATTTGTGAAAGTATTTCACGAACGCCTTTATGCATTGAGTGACTTGAGAATTTGGCCATAATAGCACACCTAATTGGCTATAAAGCAAACGCAGCAACAAAAACAGCAACAAGCGTTCAAATTTGACATGCTTAACAAAAAAAAAAAAAACAGAAACCAAATCACAAAGCATTGTTGGCCTTTCAAGATAGAATTTTGACAAAATGCCACCGTCAGCATGGAAGTATATATAGTATCTAGAAACTGTAGCATAGTAATATATAGAAGAACGCACCTGTCGCCTTTTGGCAACGTCTAAATAAAAATAACAACAAGCGACATGCTCAATTTGTTATACCCTTCCAAATCAGAGGGGAGTATTTTATTTCGATGAACTATATATTTAGCTGTAATCGGTGTGATAGGTGCAGGTGATATACTAATATCCATCTTGAAGAAACTCTGAATTTACAAGTTAATTAATATTACATCTTAATTATTTCAGCAAAAGACTTGAAAAACTTTTCAATTTAATCGCTCAAAAGTTGACTTCTTGTTTGAAAAACTTTCCTATTTACCAAGCTAACTCAACTAAAAGTGTCTTATTATAAAAATGACGAAGTTTGCCTAAATTTCTTGACATCTCGTAGACTCTGTGATCTGAAAGAGTATCCAAAATTCTGTCTGCCTCAATTAGCTGTTGCTTCTTGTTATTCTTTCTATGTTTCTCTTTTTGTTTTGAGGTCAGTCTAAACAAGAAATTGGTTTGCAAGCAAAAAAAAAACATAAAAATTATTAACGACGCCACAAAAAAAAATCACTAAAAAATTGTTTAAAAAAAAAGAAGAATAAAACAAATGTCTAACTGCTTTATAGCAACTGCGACCCAATTTTCTAGGTTTGTGCTTATCTCTGCGGCAGCTGCTATAAACAACAAGAACAACAATTATATATATATATATATATAGTTTATAGTATATTATTATATTTAGCGTATAGATGCTGTATAAGGCTGCTGTCTGATTAGAGCAATGAATGAATTTCTAGCATTGACGTACCTTAAAAAAAAGAAGCAAAAAAAGAAAAAAACAGCAGAGCAAAATAAAGAATGTATACTAAATGAGATTGTGAATAATTGTCGTAGGATTATTATTAAATCGGAGCACGTTGAGCACGCTTTCGAGTTCAGTTCGTTATGGGTTGCTTTTGGGTTATCGTTATCGAAAGTGGTTTGCGCCTGCCTAGGTATTATAAACAGGGTTTCTTGAACTCTGATTGCTCTGATTAGAGCAGCAGACTTTTTCTATATAGGTGCGCCATTAGCGATAAGCTCTATAAGCACATTGTTCTCATTACGAATCCGTTTTTGCACAACATACAAATTAAAGCAAATAATAAATTAGTTTGCATCATTTTTAAATTATTTTTATTTTTAATTTATGAAATTATTCAGCTTTTGCTAAGCCTGCTGCAAGCAGTTCCAGCAGTGCATTTGCAGGCTGCGCAAAGCTTTCACACGACTTGCCAAGCTAAGCAGTTCAATTGAAGGAGATCAGCAGCGGCAACAATAACCACGAAAGCGCCGTTAAGCATTCTCTCTCTCTTTTACTCTGTATGCTTCCTCTTGTGCTCGTTAAGCCTAGCTTTAGCAGTCATGCTGAAGCTTCTTGTTGTGGAACTCTGAAAGTGCCTTGAGGAATCTCTTTTAACTTTTCTGCTCCCTTTTTCACTTTTTCAGCTTTGACACATGTGCTGTAGCTGGCAGCTGTGCAACTCTGAATTTGCTTTAATTTATAAATTTTGATTTATTTTATTTTTATATTTCATTTGAATATTAATAATGTGTATTATTAGAAAATTGTGTATTCTGCTGCATCCCATTTGTTAATAATTTCACGCCTTTCGTCATTTTCAAATGTGTTTTATGCTAGATATGAAGACGTAGCAATAAATGCAAAGTTTTCTTAAGTGTATTTTGGTGTAAAAGTTCATTAACATTTATTTGTTGGCTAAGACAAGAGAACGGTTCTCTATGTCGACTTGTGCGCACTTGCCAACAGTCTTGGCTGTCTTCAATTTAAGCAAAAAATATATATAATCCCATATATAATATGTAGATTTTCCTTGCGTTTATTGATTAACAGGAAAATACTTTTAAGGCGCTGGCAATTTATTGCGACTGCCGCATTTTTCAATATTTTATGGCGCATTGATAAAAACTGAAAACTGAGTACTGAAAACCTGAAAGATTTCCCATTTTCCACCATTTACAACAATATTTGAGATAAGCAGAAAAGCCCGAAGCGGAAACACGTTGAATTTCCCATTTTCATTTTCATTTACATTTTCATTTTTGAATTTCGCTTTTGATTTTCATTTTGGGTTCTGCCAACGCACGACAAATCAAATTTAATTGTTTATAAATAAAACGTTTTGCTCAATGATGCGTGGGGCAAGCGAAACTTTTTCTTTTCTTTTTCTTCTTTTTCAAAATTTATATCAATTTTCAATTCAGTTTTCTTTTGCGCGTTTTCCGTCTAAGCATGCGAAATTAGTTGTGTGTATTAGGAAAACATAAATTAGGCGCCGCCGCAAAATAAAAAAAATTTATCACTTTCGATAAAACGTTGCAACAAAAAAAAGAAAAATCAAAGCACAAACTTAAATTAATAAAAATAATATTTATGTGGCTCCAAGAAATTGCTCGAACAGCTGCCTCCAATTGGAAATGTGTCAAAAAGCGTATCTTGCAACTTGCAACTATTTTTATTATTTATTTTAAAAGTTCTCAATTTTAGCGTTATTTTAAATCAACTTTCGAAATTTTATTAAAATTGGCACAATATTTACCATTCTGAGACTGAGTTTGAGAACTTTTTGTTAAAACTATGCAACATAGGTTTGAAGCGAGCGAAATAAACAAATAGTGAGAAATATAGTGAGGTAGTGAGAGAGAGAGAGAGAGAGAGGGAGAGTCGTAAAAAGGTAAATTTTGCAAAGGAAGTTACAAGAAAAAATGTCGACTAATGCCGTAAATAGAATTGGAAATTCTGAAATCAAAACTAGAGACAAGTAAAATTCAAGTGTTTTATTCCGTCTCTTTCTCTCGCTCCCTTAAAGTCAAGTGTTTTCTTTTCTCTCTCTCTCACTCTCTTCCCTTGCACTTTCTCTCCTTACTTCATTAGCTACATGCCCAAAACAAACCGCACAATAAACGTCACAGAGAGGGAGAGAGAGAGAAGTGAGGAAGAGCCCCAAGGGAAAAGAGTGCAGGGAAATTTCGTGGGAGTGAAAGAAAATTTAGTGGGAAAATTTAAACGCGGGGCAAGCATAATTTATGACGTGCACGGTGAAAGTTGATCCAAATCCCGTGAGCGATTATACACAAGAATCAAAAGTGGAAGGTAAAATAGATCGAGGGGAAAACGAAGTTGTTGGCATGTGTTTGGGTAAAAAACGAGCAGGTGATGTTTTTTAGAGAGAGAGAGAGAGAAAGGTAGAGGAAGAGAGAGAGAGAGGAAGCGTGGAAAAGTAGCTAAAGGAAGTGGTTTACGGTGCAGGAGCAGGAACTGCTCGAGCTAATGACTTTAATGAGCACTGAGAGAGGGTGCTAGGAGAAGAAGAAGAAAGAAATCTAAAAAAACAAGCTGATGAAGTTTGGCTCTGAAAAACTATTCAAAAATATGTAAGCCTTCTCAACAGTTCAAGCTAATGATTTTAACGAATTCTGAGAGAAGGCCAAGAGAAGAAGAAGGCCAAAAAGAGGAGAAGGCAGGCAAGCACTCTCTCTCTCTCTCTCTCTCTCTCATGAACCTATTCAAATCTCACTAAAGGAGAACTTAAATGAGAACAGAGGGGGTGGCAAGAGAACATGAAGAGTCTTGAAACTATATAAAAATATTTGTAAAAACCCTCCAAAAAATAAATCTTGAAAATTTATTTGCTGAAATTTGACAGGCATGCGCCTAAAAATATGTTTGAAGTACTGTAAAGCTCTGGAACCACAGGAATTGTTTGAGTTAGAAGAAGAAGAAGAAGTAGAAGAAGAAACATAACCTTAAAATTACATTAAAGTATTCTTAAAACACTCCAAACAAATAAACCTCAAAGTCAAAACTTTAATTTCATTATTTGTTGCAGAATTTTCAGTAATTTTTTCTTTCCAAAAATAAGTGTTTGCAATTCATCTTTTTTTTTTTTTTTTTTTTAGAAATTTTGGATATATATATATTTTTGTATGCATTATTTTTTTATTGTTATTTTTATTTATTATTATTTTTGGAATTTTTGTTTTGCATATTTATAAAATATTTCCAAAAGCCAGACTTTCTAGCCAACTTTCTAGCGATTTTCGGCCAAACTCTGCAAAACTGTGTTGGCCAAAAGTAATAGCCATTTAATGAGAATGAAAAACACGTTTGCATAAAACATGACATGGCCAATAATTGAAACACGTGTCAAGTTCAACTTTATGATATATACAAACAAGAATATTTCATTTGCATGGCTGAATGACTGAATAAATAAATGTTGCAAGAACTTTTGACGTTATAAATTTCAATAAATGTTCATTATTTGTAAACATTGTTGTTGTTGCTGCTGTTGTTGTTGTTGTTGCTGTTGTTGTTGCTGGTTTTTAATTTGTTTGCTTTAATTGCAAATAATTTTTAAACTTTGGCCAGCGACTGAGCGAAATACATAAAAATACATTTAAAAGCGGTCAAGTGGAGGGGGTTGGAGTTGGGTTTGGGGTTGGGGTTTGGGGTTGGGGTTGGGGGCAAATGGGTTTGCTCCAGCAGCGAAGTAAATAAATTGCTATTAATTTTTCAGCGCTGTGTTCGTCAAGTGGCAAACGGCGCCGAGGCGACGGCGATGACGCTGACGACGAGAGATGTCAGCCAGGAGAAGAGTCATCCTGGATGTCCTCGCTGGCATACACCAGGCATATCCTGCACTCAGAGAAAAAATGGTCCCGAATTTTTGAAATTAGCCTACCTCCACTCGAATTAATATTAAGGAATTATATTTCGAAAAAATTGCATTTTTCTTTTCTTAATTTTGGCGTATTTTTTAATAAAATTAAAAAAAAAAGTTTAATTTTCAATCTTATATTTAAAATATAATAAATAAAATAAAAATTATTAAAAAAAATATCACAATTTGTGATTGTTGATTTCCAATTTTTAGAGTTTTTTTGGTTCAAGTTTTTTAGTTTATTTTTAGTTTAAGCTTGGTTCGTTTTTTAGATAAAAAAGTTATTTCTAAAAACAAGTTTTCAGTTTGATTTTCTTAAATTCGCGGTAGTTTTTTAGAGTGTAGCTCTAGGACACCTAAAGTGCATATAATTTTTCAATTTGAAATGTTTCGTGTGTTGCAGACACATTTGACCGAACCAAACCAAACCAGGCAACCAGGCAGCGATTCTGTGGTTGCCCCAAAAAGGTGGCAACTTTTAGCGCCAGACCCAAATGAATTGTGGCCAAAAAGTTGCAACTGTTTTTTCTCGCTCTTGGGGTGTGTGTGAGTGTGTGTGTGTGTGTGTGTGGCGCAGTTAAGCAAATATTTAATTGCTGCACTTTTTCTGGCACTCGCTCAGTCGGTTGTTATATGCTGAAAGTTTGCCAAACGTCAGTTTTTCGGTTAGGGTATAACCTTGAGCAGGGTATTATGATTTTCTTAGGCAGCGTGTGTGTGGTATAATCTGTGTGTCTACTTAAACATAACTATCTACGAACTCCACAGTCACTTCTGAATGTCCTGTCAATAGACCGGTGAGTATCCTAAGCCTGTTCTTCCCCATGGATATCACTTGCTTACATCGCTTTTGATTATGGCCTCCTAAAAGACTTCTGGCTTGTCGGAGTCCTGGTGCCTCTGCCCAGCTCCGTTCTCGCCTCTGTGTTTCTTCATCCCTGATTTGCAGCCGTATTGTGTGTCTTCCTATGCCATAATACGGTTCAGGTCCTATCAGGGGTCTCCCTGCCCCCATTCTTTTACAAACCCGACACCTTAATCGGCTGCTTAAATATTCGATTGATTTTTCAGTAAGTGTATTTGATATTCCACTTGCCTAAGTTGGCAGTTTTCTTCGCGATTTTTTATATATTTTGTTGGCCAACACATTTTGAGTTTGACCAATAATTTATGTGCTGCCATTTGCCCAACAATTACTGCCGCTGTCTCTCTCTCTCACTCTGTCTCGCTCTCTCTCTCGCTCACTCTCTCTCTCGCTGTCTCTGTCTCTGTCACTCGCCGTGTTAATGATGTTGACCTTTGCAACAAGCGAAATGTTGAAATGTTGTTAACTTTAAAGCCGACGTCTGCGGCCAATTTGAATGGCTTTTCAATAACAATTGTTATTGGCCAGAAAATTAAATGCGAAAATCGGAAAATCGGAAAATGGGCAAATGGGAAAATGCTTATTGCCTACTTTTGCGCGTGTGATTTTCATAATGAGCAATTTGTTGTTATTGTTATTGTTTTTGTTGTTTTGCTGGCATAATTAATTGTTTTCACACATAATAATTTAATACGTGTGTACACGTGTAAAGTGTGCTGCCCCCTCTGAGCCATCAATAACGAATATGGCTATAAATGCGTATTGGCCATAGTTGCAATATGTCAACCTTTGCAGCTGTTTCCGACTGCACATATCCCCTCTATATATATATATATATATATATGTGTATATATTTGTATGCTTTGCACTTTGCATGTGTTTCAATGTTTAAATGTCATTAACAAAGCCGTAAATTATGTGTGCAACCAGCTAGCGGCAGCAAACGTGCCCCAGCTGTGTGTGTGCGGCTGCAACAAAAGTGCAAACAGGTTGAGCTTTTTGCACGCAGTTTCCATCTGGGTTGGGGAGAGGGGGGGCAAGAACGGAGCTTAATAAACCCACTCATAACTCTATCCCCCTCTCTCTCTCCCTCTCCCTCTCTCTCTCTATCTCTCTCTCCCTGTGTCCACTTGCAGCTTTATTAGCTTTTGAACCCTTTGCTTTTGACCGCTTAGGTAAATATTAATAACCAACAGCCAAAAAAAAGACAAAAAAAAGAAGAAAAAAATTTAAAAGCAATAATTGCAACTGGTACAGTGAAGCTGCTGCAAGTGGACATTGAAAAAAAATCTAAAACTTGTTAAGAGATATTAAACCAAATCTCAAATTAGGATTTAGAAAATAAAAAACTTAAAAGACTTGATTCACTTTAAATGACTTTAAATAAATATCAAAAAAATATGAAGAATAATTAAAAAAAGTTAGAAGATTTGGTTCGAGTTAGATCGTTTTAGAATCCCGAATAATTTGTAAACAATACAACTTGATTTAATTGACATCATTCTAGAATGAATGAATTGAATCCAAGAATGTTTTTTAGCCAATTGCTAATCGAATTAAGAAGAATTAGTTTGATTTAAGCTAGTTTTAGAATAAATGGATTGAATCCAAAGAGCAATGGGTAGCGAGAAGACAACTTAAATGAGTTAAGATCCTTTTAGAATCAACAAACTGAAGATTATTCAGCAAAGTAACTTGATTCAAGATTCTTTTTCCGCCCAAAGCAGAGTCAACAATTTATCTCTTATCTTTTTTGTTATTGCTTTTTATCTTTCAATCAATCTATTAAATATATTACTTGCTCATTTTTCTAGGACTCGCAAGGCCAGGCCTTATAGCACACATAGGCAATTTCCACTGTGGCTACACACAGAAAAAATGCCCCCACACACATATGAGAAATCAGATAGCTTCAAGCTGTCCAACTTTTTGTTGTTGGCTCATTTTTTGGCTCATTTTTTGGCTGCTACTTTTATGAAGGTAAAAAAATGTAAGCCGAAAAAAAGCACGCAACAAACTAGCCTATATGAATTTATGAGCAAATGCTTGATGGGGGGCGTCAACTGGGTTGGGGCAGCAACTGTGGCATGCAACTAGAAGAGCCAAAAAAAAAAAACAGCAAAAAGAAAAAAGAAATGCAACAAAATTATAATTTATGTGGCTTCAATAGCTGCTGGGTACAAGGTGTGTGTGAGTGTGTGTGTGAGTGTGTGTGTGAGTGTGTGCGAGTGTGTGTGTGCCCCTCCCTCACCAACACACACACAACTTGCCGCTTATCGCAGGGCCAGTGCTGTAATTTTTTTTTTTATGCTTGTTCAGCCTAGACGAGAATAGAGTGGGAAGAGAATAGGAGGAGGGGAGTGGAGTGTGGAGAGAGGGGCGGGGAGTGGTGTGGGTAGTTTGTAAGTAAGTGTTGGTCTGTCTTATCAGGGCCTGCCTGTAGCAACATTTATTTTAATGCCTTATCACACGAAGAAACAACAACGACAACAACAACAACAACAAGAACAACTGCACAATTGGGAGTTACGGTTGTTGTGAATGACAGACCAAGAACAAGAAGAAGTACACGCACACGCACGCACACACACGTACACAAAAGTCAGACTTTATGATAGGCCGTTTCAGCGTGCCTGCTATCTCGCTCACTCGCACGCGCCACAGCCGGCATATCTCTCGCACTCGGTTTCTTTTGCTCCCCTGATAATACTCTTTTTTCTCTTTTTTTCTCTGTTTTTTCTCTGTTATTTCTCTGTTTTTTTTGTGTGTGTTTTTTTTGGTAAACGCCTACGTTTTTATTTAATGCCAGTATTTTGTTTTTTTTTTTTTTTTTTTATTATAGCGGTGTTTGCTTATCATAGTTTATAGTTGTTGTTGTTGTTGTTGTTGCTGTTGTTGTTGCATTGCTGATAAACTTTACGTAAGCATATAAATATATAAAAAATAAGAAAACCTCTCGAGTGTTGGGAAAACCTCAAGTATAGGCTTTATCTGCGCACAAAACTGAATAAAAAATAAGTAAAAAACACTTGCCTTGTGTCCCATGTGTTTTAGTTTTTTTTATGGTTTATCTTGGGGGAACTTAATTATTTTCCCATTTGTTTTCGATATATATATATGCATTATTGTGCATGAAATAAATATATAATTTTTTTTCTTTTTTTTCTTATGTACGTTGTGTCAACAGGAAACGTGGGCATATTCATAAGGTTGACTTTGTGCTTGGCACCGTCTTCTTATCCGTTCCACACGTTATCGTTGCCTGCCCACTTTCCGCACACAGCAACAACAACAACAACAACAACAACTTGAACAGCAACAACAACAGCTTGAACAAAGCCAGCGCATTGTTTTAAAGTATGCCTTTGCTCAAAGATCAAGTCTGAGTCGCAGCAGCATTCTCCGATTTGGGATATTTATAGAGCTGTGCAGAAGACGACGTGTGATCAACTCGACCCGTGTGAACTTTGACCTCCACCACGCAGCTGCTGGACTGTGTAAGAGCTACAATTTATCAGTCATCTTCGTCTTTAGTCTGCCTGCAATGTGCACAGCTAAACCAAACTCAAATTTTTATATATATTTCAGTTTTTCAGCATTATATTGAATCGGTCAAAAATACTCCAGGGATTTGTCATATTCTTGTTTTCTGAATGCTTTATTGACCAGTCGAAACATAAAAATGTCATAACTAAATGTCAGCCATATTTTTGGATTGCTTTCATTCGAATTTTTGGAAAGTGTGCGAATAATTTTTGGGAAATAATAAATCTTTGGCTTTGTAGCTTTTCTTTTAATGCAATGCTTTACTAAAATTCATCTTAATTTTAGATAAAATTAACTTTTTTTAAAGAGTTATGCAAGAAAAACACTTTAAAGTCAAGAATAAAGAAAAAAAAAAATCGAATTTTAGAGTTGCTTAAAAAAACACTCTGAAACTTGGACATATTTTTTATAAATTTTTGAAAAGTGTATCCTTAAATTAAGAAAAGAAAAACCGTTTGCTGAATAATAAGGTGTGCTTTTTTCTGAGTGTACATTCAGTTCGCACTTCAAAATTATCCAATAACAAATACAAATTTTGTATTTGTTCAGCAAGTTTGATGACTATTCATGTAAGTATATATATATATATATTCTCGATCTCGACTCACCTGTTTGACATTCTGTGCGATTGTGTGTTGCCGCGTCGGCGAGTGCAACAGCTGATGTTGCTCGAGCTGCTCGCGACTGTGGAAGGTGGCCGTGCACTGCATGCAGGGGAAGCCAGCAGCTGGGAGATCGCCACCAGCCGTGGAGCCCGGACTCGAGGTGGAACGATGGGCACTCAAATCCAGATCATAGGCGGAATTGCTGCCAATGCTGCTGCTGTTGCTGCTCGGCTTCTGCTGCAACTGTTGTTGCTGTTGCTGCTGCTGCTGGTGTTGCTGCTGTTGTTGCAACTGTTGCTGTTGGTTGTTGGGTGAGTTGGCTGAGCGTGCCGATTGCATGGCCATCGCGGCGGCTGCCACAAATTGCAAATGGGCGGCAGGGTGTGGCAGATGGGCGAACAGATCGCCGGGCGTGGCAGGGGCCACGGGGGAGCCCAACGAGGCAGGTGAATGTGAAATGCGTTTATTCTGATTCTTTGCCGTTTCACTGTTGTTGTTGTTGTTGTTGTGACTGCTGTTGTTGTTGTTATTGTTGTTGTTGCTTGGGGATTTGGTATAGCGTTGCTGGCTGCTGCTGCTTAGATTGCTGTGCTCCTCCTCCTCATCCTCGTCCTCCTCCTCCTGCTCCGCCTCGGGCTCGCTTTCGGGCTGAGCTGCGCCTGGATGCGGCTGCTCATAGTTCAGCTTGTCCAGCGGATGCTCGCTGGCAATGTGTTCGCTAAATGACTGCAAAATTCATTATTTATATTTATAAATATTATTTTTTGGTTTTATTTATTCATATTTTGATTGTTTTTATGAAGTTTGCTCAGCCTGACTCACCTGAAACTCATTGAAGCGCTTGTGGCATTGGGGGCATTTGACCAGGCACTCATCGGCCGCATTCGCTGTGGCGGCACTGGCTGCATGCGGCACATGCTCCGTACTGGCTGCGGCCACATTGCTTGCCTGGCTGTTGTTGTGTGTTGTGGTTTGGTGATGGTGTAAACTGGACGCCAAAGAGGGAACTGCAAACAAAAAGGGACAGAGAACAAATTAGCTTTATGGTTGAGCTTGGCATTGCACTGCGAGAAATTAGTGACTTAAAATGCAGAGGTGATATTTGATATGAGGAGATATTTTAAGTTAGCTATAAATAATAATTAATAAAATAGCTTTAAATAATAACAAAATAAATATTAAATATTAATCTTTGGATATATTTATCTGTATCTCAAGTTTCGATAAACATCCGATGTTCGATAGACAAAAAAAAAATAAAATTGTAAAGATATATATATTTACAATTTATATATAATATATTTGGATACATTATTGATGCACTGTAGAAATTTAATTCAGATTGAAGAAGTAAAGATTTCGATCTTGATTATAATCTTGGATTTGTGATATATCTATGGGGTATATATAGAGTATATATAGAGTATATATATAGTGATCTCTCTTGACTGAATCATTATAAGTTGCTTCAATATATATATATATATATATATATATATATATATATCAAACTAAGTCGCAAGAAATGAAGATCACTTTAAGCACTTTTTGAGTTCTCAGCTCAAGGCAAAAAAAAAAGCTTAATTAATTTAATTACTTAATGCTAATGTGCACTAAAAATAGTTCAAAAATCGATTTTCAGTGAACAAAAGTAACGGTTTTTTTTGGGTTTCGAAACTCAAAGCCAGCCATTTTGGCACATTAAAAGCGTATTTTTAATGAAAACAAATTAACTGTGAGATCTGCACAGGCGATAAGACTTAAGTGGAATGCCACACAACGAGGCAGAGGCGAGGGGCATGTGAAACCATTAAGTTGCCGTGTGGCATTCAGGCAAACTTCAGAGTCGCGTCCCACAAAGCAAAGATCAACTTTAATTTCGTGGCAAATCAACTTGCCAAACTCAATGCTACAAAACAGAGAAAACCCAACAAGCGGCACAACTCTTTACCCCGCCACGCCTCCGCTAACCCACTCCTACCCCCCCTCAGCAGGCAGTTGCCTTTGACTTATTGGCATTGTGGCTTGGCGTTGCCTTCACGCAACGTTTCCACGTAAAAGGCGATGATCTCATGCGCCAATCAAAAAAACCAAGAAATAAAAAACGAAAAAGAATAAAAAAATAAATATTTAAAAAAAAGAGTGGAACTGGATTTCACACACACACACACACAGAGAAAGACTGAAGAGTCGACTCTTAATCAGTTTAAAAAAGCGTTCAAGCATGCGAAAAGGGAGATCATAAAAAACAACAACAAAAACACACACACACACAAGTTGAAGATGGAAAAGAAAAAATGAAGGGAAAAAAAGAAGGAAAAAACGTATCTTGAAGATTGCTTTGTTCAATGACGACGACGACGTCGCTGGCGATGCCGAGGGTCAGCCAATTGCTGTACACACACACACACGCACACGCACACACACACAAACACACACACACGCACACATACTCGTGTGTGTGAGATACTTATGGCCGCTGAGTCGCTTGGTAAATAAGCAACTTTGTTGTAGCTGCCACATTCGCCTGGGGCAGGCACGTTGTTGCAAGGTACAAAATGGAGTTCAGTTTTCTGTTCTGTTCGGTTCTGTTGTGTATCTGACAATGGGAGTCTTTGTTGTAGCTGCTGCTGCTGTTGCCGCTGTGGCAGTTGCAGTTGTGGCTCTTGTTGCTATTTGATCGCTACCTTAATTTAAGCCAATTAACCGCCTGCAGACAGGCAGACGGACGACAGACGGACGACAGACGGACGACAGACAGACGCCGCTTCATAGGGGCACTCACATGTGCAGCGTTGCTAAATTAATGGCTCTCTCGTACCTTGCAGCTTTAACAGCCACATACACTCGAAGAAAATTAATGCAGCCATTGAATTCCAAAAGTTATTCAAGTTAGCAAATTCGATTTTTCAATTTTTTACTCGAAAAGCGACAATTTCATTCGCGAGATTATAAATTATTCTATTATTAATATTAAATACACTCGAAGAAAACAGATGTAATAAGTTCAAGTGTAGCATGGCTGAAGTTAGAAAAGTTTTTCAAATCAAACTCGTTTCCTGAAATTTTGACTATAATTTCACATAAATTATTCTGAAAGTCAAAATCGATCATCAATATTAAATACACTCGAAGAAAATTACTATCTACAAATGATTCAAGTAAAATGCACCTCTAATTGCATCTACAACTTTTTCTTGAATGGGCATAAATGAAACTCAAATTAAAAATTGATCGTTAATACGACGTACACTCGAAGAAAATGACTGTGCTAAGTGCAAGTGCAACAGAGAGAAAAAGTCATTCTTAAATTAAGTCGATCATTGATGAATAAACGCAGGTTTCCATTGAGCACTTTACTACTTCAAATGAAGTCCAATAACTTATAGAAAGTTTTCTCAAATCAAATATCTTTTTTTAATTTCCGAAAATATTTTAAAATGAGAACAATTGTACTTAATTTAAGATTAGAAACATTTTTGCATTTAGTAATCATAGAATTACAACAAAGAGAATTTCGAATTAAGCACAACATTGCCAACTATTTTTTGCAGTGCACACAAACAATATGCTGAAGCCGTATCTTGTATCTTGTTGCTTGTGTGACTGGCCCGCCACTTAACAACAATCTGCGGCGAGTTCGTTGCACGTTTGTCTAATATTATTTTCCTTTTTTCCCATTTCTCATTTCTCATTTTTATTATTTTCACTTTCGATAGTTTTGCTTCTTCTTCTTGTTTGTTTTTTATTGTTAATTGATTCGGATACAGTTTGATTTGAGTTCACAGAGCTGCGGGTCAGGTCTTAAGTTGTATATATTTATATATATATATGTATATATAATGCCCGCATTCGAGTTAATCGCACTAATTAGAATTTAGCTGCAAATATCTCCTGGGACCTATTTGAAATGTCATTAAATTAACATGTTAATAAAAAAAGCAGGCAAGAAAACAGCTGCTTGTGTATTACAGCACTTTTGAGTTCTTTATGTTTTGCATTTATATAATTTTGAAATTTATCTCAGGCTGCCTGCTTAATGACGCTTTTATTAAATGAACCTGTCGGCCATTTGCTCATCTCGATAAAATATGCAAGTTGTTAAAATTCAAACCACGAAGACTACAAAAAAACAAGACAAGAAAAAACAATAATAATGCTATATTAAAAGAAGAAACAAATTTTATGGCTTTTTTCATCATCATCAACATCAACAAGCGACGGGCTGGCATGATGGGTGTGTGTGTATGGGTGTGTGTGTATGGGTGTGTGTGTTGTGTGTGACACTCAACACTCAACAAGTGTGTCACCAGCTCATTTAGTTCAATCAATTTTTCATAACAGAAATTATTAACGCAACGTGGAAAAAGTCGTTTGGCATTTTGCACTTATTACCAAATACCCTGTAACCATTAAAAACTGCTCAAAGAAGAGGTATATTCCAGTTGTGCTTGTTTCAAAAAAAAAAATGAAATTGTAGGTCAATTTTTTGGCATATCAAAAATTTTCGAAATTGCAATTGCATTTTGTATTTGAGTACAGCTACAGGGCATCTCTTAGTCGTGCATGCTCATTGCTGTTAATGTTTTGATTATTTCATGTGTAACCCAAACGGTATTGAAATATTGAAAGTGTCCGCAAATTAATTTCAATTTGTGAAAAGCGAAACGAAAAAAAACAAAAGATGACCAAACGAATTTTGATAGTCGCATCAAATATTTATGTTTTGTTGTTGTTGTTGTTGTTGCTGTTTGTTATTGTTGTTGTTGTTGTTGGTGTGCAACTATTTGGCGCTTACGCACGCCAATTGAAGTTGATTGATAGTATTTTTTGTAGTTGGGCTAGAAATAAAGCAAGAATTCCGTTGGATCAAAATTTCCCGTATCAGGGAAATGCCTGGATGAGATAATAAAATCCAAGTCGCTGTGCACTCCAGCAAAGTTAATACGGGACTAACCTCTGTTGCTTAACATAATGCTGTTGCTTAACATAATTGGTATGCATTAATGAGGGACTTAACATATGTAGGGATGGAAGATTGCATTGAATGTAAATTAACATAAAAGTTGATATTCATTTTTGTGCTGGGAATCTTAATTTAAGCTGATTGATTTTGAAAGATTCTTTTTCTGCTTTTTAATGATTGTAAAATGCAGCTGTTGTCAGTGTTTTAACAGCAACTAGTTTTTTGCATTCAGTCAAATGTTTATCGGGCAGACGTAGTTTATGTGGCCAATAAATAAAAACACCTGTTGACTTGCAACATAAACTCAAACTGAATTATATAAATACATATATAATGCTAATAGATGCGACACAAATGTTTATAAAAATGCCAACTTTTATGATCTCTAAAACACAAACCGAAATTGTATAAAACATTTTTTGGAAATGATAAATACACTTGGGAAAAAACATAAGGAAAACTGAATGGCAAAAGATGATTGAAGAAATTTGAATGCCAGAATTGAAAATGAGAAGATCAAAAAATAAATTTGATTAAATATTGGTTTCCTGGGAATTTGTGCTTGGTTTAAGAATTTGGCATTTAAAGAATATATTTTTGATTTTTCATAGTTTTTGCCACAAATAAAACTTGGAATTAAAATGAAAAGTGGAAAAATTAACTTAATTACGGATTGTTAAATATAATAATAGTTTTAATATTTTTATAAGTACGATTTTTGTGCTTGGATTATATTCTCGATTTTTAGTCCTTCTTTTTTTAAGTGTTTAGAGCTGTTAAAATGATTTTTATAAATAGCGAAAACTAATTTGTGAATTTTGTGTGGCACAAAAAATGAACAGAAAGAAGTTGAACTCGACTAAAGTTTTTATTAATAATTTTTAGTTAAATGAACTTTAGCTGAGACTACAAATATATATATATATATATGTTTGTATATATATATTCTTGATTTTAAGTAATTTTTTTCTTTACAAAACTGAGCCAAAATGCTTTGACGGAAGTTGACTTATGAATTTTGTAAAAAATGAGAAGCAAAAAGTAATAAAGTAAAAAAAGTTATTAATTTTTAAAAAGATGATTTTTAACTATTTGAAATTTATTGGTGTTTAATTAATTTTTGAACTGCGTTGGGGAAAATGCTTTAACAGCTTCAAATTCGCAAATATTTTGACAGCGGCAATTTTTGATAGCGGCCCAAAAAATTGATGCCGCCAACAAGCAACAATAATACTCAGAAATAATAAAAAATAAATATAAAATAAATATATATATATATATATAAATCTGTGATAGGAGCAGAAGAAATGCTGCTGCTGCTGCTGCTGCTTCTCCTTTGTTGTGGCACACACGAGTTGCACAACTTTTGCGGTCGGCAGCAGAGAATTGGTGTCAATGCTAGTTTCACCTGTGCAACACGCGCAACCCACAAAAGGGGGAAAGTGTGGGGGGGGGGGGGTTGGGTTGGTTTAGATTATAAATAATATGTGGACGTCTAACGGCGACAGATACATTTGTATCTGTGTGCGCCCAACTTTATCTGTATCTTTCAGTTGTTGTTAGTTTTGGTTTTGTTTAGTTTCTTTCTTGTTGTTGTTGTTGTAGGACGTTCCACTAATTTTATGTGCTTTTTATTGCCAGCTTTTTATTAGCCCAGACATTTTTCAGCTAAGCTCGGTTAATGCAAATTTATTTATTTCGTTTCATTTCGTTTTGCCATCTTTTAAGTTATTTTCCTCAACACTTCCAATTCCCTGTGTGATTTTTGTTTTTTTTTTTTGTTTTTCGATTTTTGGTTTTTTGGTTTTTGTTGATTTTTAATGTGATTTTCACGTTTAATTTATGAGTGGCGGTTGGTGGCGGACAGCTTTTACCTGCTGCTTGGTGGCAAGCATTTCTCATGCTCATTTGCCTGTCAGTTTTTAAAGTGTTTTTAATATTTCAATGACAGGCGCTTGTCAAACCAACACAAACAAAACCGAAATGTAAACCGATGACACTTTTTCCCAACAACAACAACAACAACAACAACAAGAAAATGAACTAAGAAAACGTTTTTCAGGTAGGGCAAATTTGTTGCTACTTTCAACAATTCTAATTGTTTAATTGTTGTTGTTGGGAAGTCGCTGACGCAGTTGCAGACAAATGGCCGACAGGTGGCGCTGTCGCCGTTTTCAATGACAATCGCTTTTTGAGTTGATTTTGTTGTTGCTGTTGTTGTTGGTTGTTGCTGTTGTTGCTGTTGTGTAAAATAATAAACATAAATTGTAGCACTTAATTAAAAACAGATGCACTCGCTCACTCGCAGCACAGTTTTAGCATATTTATTTAAATAAATAACGCATTAAATTAGCTGCAGACGACGACGGCGACGGCGACGCCGGCAGAGCAGAGCGTCTATTTAAAAATGTAAGCGACACCTCACTTAAAGCATTTAATTTATATTTACCATAAAATGCGTAAAGCTAAACCACCCCTCCCCCCCCCCCCCCGCCTCTTTGTTTTTATTTATAATTGGCTCAATTTGAGTAGTACATATATACAACAAGCTCCCATTTCCATTGCCATTTCCCATATCGCTTTTTTTTGGGCCTGGGAAAGTTTACAATTTGATTTCAGCTGGCAATGCTGTTGTCTCAGTTTCTGCTTATGCTTCTTCTTCTACTAATTCCGCTGATTCTTCTTCTTTTGCGCTGTCCGTTCTCAAGTGGCACTTGAGCCGCATATGAAAAACATATGCCCAGCAGAGAGCGAGACAGAGAGAGAGAGAGAGAGACCCGACTCAGAATATGGCAAGTAATAATCGGCGAGGCGTGCTAAATTTGGAACTGGCAAGGCACTTAAAAGGCCCAAGGCATATAAAGGTGCACATGAGTCGCAGCGTATGTATGTCTACATATATACACTGAGAACAAATATTAGTAATATAATGTGTAGTAAATTGCAAGAGTTGAAAACTTGTATTATTTAACAACTAAATTTCTTATGCGATCATTAAGAAGTTTGCACAGTTTATCTATAAAACGGTTATCGTTAATCGATTTATATCGATATGGATGTTTTAGTCTTTAGTAGACTCTGAGCAGGCTTTATTTTTACAATTGCGTCTTTTATTTATTTATATGAAAGAATATTAAATAAATAATTAACTGTTTCTCTCAGTGTAGCTGCATATACGTGGTACATATGCTCGGTTACAGACGTGGGCACAAAGGTGGCTTAGGTAAGCGAAGGCAATGCGAGCGACTGCCTCAAGTGGCAATGCCAAAGGTGGCAGCCACAAGGAGAGCAGAGATTCGACGACTGCGCCTATAAATAGAGAGTATCGGGCAAGAGTCGACCAAGGGAGGGAGGGAGGGAGAACAGCAGAGAGCAGAGGAGTCGAGTCGAGTCCAAAAAAAATCGGAGGAGCAACTGCACCAACGCCGAGGCATTTTGTTGCCCTTTACTTGATTTTTATTTATTTGTGCAACGCATTTTAAACTGCTGCTGCTGCTGCTGTTGCTGCTTCTTGCTGCTGCTTCTTGCTGCTGCTACGTTTATTTTATTTGTAGCATTTTGCTTTGCTGAGTGTGAAATTTTAATAGCCAACCGAGCCGTGTCCGTCACTGAATAGAGTTTCGACTCCTGCTGTTGCTGCTACTGCTGCTGCTGCTTGTTCTGGGCATATGTGTGTCCTCTGTCAGGCAGGCAGCTTGTGGCACATGCAACTTGCCTCTTTTTTCCCTCAACTCTATTTTTGTGTTTTACCTTGAAATAGTCCACAGACTGCGTAGGCGGCATTTATTTGCCTGCAACTTGCAATTAGGCAAATTTGAGCAGCTGCGAACATTTACAGGCAGGGAGTTGCAAGAGCTGTTGACATGCTGCAGCTATGCTCACAAGTTGCACATAGCAAAAACATGACTGAAAACTAAACTGCATTTGTCATTTGTGGCTCACCAGATATTGAGTGCTTTTCGAGGGAATTATTTATCTAACCAAAACTTATTTTCACATTTTTTAATTAAATATTTTTAAATTAAATATTTTTTAGTAGAGTATGCGACAAGCCGGCCATATTTTGAACAGCCAGGCTAAGGGTATCTGGCAGGCGAGCTCTCCCGCTTATTATATTCCGGCTATTGTCTTGGTATGTGTTACAATAAACATTTATTTTCCGCTCTAGCATTTTATTTATTTGAAATTAGCAGCTTCATTAAAATGCTTCTGAAGAATACAAAAACTACACTGAAATTAAATGGGATGCATTTGAAACAACAATTCAGGCTCTGAGCTAATTGATATGCGCCACATAATAAATTTCTCAGTGCACGCTGCTCAAAACCAAAATGGAATGCAACGAAAAAAGTTGAAAAAGTTCTTTTTTGCTGGCTTCTTTGGCTTGTTTCGACTATTTTTTGTTTGTTTTCAACTTTTAACAATTATTGTGCAATTGTGCGAAATTTATTGCAATTGAACGGCAATCAGAGTGTAACCAATGCGAGTGCCTCCTTGCCACCTGCCCCTGCACCGCCCCTCTGCTGGCAGTTAACAAAAATCGTTTACATGTTAAATTGTGCCTGGCAAGCGTTAAGAGCACACTTTGAATATCGACTCCAACCAAAGCCATAAAACAGTGTTGCAACTGCCCCCAAACTGCTGTGTGCCCCATCCCTGCACCTGCCACTGCCACTGCCACTGTTGCTGCTGCAATTTTTAATGCCCTTTGGCTACACCTTTTGGGTTGGCCGCGTTCGCTTTGTTTGCGCCTCGATTTCGGTTTTTTGTTATATATTATTTTTTGGCACTTTTTTGTGCGCTTTTTTTTTTATTTTTTATATATTTTTGTGTGTCTTTTTTTTGTTGGGCGCTGTTGTCTCGTCGTGTGGCCGGCATTAAATAAATAAGCAAATAAAACCAAAAAGGAATAACAGCTGTAACGCCATTTTTTCGGCAGTCTGTGCTTGTGGGTTGTCGGGCGGGGCTTGGATGGGGGGGGGGGGGTGTGGAGACTTAGGGGTAGCTGCTGGCAGCTCGTTCAAACATTCCGTGCAATTTTCACTTTACAACTGTTTCAAAGTTATCTTTGTTTCAATTGTGTGTGTGTGTGTTGCACACAAAGGCCTGAACAACAGTCTGGAAAAAAATAAGTATAAAAAATAATATTGGCAAACAATTTACTTGTGAGCCAAAACAACAAAAAAGAGCAAACAAATAGCAAAGAAGCAAACAAAAAAAAACGTGGCAAATAATTTGCACAAAGCTCTGTGGCAGGTTGCAACAAAAAGGAGGCGGCGAATGATATCAAAGTAATTTCCAGTACCTTTCGCAGCATTTGGCCATTGATTTATTGTCTTGGCGCGGAGTGTGTGCGCTTCAATTGAGTGTTGAAGTTGAATCGTGTGAATGAAAAATTTGTGCTTGATTTAAGTTATGAGAAGAAGAAGAAATGCATTTAAATTGAATCTTTCTTTAAGAAACGAATAAATTAAAAATACAAAAAATTGATTCAAGTTGTTTTTTACACTCTTCAAGCTCATATTTATAATTTCTTTAAAAATTACTTTTTTAAATTTTGTTTTTTTATTTTACTTAAATCAACAACTTAAATTAAGCACATATTTTTCAATTATTCATTTCATTTATTTTTGTGCATTGATTTATAATCTTGACGGGGAAAAGGCAGTCTTCAAAATGAAATCAAATTAATTATTAAAAATAAATGTTTTGCGTAATAAAAAAGATTTATTTTTGCTTATTTTTAATTATGGTTTTTTAATTCTTTTCTTTTTTTTATTTAAATCAAGAATATTTATTTTTTTTGTGTCTTTCTGTTTATATATTTATTTAGCCAAAGCAACAGCGCTTGGCAACTGCTCAAAAGTGTGATGCCAACGACTAGACAAACACACACAGATACACACACACACACACACACACACACACACACACACACACAGAGATGCACACACCTATTTAGATAAGATCAGAGCATCTTTGCTTAGGCAAACAAGTTGTCTTGAGGATAATTGTGCTTTTGGGCATATTAATCATTTTGTTTGTGCGCCTGCCACTTGCAAAATAGTTGAGCAAAAGTTTGTTTAATTTCGATTACCAGCAGCAGACAGAAGATGGCCTACACAGGAGTGGAGAGTGGGGAGTGGAGAGAGCAGAGAGAAGAGAGGTGTGTCAACGTGAGGACGAGTTGGTAGCATTTATAAATGGCAGCACCGACAGCACCAGCATATAAAACTGACATTCACTGACGGCACGAAATGATTAATTAGCAGCGTCCTCCTAAACCAAGCCGAAGCACGGAGAGAATCGGAGAGGAGCTGCCCAGATAAATGATACGAGCGAATTGACGACGCTGCTGATTGTGTGTGTGTGTGTGCGTGTGTGCGAGTGTTGCAAATATGCCCCAAGGATTTGTTTGGTTAATGAAAAAAGTGTACAGAAACTGCAGAAAATGTGAGTGGAGCAACTCGACCAGGAAAAGCGCTAAATATCAAACTGAAGAAGAAGAAGAGTGCGCAGTAGTCGATAAATATTTTATTATTATTTATTTTATTATATTCTATATTTATTAATTATTATATTGTTTATATTATATTATTTATATTTCATTTTATTTTATTGGCTGTTCTTCATTTATTTTGTATTACTTTAATTTTTATTTCATTTAATTTTCATTTCATTTAATTTTTATTTTATTTATTTTTGGTTATTTTATTTATGTTATATATTATATTTATTTTAATTTTATTTATTTTATAGCTTTCTTCATTTTTATTTTTATTTTATTTTATTTTGCTGCTTCCTTAACTTCATTATACCCACATTTTGCACATTTTAATGGTTTCACAACACTGGAAATGAGTTATAGTTGGGGGTGGATCGATTTGCGTGGATTGCAGTGATAGATAAAATATTAAATGCAAAATAATGGTTTTTTTTACAGAGGTACACAATCAGAGTGTGAAACGCCCTTTTGGACACTTGCTAATCAAATTTTAATAAATAATAATAAGTAAATAATAAATCCAGATATTAGCTAGACATATTGTATTATCATAGATCAGTAAGTAAATATTATTGTAAAAATAATAATTTTTTTTTTATCAATACAAGTTAAAATAAATTAGCAGTCGAGTGAAATGAAAAATGATATTTAGCTGAGGCATTTTTTAATTTTGAAAAGGCTAGTTCAAAAATCAGAAAAATATAGATTTAGCTTAGGCATATTTCCAAATTTAATTAGCTAATTATTTTTCATATTTTCAATATTTTCAAACTGAAAAACAAAATAGTAATTAAAAATGTGTTTTTGTTTTGCTGGCTTGTCAGGAAATTAGCACAGCTTTCAGTGATTTACTGGCCACGACGCAGACTAAAAGCACTCAGGTGGGGGTAGGAGGGGAGAGGGGGCTGTTAAGGAAGTGGGGGATGGGCGTTACCAAATACATAATTTGTGTGTAGGTGATAACAGAGCGACAGACAGGTTTTTAGCTCGCCTGTTTGTAGCCCAAAATCATTTTTGATTTATGACATTTTGGAGCAATTTCGAAACGCGACAAAAAACACACAAAAAACCAAAAAAAAAAAAAACAACTAAACCAAAACGATTCGCAGCGAGAAGCGAGCAGCAAGCAGAGAGCAGCGAGAAGCAAGCAGCAAGCAGAGAAGTGAACAGAGAACAGCATTTTCAGTGTAGCTGGCGATTAATACACATCGCGGTCGCAGCTGCCCAATGACATCAAAAAGATGCTGCCCAGACGAACAACAAACAACAAACAACCGGAAAAAGATACACAGATACATTTTGTATCTTTTGCCTATCCAGTTAGTTAAGTATCTATATATATGTGGGGCAACCTGTGCAAGATTCTCTTCTGCTGTCTTCAGTCTTCTGATCGATCGATTAGCTGCGCTGTCTGCTCGCTGGCTTTTAGCAGATATCCAGCGGCAGCAACTAAAACAACAACAACAACTAAAACAACAACAAAAGATGCAACAACAACTAAAACAACAACAACAGCATTCAGTTTGCCACACGGTGGAAAAAAGCAGAGGGCGCTACTTAAATGTCCATAAATTATAATTTATTATTTGGCCTCTGCACACGGGCATTACCATTAGAAAGCAAGTAGCAGGCGAGTCTGCGCGACTAACAGATACCCTGTAAGCATAGCTATTAAGTGCACAGAATTTTTGATTATTATTTAGTGACCATAGCTCCTCCAGCAGTCCTACTCGCAATACATCCCAGTTTTAATATATTTTCAATTTTTTTATTTAAAATTCCAATTTAATAATTTTTAATTGAATCTCATTTGAATTAATATTCATTTTAAATTTAATTTAATTCTTTTTTAAGTTTTTAATTATATATTACACTTTAATTACTCGTTTTTAATTGTATAAAATTTAAATTGAAATTTTATTTATTTATTATTCCATTTAAAATTTATTTTAATTTAATTTAATTATATTAATGGATTGCGCTTTCACACTGAATGATATATATATATAAATATTTGTATAGTTATATATATATATATATAGTTATAGTTTATTTCATGTGAAGCCTCAAACCACAACACTTGATGTGAAAAATATTTGTTGCACATTAATAACGATTAAGTCACAATTGAAACCGCATTCAAAATAGCTGCAACAAATTCACTAAATAAATCTAAAAAGTGGTTAAAAAATGAGCTGAGATTATGTGGAAAACATGGAGAAACAAAATTGAAGAATTGAAAAATTTCATTTAACATTTTTGTACACAAAATCAATCACTCGAAAACGTTTGTACAAATTCCGTGTAGGTGTTTGATGGCATAGGAGAAAATGTAGACATATTTGCTAGGGCTATAAATACGATATATCAGCTATTAGCTGACAAGTTAAGAAACTGCCCTCGTTTGGGGTATTTCCTCCTCCCACCCTCTCCCCCGCCCGTCGTTGAACATGTGCAATTAATCCGTATGTTTAACGCTGCTTATTAATTGTCACAGCTCCCAACAGTCGCAGTGGATGTGGATGTGGAACGTGGGCAGTTGGAATCGTCTGTCTATATTGGATATTGCGCCATAAATTTGTAGCTCATTTTCAGACGATTTCTCGATTTTCTCGATTTCCATTTGAAATGATTTCGAATTTGTTTTTATGCGCTGCATTTGTTAACACCTTCACTTTAGTCGAAAGCGGCGCTGATGAGCTGCGCCCACTGACAGTTTTATGTTTTGTTTACACTTTGATTGGCTGCCCAGCAAATTGTTCAACAACTTTTCGTAATGGCCCGCAACCAAACCAAACCAAACACAAGCGAGGCAACAACAACAACAACAACAACAACAACAACAGAAACATACCCTCCATCAATCAATGGCCAAAAGCAGAAACAGGTTTTTGCGCTGCAAAGAAGAGCAAAGAAGACGGCGACAGTTTTCTCTACCTTTCTCTACCTGTGCGCATGTCACACACACAGGTGAGTTACCCTAAATAGAGGTGTGTATGTGTGTGTGTGTGTGTGTATTTTGTAGGAGGCGCCACAGCACTTGACTCTCAGTGGTAGCTGCCTCTACCTGCCATCAACTAATCGGCATCTTGGCCAAGGCAACGAGCCTCGTCTCTTGCCAACAAATCAAATTCGAATGCGTTTGCAATTGGTCGTTTTTCTTGATATGCACACCAAAAAACACAACAACAACAAAAAACAAAGCTCTTCAAGCACCCGCATACTCAAGAACACAACAAACACACACACACACAACACACACAAAGGGAAATAAAATAAAAACAGTTGCTGGCTGCAAAAGGTGCATGCAACCTGAGCTGATTACGTCGCAGACCCTCAGCAAAAAGGTTTCCCTTTCAAACAAAGGCCCAGTTTGAGGCAGGCATTTTTGAGAATACCTTTATGAAGGATATCTGATGATATCATGATAATAATTATATATATAAAATAAAGTATATTTCAAAGGGGATTTTTATGGCTCTAACTAAAATATATTTAACTAAATAAATGTTAGACTTAATTAAAGACTTAACGCTTGAACGATCACTGAAATCAATTGTCCATATCTGAATAATATATATATATATATACTATATAGGACTATGAGAATATTTACTATATATAAAGAATATATTTACTTGTGAGGCTACCTTTTTACAATCAAATATAATACTAAAATAAAATATTAATTGTAGTTTTTTTTAACCTTCTTAAAAGGGGTTTTTATGTGATTTATATTTATAAATAAATATATTATAAAGCCAGAAATTGAGAGATCATTATAATATAACTTAATGATTGAATCACGAATCCTTTTTTTCGTGTAAAATGATGTGTGTGTTTTTTAAAGGGTTTTTATAGCTAACTAAGAGACTTAAGAAACCACAAAACAATAAAAAATAAGTTAAATAAATAGTCAATATTCAAATAAATTACTTAAATCCCTTGTCAAATATCCGAGTAGATAGTAAAATGAAATTGGAGTAAATATAGACTATATATGAGAGTCTATATATGAGATATATATTATCATCTATAGTATCCAAGTCTACCTTTTCGCAGAATACTATATTATGACTTTTTAATGGTCTTCGTTTTGTAGCTTAGGCATTTTATTTTTAAAAGTTTATTAAACTTTTATAAATAGTTTCAGTAAACTTTTATAAATAAATAAACAGACAGCTTGAAAATTGAGTTAGTTAATTAACACATCATTTTCGAAAAGCAGTTTATTTATTTGAACAATTTTTAGACTCATTTTATTCGTTCTGTGTTTTATCTGCAGTCTGCTCCAATTTAGCTGCTCAAAATCTTTTTATCTTCAATAATAAAATATTAAAAATAAATCCAAGAATGGTTGCTAAAGCACAGATATAAATAATATATATATTTTTTTGTGCGATATTCTGTGTTTTACAGCTTCACTTGTTGTACAAAGTTTTGAAATGGTGCATGTTGATAAAGTTAAATATTTGTGTGACTTTTTTTTAATAAGGAACATTAATGAAATACTTATCTGACTCCTCTATCTTTTTATATATGAACTATTTAAGAATCGGACTATAGTTAGATCAATATATGAACTATATGAAAATGTTATTCCTAGATGAACTAATCAAAAAATGGATTCAACATTTAAATTTACTATAGTAACATCGTGATAATCTAATATGAAAATCATTAAATGAACTATTCAAAAATCTATAATGCATTTGAGCTATATTAAGAAACAGTTAGTCTATATATATATATTAATTAATTAATATTTAATATAACATAAATAATATTTAATATATATAAACTGCTGTTTAGCAAAACATATCCCATTTTCATATATATAATTAATATCTCTCTTTAAAATATTTTGTTTACTTTGGGTTCTAAAATTATCCCTTGTTAAGTTGCCCCTTTTTAAGTAGAGTGTGTGTATGCATGCGTGTGTGTGTGTGTGTATCTCGTAGGTGTTTATTTTCAAAAACTGATGCAGTAGGTGATTAAACAACGAGCTGAGCTAAGCTGAGTGTTGAGTGTTGAGCGTTGCACGTTGCACGTCGAGCGTTGCTTGTGGCCTCTAAAAAAAAGGTTTCTCAGCTCTCAGTTGTCGAAGCGTAGGCGGAGGTAATGAAAATGAAAATTGGAAATCCGATGCCGCCACAAAAGAAACGATCGTTTCTTGAGCGTGTGCGATATTTACTGATATAGTATATATGTATATATATATATATATACATTTTTTGCTGCTGTTGTATTTCTGTTTAAGGTGAATTTTTTGTTGATCGTCGATCGCTGCTCGCATTGGGGGACCACACAAAAGCCGTTAGAAAATGGCGGCATTTCCAGCAAACTGGAAAGTGGAATTGACTGGAATTTGAGAGCGTCGCTTTTGCATTTTGGCGCGCTTTGTTTAAGTTGAATGAATATTGAATAAACACACACATACACACACACACACTCGCAGACAAAGTTCAATTGCACTTTTTGTTGTGCTGATAATGCAAAAAGTTTGATTTTTGATTGGGTAATTTTGGATGAGTCATCCTAGCGGGGGGGAAGGGAAAACTTACACTGCATGGAGAAGGCTGTGGAAGATGGCATACTCTGCTGTATTATTATGTTATCCTCTTGGCCAAAACAACGTGTAGACGATGGCGCCAAACAGGACAACATTGGAATGCTTTTTTTTCTCTGCTTTTAACTGTACTCTTTTTTTAATCTTATTTTTATTTTTATTTTTCACAGCAGTTTGTTTTTTGTTGGAGTTTTTTGTTTGTTGTTTATTTGGTATTTAAGCACACACGTTTAGCGGCCATTTGGGCTGGTTTTTTTTTTTTTTATTTGTATTTGATTTTTTTTTATTATTTTAATATTTGCTAAAACATTTTGTGTTTTGTTTTTGAGCACTTTGCGCGTTTTTATTTATTTTAAATTTATTTATTTATTTTTATTCATATTTTTGTTGTTTTGCGCGTTCAACCTCAAAACGAAATTTTATTCGAAGACTCGAGAGAAATTTCTTGTGTTGTTGGCTTTTTTTCGCTCAGTGTGCGCTGTGTGTGGGAGCAGCGCGTGTGCGGCCGACGCGACGTCTAAAATTCAACTAACGCTTTCTGTTGATTTCTGTTTGCTACGTTGGCCTCAGCTTCCACACACACACATAGCACTGAAACACACACACACAAACACAACACACATAACAAATGTGCTCTCTCTCATTCGCTTGCTCGCTCTCGCTCTCTCTCTCTCTCTCGTTCGCGTGGTCTCTCTCACACAGAGGAGATTTGCTGTATGTGTGTGTGTTTCACCCATACACCAATAACAGTCAGTCAGCGACGACCAACGTGTAACGGTGCGCGCCGTCTGTGCCTGTGTCAGTGTGTGTGTGTGCGTACGCTGCCGAGGTGATATGCTGGCATCAGAAGCAGCAGCAGCAGCGTCGTCGTCGTCTACACCCCCACCCCTTTTACTGCTAGCGGTGTATATGTCTGTATATTGTGTGCTGCACGCTCTCCAATTGGAGAGAGTCATTTGATGTTTAACAGTTGACTGTTATTAGCCTGGGGATGTGCGCTTTATCGTATGCTGTTGGGGCGCTGTTGCTGCTGGGCTGTTCCTAACATGTCGCTTACGTTACGATATTGGAGTGCGACGTAAGCGCTTCACGTTTTGGCTGCTCTGCTAAACACAATAAAATGCTGTAAAATTATTTTCCGTTCAATTCTGATGTAAGAAAGTCTGCAAATAAATGTGGAATTTGTAATAATTAGTTTGCTATAAATTATGCCTTAGAAACTCTGTAAATAAATGAATTGATGAGTTTTTAAGCGCAGCACTGAACATAATAAATTTTAGATAAATTCTGCTTTAAATAAATAGAAAAAGGCAAATAAATAATTATATTGAATGTCCTAAAAAACAAAACTATTGCTATGATTAATTACTAAAATCATAGTTTAAAAATCCGCTTACAAGAAATAATTTAATGTTAATAATAAAATTTTATTTTACATTTCTCAGTTCAATTACGTTTTTTTTATATATTACTCTTGAATTAATTATTTATTAGTATCACAGTTATATATAGTTTAGTAGAAGCCTTCAACGGAACTAATTTTATTTCAGTATTTCTCCGAATTCTTGGTAATAATTGTGATTGCAAGTTTTCTAAGTGCATTGGGTATAAATCCCATAAATCCCAAATTCCTTTGTAGTTCTTTGTAGACAACAAATTTTGAGTTTTCTACAGAATTCTGCCAGATTTTTCAAATCAATAAAGCCACATCATTTGCACTTGGGTTGCTTTCTTAAGTTCCTTCGTGTGCAAGTTTTGTGTTTAGAAATGCCAGCTTAACAATATCATGCAACATTTTTATTTGTTGAGATTCTTGCAACACATTTGACATTTGCTGTTGTTCTGACGTTGACACGAAGCAAAAGTTCTTGAGAATGTCAAAAAACAAGAGAGAAGTTGTCTCCTATCCAAAACGAAGTTGGTATACACTTATTCGCTTTTGAACTATATGTTATAGTTGTTCGATTTGATTTGATTTATTCTGTGCTGCTCTCTAGAATAAAAAGAAGCGTATGTAGCAAGTTTCAGCAAGTTGGCTTTACAATTGACCGAGTTCTCATAGTTAGGGACCACTTGGAAATTAACAAACGCGGCAAATTAAATGATGTAATAAGGATATCGGTATATATACTATATATACAATTAATGTGCAATTTATAATACACTTTCCAAGTGTACATAAACACTTGAAAAAACGCATTAAAAATCATAAACAAAAAAATTGCTTCACGAATTGTATTTTCAAGTCTTTCAATCAACAAGTTGAAAGCAGAAATCAGAGGCAAAATCCTGGAAAAAAACGATTGCGTAGTCAACACACACACACATACACACACGCACACACACACTAACAACGCAGTCAACAACATAATAAACAATTTGTACATTAATTTTTAATGCGCTTAACATGTGTTCTCTCTCTCTCACTCTCTCCCTCGCACACACACATGTGCATTTCTGTGTTGGTGTGCGTGTAAAAAGGTGGAGCTTCCAATAAATTTACTCACACGACGTTGACGCGAGCAGCAGCACCAGCAGCAGCAACGTTCGCTTTGCCGTTTTCTGTTATTATTTCTTTTTTGTTGCTGTTACACTTTGTATGTTAATTAGTTTACGCTCTTCGCCTGTCTCTGCCTCTGTTTGTGTGTGTGTGTTTGTGCTAATGAGCGGAGGTGTTTTGTGTGTTGCTGCTCGTCGTCGCTAGGTGCGCGCTGCGCTCATTTGGCATTGGTCGCTTTTGCACCTGTTGACGCCTCTCATTGGCTGAGTGCCGCCGCTAAAAGCGCTGGGCAGCCATTGAATGTGCTTCCCATTGGAAGACTAAGACGCCAAAGAAACGCTGAAAAAGTGTTAAAACTGAACAACATGGAATATTTTTTAAATTTATTATTAATTATTAATTTTCGTATTTGTTAATTTTTCATTTAGTAACTAGAGCAAAAATTACTTTATAATGAAATATTATGGTCAATGTTAATAGATCAATTATTACTTTAAAGATATGTAATTTTCAAATTAATATTAATTATGGACACTTTTTTGTTTTTAAAGGAACTTTAGGACAAGTTATAAACGAAAGATAAATTATCATTATATTATGCATGCATATGTATTTGTATATGTATTGGTATGCTTCGACATTCAGATTAAATTAAAAAAAATGAAAAGTACACGCTCTAAAAAGAAGTCATCGCACATTGAAAGGGGAAGTTTTTCATGCTGAGTCAACTGATAAAAGTAAATCCCACGATTTTGATATCATTAAATTTGTTTTTATTTTATTAATTACATTTGAATAAATTAAATATATGTCTAATATTTAAGTTGAAATCATTTTAGATTTGAGGGAGCAATCTTAGAAATACCATATTTAGAAATTATTTCCAAAAACAAGAAAAACTTGCTGAGTGCACATATAAGTATACTTATTTAAGTTGTTTTTTAATATATAGTACATTTTTCTGAGTGTAGTGATTATGCTGATAGCAGTCCAACTTTGCCGGCTTACTTTATTTTCGGCTATCCCGCATTAGTTGTCCCAATTATTCCCATAATACACACACACACAACACACACACTCGCACTCCCACTGACCGTGAGAATGACTTCAGAGAGTACCTTCATATATGGAGTGCTCTTAATTTAAATTGGATTTGCCGATCGACAATTATTATTTAGCTGGTTTTGCTTTTTTGGTTTTTGCTTGATTTGCAATTGCAAATGCAGTTACTTCATCGCGTCAAATCGTCAAGTCGTCGTCAGCTGCTTCAGCTGCGGGTCCCACATAAAATGTGCCCGTTAAATGTCGACTGACGTCATCGATTGCTGTGAAGGGTGGTGGAGCAGGGGAAAGGGAGGGGTGTGCGGGAAGCCGCGACGATTGCTGTCATTAACTTTGCCGTTAAGCAATCAATTTATTTCACTTTATAATTACGGATAACCTAAAAGTGAGCAGCCCTCTAACCCCCTACCCCCTCTTCACCTACACCCCTCCAGGCGGGGCTTCGTTGTGGGAAAAAACCAATTTCAATCCTTTCTGAAGAGGTGACCCCCAAAAACATAAGGGCTCAAGACTTTTTCACACATTACACTAAATATATATATATATATATATATATATATATGTGTGTGTGTATACATAAGTGTGTGTTGTGTGTGTGTGCGTGTGTGTAGTGTGTTCATCCACAGATATCTTCATTTCTAAACATTTTCAATTGCGGGCGGTTTTTGGTTTTTCTGGGATATTGAATTGCGTTCATGTTATTCTCGTTTCTCGTTTCTCGTTTCGACAATTTTTAATTAGCAGTAAACTTTGGCGCGTCATTTAACCAAAAAAAAAAGGGAAGAAAAAGCAGAAGAAAAGTATGTAAAATTGTTCTATGAGTGAGCATGCTAGGCGATGAGATACTCTACAGTGAAGATTTATTTATGTTAGTATTATTATTTATTATTTGCTGTGTTTTATTTGATTTACAGATAAAAGTGAAGTGACAGATATAGGCTAAAGATGAGGAGAAGGAAGATGAAATTTATTGACACTTTTATTAAGATATAGCCTTCCAAGAATTAACAAATGACAAACTAAATTCATAACCCATCATCATAGCATCTGCGATTATCTGAGAACATGTTTGCTCATACCCGAAATACCCGTTTTACAATTCTAGTAAATAGGGTATTCGAAAAAAAGAAGCGAAACCGAAACGGAATCGAAACAGAACCGAAATAAATACTTAGCTGTTGTTATACGAATGTAATATATGTATATATATATCTACATATATATGTATGTGTGTGTGTATGTGTATTAGTGTTAGTAGTGGTGCTGCTGATGGTGTTGCTTGGTGGTTTTACAATTGGGGTCGATCGGCTCTAAATCTCAAGTGTTGCTTGTTGGCTGCAGTCGCACTCGCAGTCGGCGTCGCAGTCGACGTTGGCATTTTGGCTGCTCCTTCTTCTGATTCTGCTTCGGCTTCTGCTCATTTCATTTAACACTTTATGTGACAGTTAAGTGCAGGCAAATGTCAAATTTCTAATACACATGTGCGTGTGTTTGTGTGCGGGGTGGGTGTGAAAGTGTGTGGGGGGGTGAGAAAGTGGGGTGGGGGAGGAGCTGCTGAATTAGTCAAGTGCATTTTATTCGACTGTGGGAACATTTTTTGTGGTGTGAAAAAGCTGTTGACTTCAAGCGACTTGGTTTTTTTTATACTCTATTTATTTTGTTATTATTGTTGTTTAAAATTATTTATGGTTATTATTTACAATTTTTTAGTATTTTTATATTTACCTACTATTAATTTACATTTATTTTTAATTAATATTATTTATAATTTTTATTGTTCTTATTAAATATTATTTTGTAATACTTTTTGTCCTTTTGTACTATTTATTATATTTATCATTAACATTAATGTATTTTATTTTTATTATTTATGCATTGCGGAGAAAAATCAATTTGCATGCGTGCTGAAAAAAAAACCCGGAATAAAAACAACAGCAAAAAGAAACTCATCATCATCATCCTCATTATTGTCATCTGTTTTCATAACTGTCAATTGTTGACTTTACATCGATCGCTGCAACAACAACAGATTTGACAACCCGAGACGACAAAACAGTTATTTGAACGCCATGCACATTAGCCCTTTTACAACTATCTGCCTCTCGCTCTCTCCCCCTTAACGACTGCTTTGTCTAGGTTTTCATTCACGAAAAGCAGCAGCTCAGCTAGCTATCAATAGCTAGAGTGAGTGTGAGCGAGAGCGATAGTTAGGCACGTGCTTTGTTCGTTATTTGCTTTGCGGTTTCCATTTAAAACCCAAACGGTAACGGTTCTACCTGCACTTACTGCCATAGACAGGGGCAGAGGCAGAGGCAGAAGAAGAGCGCCTAACAAACTGCCCTCATGCACCCATATACACACACACATAAATATACATATACACGTAAACACTATTGTATTGTAAGTAGTTTACCGTTCATCGTTCATCGTTCACCGTTGCTCTCGATGTGCACTGCAAGCATTTCATTTGGTAATTTAATATTTTGATGCCGCTGTTTATTTTACGCAAAAATGTTGTTTGCACTGACAGGCAGCACTTCAGTTAGGAGATGGGCGATATTGCATATATATCAAATATATATTGAAGATATATGTATAAATATTTTTTCAAATTGGAGATGGGCGAGTATGAATAAGCTTATGAACAATATATTGAAAACATAAATTTTGGGATTGGAGAGATCTCATTATAATTTTAAGTAAATGAGTAAATTGTTGACCACTGCTACTGATCAGGAATATATATAATTTATGGGTTCCCAGATATTTCTGCTACACACTATTGACCAACTTCATTGTACACTTTTAGTTTCTAATGTGTTTGAGGTATACAATATATATATATATATATATATATAAGTTTGCAGCCCGCTCAACTCGTGACACGGTGTGTCATCTCTAGCTGAAGTGGAGAGCGCTGAAAGAGATACAGATACATTTGCTTAAACGTGAATCGCAGCTGCGCAAATAAATACTTGAGTTTTAGTTGAGTTTGCCCCCGATTGATGTAACTTTAGCCGCTAAAAGCCTGTGCCAAAAATCGAAACAAATCATCACAAAAAAAAGGGCTAAGAAGCAGAAAGCCAATTGGAAAAGATAGCAGTCAGGATAGGGCAGGACACAAGCCAGGACGCACGCCAGGACTCGTCACGGTTGATGTAAAAAATGAAATGAAATGAAATTGTCTGCTTTTATTGAAACAATATTTAAAGTATAAAAAATAATAATAAATCCCATTTGGCTGGCGGCGCGCGCAACAAAAACAAAAACAGCACCACGGAGAGGGGGCGATGGACGAAGGACGAAGGACGAAGGATGGGTGGCCAAAGTTTACCTTGATGCCGCGGCACACACAAAACAGAAAAGTGAACAAACAAATACAAAAATAAGCAAATGGAAAAAAAGCACAATAAAAAACGGGATTGCGGCACGCGACCTACCACAGGACGAGAGGCAGCCACGTTGTGGCAGCCACGACGCCTTTGTGGCACGCAAAACGTGTAGCTGCTTTTTCGTCCAACATTCAACATTCAACATTTTGAGCGTTGAACGCTGAGCAATCGAGCAGCAAAATCAAAGCGATGCCAAAAATGAAATAAAAACAAGTTTCGCAGGAGATTTTGTTGTTGCCGCTGCTGCTGCTGCTGCTGGTGGTGGTTTGTGGCAAGTCACATGTGGCACACGCACCTTTCGCAATTGCTCATCGGGCAGTTTTCTACTTTTTTTTCTTTTCACCTCAAGCTGCACTTGGAAAAATAAATAAATGAACTTTTTTCCGCTCTGAATTTGGATATATCCGAAAATAATTATTATAATAAATATTATAATAAATAATCATAAAAGATATAATAAATAAAAAGTATAAACTAGAATTTTGAACATTTGTTTTTAATGCATTTAATTCGAATTTATTTCCTAAATTTGAACTTTATTTTCTACAAAAGCCAAAGTTGATCTCTTTCCAGGTAATTTTTCAAGATATTTTTCTGAGTGTTGGATCGTGCAACGCCGTTAGAGATATCATCATTCGCTTGGGGTTGCAGCCCTCATTTTGTGGCAAAAAGCGCCTGCAGCTACAGCCGGCTGCTGATGTTGCCGCTGTCGATGTTGTTGCTGTTGTTGCTGCCACTGTTTGTTGTAAGTAATCACCGTCATCAGCAGCATCATCAACAGGAGCTGTGGCAAGCAGCAAGCAGCAAGCAGGATAACTGGCGACAACATGTGCGTCATCGCAGTTGCCACGTTTACTCATTAAGGTCGCTCAAAATGCTATTTTGTGATTTTTTTTGGGCGAAATTATTGCGAAATTGTGCGAACCACGTGGCCAAGTTCGTGCAACTTATTGGGGGTAGCTTTTACAGTTGCACCTTCCACGCCGATGGCTGCTAATGCGTGTGTGTGTGCGCCACATATGTGTGTGTGTGTGTTTGTCCTGTGTGTGGATGATAGCGTTTCGTGAGCAGCCGCAACCAAAACAATACAAAGCCAAAATGCCAAATGCACCTTTATCGACTTTTGCCATATACACACACACGTGTGTGTATTGGTGTGCGTGTCTGTGTGTGTGTGTGTGGCGTGTGTGTAAGCAGAGATTTAATGATTAACGCTGGCACAGCCACTGCGAGTTGTTGTCCACCTTCACCTTTGAAAACAGCCCTTCACTTGAGTGTGCCTTACAATAATATAAGGGAAAATTTGTTCTCTTCAAAATAATTTATATATTTATATATATATATATATATATATATATATAGGAGAGAGTGAGTAACTGAGTTATCGATATAAAGCCAAGATATATGGCAACTTATAAAAACTATTTTAATGACAAAGTTTATCTTGACTAGTTGACGAAGACATTTCCCAGAGGGAGCTCAGACTTGATCGAATAATGGAAAACTCTCATTCGAATAATAATATTATATAATAATAATATTACTTATATATATATGTATATATATATATATATCTATAAGTGAGTTATATGATATATAAATGTTTAAGTCTGAATCAAAACATATATTCCCAGAAATGCAATTTAAAGTTTAATATTTTACATTTATACTTTTGAGATAAATAAGGTATTATCCATGGGATGGAAAAGACTGGGAAGAGAATAGAGAATGCACTTAGATAAATTCACTTAATTTTACTTTCACTTGATAATCAGCGATTGGTTTAATATTATTATATATATATATAATTATCATAAACTAGTTATATAAGTAGATTATTCAGATTATTATCTTCAACTTCGAAAGTAGCTTCTGCAATCATTCAGTCAATTTATTCAGAATTTGATTTCGTGTTTTATTTTGATGTACTAATTTCTACATTTAGCTTCTCTTGGATTATAATATATTTATTATAGATTACCTTTTGGCAGGGGCATATTAGAGGAGTACTCTTGAAATACTCGAATACTCTATGTTTTTTAAGACTATATCTATTTGAAATCTACCTTTTCTCTAGATTTTATGCCTGTTGTTTTTGCGCAGCAGACGTAAAAGATAAATAAATAGCTGCTGTTGTTGTTGTGTGTGGCACGAGGCACAAGGTAAAGGGACTGCTGCTGCACGAACAGGAAGCTGGCCAAAGAGCCGGAAGTTGCCGCAAAGTATGCAATGACTTTGACTCCACATGTGGCATTTGGCAATTGGCACGTTGAAAGTGGCCCGTTAGTCAACCGGACTATCTTTTGGCTATGCGAATTTCGATTGCCCAACCCTGCAACCCCCTCACCCCGCCCTATAAGACCCGCATTGAGGCAGCTTACAGTTGCTGCTGCCCCGTCTGTCAGCATTTTGCAGCACGCTAATCTGTCACGCTCGGTGCAAAGGGGCACGGGGCACGTTCTGCTGTAAGCGAGACTTTTACCTGCGCGCGTGCACGAAATGCACACCTATATATACAATATATATATATATCTACCTATGTATGTACACCTCGTACACCCCCTGGCCGTCAACCCCTCGAGCGTGGCAACCCTCTTCATTTACGGTTTAGCATAATGAAAAGTGCTGATGATGATGCCGCACGGCGAGAGACGGGCGCATAAAATGCAATTTAGGGTTGCAACGCGACACCTTTCCACGGCTGAGCGCAAAGGGGCCCGTTGCTTGCCACAGGACGAGGCACGGAAACATCGAACAGCCAACCGTTGAAATCAGTGCTGCCAAAATTTAAGTTAAGAAATCTAATTTATATCTTTATAAGCCGCTTTTTTGTTACAGCTCTACATTTAGCTGGAAAACAGCCAAAATGTCAGCACTGCTCACAGCAGTGAATCCGCAACGAAGTCGGCAGTCGGCAGTCGGCCTACCAGCATTAATCCTTCTGTTCCTCTCGGTTTTTCGCAATTGTTCAATTGTTCGATTGCCCCGTGACTTTAGCAGGGGTTGGGTGGTTCCACATTCAGCCCATTGAGGTGGGCACTAATGCACACACACACACACACACACACTTACTCTATACATTTGTAGCTGGCACGCTGCACAATTTTGATTGATTTTGATGGGCCAGCTGTGTGTTGTGTGTGTGTATTTTGCTGTGTTGAATTATGAGTTTAACATGTTCTACGGCTCTAAAGGTGTAGCAAAGCTCATAATCCATAAGGCGCAAGAAGTCAAGTGGCAATGTGGCAATGTGGTTGCTGCTGCTGCTGCTGTTGCAAGTACCCTTTTGCCCATATGAATTTCAGTCTTTTGCTTTTTCTTTTGACAGCTTTGTTTTTGGCACACGTTTCAGTTTTTGTGCACCTTCTTTTTGTGAGTCTTTTTTGAGGCGTGTGTCTGCGTGTGTTGGGGGGCGTGGCATGGCTGTCAGTTTTTGGCCATATTGAGCTGCTAGCAGATGGGTTTTGTCTGTGCTCCAAACTGATGCCTTTTTTTTATTTGGCTTTTTGCATTCAATGTCTGCATTCGTGTCTGTGGTCTTGCTTAACATTTATGTGGTAGTTTTAATACCCTGTCGGAGTGGGTCTTAAAGTGCTGTCATCAACTGTGTAAAGCATTGGGATAGACTACACTTCGTAGAACTTATCTTTAATATTTCCTTAATCGGCTATTTATCTATCTGCCTATCTATATATACAGAATACTTTTTAGCTTTAAAGCATTTTTACTAATTGAAATTCAGAATCGAAATCGAAACATAAGTTAAATACTTGTCAAAGACTCAAAGACCGGAACTGATATTATTTGACCTGAAGAGATCTCATCGATATCAAAGCATCTTAGTGGAAAAATATAGCCAGATCTGTTAATGTGAACGAGAGCTTCCATATCTCTAGCTCTCTAGCTCTGACAATGCTCATACAGACTGAGAGATAGATGGACACTCGACTGTTAACCCTAGTAAAGATTAAATAATAGATTCAGGGCATAACAAGAGGATATCTTTGCTGATCCCAGAACACCTCAATTTCATTATAAATATACAAATAAAATCGATCAATTTATCAGAAAATTCATATACGAACAGTTGAGATTTAAATACTTCATGTTTGAGCCGACTGCAAAAGCAGACTCAATTTTATTTCAACAAAAATATTTATTTATTTATTATATTCATATTTTAATATATGTATAAATTCATCGGATATTCATAGATCTAATTACCTTCATACATATAGAGTTCTCAGCATCATTTATTATCTCAAATTGATTTTATTTTTTATTTATTCATTTTAATTCATCGTCTATTTATTTAGCTACAACAGTTCCTCTTAGTTCTCTCTTAGTTTTAAAGCTATAGTATTTAATCTTATTTTGATCTGAAAATCTATATTTTATAATATAAATTTATATATAGATTTATCATATATCTTATCTTATTCTTAAGCTGACTTTTTACTTTGGATTTGAGCAGTTTCACTCCCATTTCAGCTAGAGTATCTAATCTTCTTTGTGGCTAACTTGCTTGACTATTTTGTGTTGCCAATTTTGGTTGGTTTTTTTCTTCTTTTTTTTGGCCGGAAATGGCTCATTGCACTTTGGCTACACCAAATGGCATTTAAAGCGCGTTTCCGTTGACTTTCTTTGTTGTAGTGCAACTTAGCCAAAGTTTGCGGCTGCTAACCTGATGCGACGCATAACTCAATTGCAATTCATTCTCCTTCCGCGATTTACATACACAATAAAAAAAAGGGGTGCTAGGTAAAAGATTCAAGCAATCAACCCTCAACTAATGACACTCGATGCTCTCAGAACACCGGCTATAAAACCATTGCAACCTGGGCACAAGTTGCTCTTGTTGATGATGATGATGCAAAAAGCAAAAAAAAATTACAAAATCTAAAAACCTGTTTAATGGTGGTGGCTCAAGCAATGCAAAAAAGTGGCAGCAGCAGCAGCAGCAGCAACTCGACAAAAGCAAGAAATTTAAATTAGATTAATTGATTGAATAGCGCACCAGGATCATCTGGCTGACAGGCTGAGCCCCGAGTCCTGTGAGTCCTGTGTGGCAGTTGTTGCATGCGGGCCACGTTCCCAACCAAATTCGCTTTATTCCCTTTATTTTTTGCTTCTTTGTTTCCATAATGTTCTTAGCCGGGATTCTCTCTCTCTCTCTCTCTCTCTCTCTCTCTCTCTCCCTCTATCTCTCTCTCGTTCTCTGTGTCGCCCAAGGTGTAAATAATGCGGCTTGTGTTTAATGAAGCGCATGTTTCATTTTTTTCTGCTTTTTTTCGAGATGAGGCAGCATCTGTGGCACTGGTTGTCCCTGCATGTCCTTGGTCCTGTTCGGTTTCAATGAGCCATCAGCGCCGTGTTGCATATTTATTTTCAATGAAACTTGATTTTTATGGCATATTTAAATACATTTTGTGGCTAATAAGTGTGGCTGGAAATCTGATATATTCTGATATATAAATATAATCAGTCGAATTTGAAAGTTGTTGCAATATATTATCCTGAACCTGTTCTTTCCCATGGATATTACTTAAATCGATTTTGATTACAGCCACCTAAATGACTTCTGGCTTGTCGGAGTCCTGGTGCCTCTGCCCAGCTCCGCTTTCGGCTCTGCCTGAGTTGCAGCCGTATTGTGTGTCTTCCTATGCCACAATACGGTTCAGGTCCTATCAGGGGTCTCTCTGCCATTCTTGCTTGCTGCCAATGACAAGTATTTAAAAAAGTATTTAAAATTACTTAAAATAAATCTTAAAACTGTTAATAAATAATAAATATCCCATTGGCTGATCGGCAGTCCATTGTATCTCTGCTTAATTGAATAATATGCACCATTTATCATTTATCTTTGCGTTCACTTTGGCATTTCGGTTGCATGCAACTAATAAAGAGCTCAGCGCCAAAATAAAGTTGCCTCATGCGGCTGTATTTTGTTGCATTTTGATGCTGATGCTATATGCGAACCAAATATGCTGCCGCTGCAGCAGTTCATAAAATAATTCATAAAAAAGCCAACAACAACAACAACAACAACAACAACAACATGCTTGAAATGGTTTTTAAACGAAAAGCGCGAAAAGTGTGCGTGCCTCAAGCGCAGCTCGAAAGCGAAACATTTGTCGCATTGTATCTGTCGGATACATTTTCGTTGTGCCTCACAACTGACACATGTGAAGCACATATACAATATATTTAACCATATATATATATATATATACACTCGGAATAAATATTGATCTTTAAATTGATATAACCCGAAAGACTGTCGATTTTATTTCTTATTTAATTGCTTAATTTTCTTCAAATATTTAAGTATTTTTGAGATTTTTGGCTTGTAGCTAAAATAAAATAAATTTAATAAATTTAGTTTTAGAAAATTTCTTTTTTAAATTTGAGTTTTCATTTCTGCTTGCTAACATATTTTTTAATATTAGAAAACATTTTCCATTATTGAAATATTTCCATTTAATTTTAAGGCGATTTTGTATTTTTTTTTAAATTATTAATTAGCCAAGTTCCGCCTCCTAGGCTGCCTCCTCTCTTCACCTATTAAAAATTGCTAAAAAATCCAAAAAATCAATTCTCGTAATCGTGAAATTTGTTTTTGAGATTTAGAAATTGTTTCAAAAACCAAATAATTTTTGTAGCTTTATAAAAATCAGCAAAGTTTTCTTGTTTTCAGAGCGACTCTCTTTGCAACATCAAGGCGAGTTTTTTTCTGAGTGTATACGAACGTTTTTTTTTTGTTGTTTTTTGTATTTGCAAAAGTTATTAATTTTAATTGACTGTTGTGTAATGTTTGTCGCTCAGTGCCACATTCACATTCCACGCGACACTTCGACACAACTTCACAGGCACTCAGTGCAAGCGAGAGAAAAAGAGAAAGAGAGAGAGAGAGAGACAGAGAGAGAGAGGAGAAGTCAATGTCCTGCGGAATGGAGACTGAAGACTGTTGCAGGGGCAGGGGCAGGGGCAGCTGTTGCTTTAATTGAACACACCATTTGACACTCAGGGGATAAAGTCGTCGATGTCGTCATTTAGCTATAAATAGCCAACAAATGTAACTGTTGTAATTAGGCGCATTGCGAGTGCCGCAAAAGGGGAATCGGGGTAGGCTATATATTATTAGCTACTGTCTGTCTGTCTATGTGTCGACTTGTCTATCATTGGACTCTTTCAAATGCTAATTGAGGTATGCGCCAGCCACTTGTCACATTTGCCATAATTTTAATTGTTTAACTTATAATAGTAGGCGCCATGCGGCATGCCTCCACCTCCGCCTCCGCCTCAAACTCAGCGAGTGCAATCTTAATGCATTTGCTGGCGCCAAAAAATGACAAGCAAGCTAACTCAAATGATATTATCAGCATCAGCTCCCTGATGAAGACAAATGATATGCAAACAACAACAACAACAACAACATCTGCCACATCAGCCCCATCGCTAATTAATGCCAAATACCAAAGCTGAGCTCGGACTTTGCACTTTAACGGGAAGTGCATCTTGAGTCTCTGCTGCACTGGGTCAAATGTGTCTTTTGAGACATTTTGAGTGATTGCAATTGTTGCTGTTGATTCGCACTTCACACCCAGTTGATCTGCTGCTGCAACTGCAGCTGTGAGAACTTTTGCACGCATGTCAACAAGTTGCACAGAATGCATAAAGTGCAAATATCTATGTCCACAATTTTCGACTTATTGCGTATTTATATAATATTTATATTATTTATCTAGTAATTATTATTGATATATAGCCAATTGGGGAGGAGAAGCAAGACTCTCACAAGAAGTGTTTTCAAAGGTGTCTTAATATCATTGGTAAGAGACCCCTGATAGGCCCTGAACCGTATTGTGGCATAGGAAGACACACTATACGACTGCAAATCAGGGATGAAGAAAGGCAGAGGCGAGAACAGAGCTGGGCAGAGGCACCAGGACTCCGCCAAAAGTCTTTTAGGTGGCTATAATCGAAATCGATTTAAGCAAGTAATATCCATGGGCAGCATGTTATGAGACCTTATAGGTCGCAGTGCTAGTTTTTTCCCAAATAACATTGATAAGTTTACAGAGTTTTACATAAGAGACAATTTTATTTACCCAATTTATATATACTCTGTTTGAGCCATAAGTTAAATCCCATAGATCACACCTAATCGATGAGTAAGCATTTTTCACTTCTTCACTTCACTTAAAGACTTTTTAAAGGGTTTTTCTTTTGTGCCGCGCACATTTTCATTTCCATTTTCATTTTCATTCATAACTCGCAGTTTGAATGCTTAACGCCCTTTTGGCCCTGTTCCGCTGTTCCGCTGTCTGCTGTCCTTTTGTCCATTGGTAGCGCCGATAACGCCTTTTAGACAAGCCGCACGGCAGGCGGCCGAATAAACAAAATGTGTGAAATTTTTACCTAAAATAAAAATGTAGAAAATGTTCGAGATAGGAGGCGATGCGGGGTCTGAAAGGCTAAAGGATACCGAATGATGCCAAGGGTGCAGTGTGTCTGCAATGTCTGCATTTGATTTCCGTTTGCTTTACGAATCACACCTCTCACGCAGCACACACCAGCACACACACATTCGCATCGGTCTTGGGTAGATTTTTCACATGCCGTGGCAAACATTTGGCAAACACATGTGCACCAAAACGCGCAGGCAGCCCAGATCCACAGTCCAGAGGTTTGAGTTTTGCTCTACACTTGGAAAAAAATCACACAGTATCTTAGCAGATTGCCATGATAACGAGAAAATATTTCGTGTTTTTAGAAATAATTTCCACAAAAATTCAAAATATTTTCTCTTGCTAAGAGATGCATTTCCAAAATGTAGCACTCAAAATTCAGCAAAGTTACTGGCTTGGTATTTAGTGCGTATTTTCGCTGAGTGCAGTAGATGTGACTGATCCTGGCCTCCTCTGCTTTGCTCTCTGCTCTTGGCTGTTGTGTACCTACGCCTTTTGGTCACGGCTGCTGCTGCTGTCCTTCCGTCTGCCTGTCCTTTGTGTAAACAAATCAAATTGATGTGTTTGTTGTTTATTGTTTGTTGTTGTTGTTGTTGCTGTTGTTGTTGTCTGTGCCTCAAAATTGGCCAGCCAAATGTCTTTGTCAAGTCAAGTCAAAAAAAAACGCGTTTGGCCTTTAAGCAGCCAAAAAGTGAAGAAGACGCGCAAAAATAAAGCAAAATCAGTTGAAGATGCAGCAGTTGAAAGCAGCAGTTGAAGAAGTGGCAAAAGTTTTTGCAAATCAGCTGAAATTATGAACTTCCGGCTGCAGCCAGCGGAAGTTCATTTTAACCCACAATAAAAGTTTGCATTCTACACACACACACACACACACACACACACACACACATGTATGTATTCATATACATATATATTCATGTTCATGTGCAAAAGTTTTGCGCTTATATAGCAGCATAAAATTTGCATTATTCACTTAAAACAAACAGTAAACACACTCACACACACACACATATACAGTGGGAGACAAAAGCGTAGTTCCTTTGGCCTTTTCCTGTGGAAAACACTTTTTGCCATTATGCACAAGCGAACAAGCAAACAAACAAACAAACAAACAAATGTTAAATGCAAATAAATTCGCAAGAAAATTGCAAACATTGAGCCAATGGCATCAGTCCGATTGCAGCGTTATATTTTTGAGTAGCTATCGAATCTAAGCAGGATATTCGTGTGCATAAGCATATATATATATCCAGGAGCAGGCGACTTGCAGCTGCAGCCAAGCACAGCTGAAGCATGCAACAATAGCTGCCTGCCAAGCTTGCTGCGAGTGGCTTTTGCCACGTCTTACTGAGTAGAAAGGGAATTTTATTTAAAGGAATTGAAATGTGCAGCAGTGGGAAGCCCAGTCAAATGATATATACTCAAAAAGTCCTTTATAATGCAGGTTATAGCTAAAAAGGAATGCCATCTTAGGCAAGCCCCGTCCTACATACCTTTCTAGATCAGAGTCAAATTCGCCACATCAAAATTTGAAAGACTAATTCTGTTAATCTATGAAAACTTTATGATATAGTTGGCTAATTTTAATGATTTTTTACCCAACTTTGAGCAATATTATAATATGCATAATATCCAATGGAATATCTTTGTTAGCAAAATAGTTTTTCACCGATCGTTCCTGATTTTCTACCTGAATGAGTTTGCTTCGATATCTACAAGAAATTATCGTTCGATATGTTGTTCTAGAGTTATATGATATAGTAGCCTGATATCATTGATATTTTGCTTTAATGTCAGCTGCAAAATAATCCGAATATTGAGCAAGTTCTAAAATAAAATGTACAATATTTTTATGTCATTTATTTCCAGTTTAAAACGCAGCTGAAAATTTTATCGGAATCACTCTTTGACTACACGTAAAGCAGTATAAATAAAGTATATATATATTTAATGGTAATATGTTTAATTTAATAATTAATTTAATTGGTTATGGTCATTAATTTTGTTTAAGTGCATTTTATTTTTAATTTTATTTTAATGAATTATTTTATTTTGGTCAGTTTTGAACTTGATCTTAGTTTATATTCATTCGTTCTTGAACCAATTTTTTTGGTTGATTAAATTTAATTTATTTGTATTAAGTAACTTTCATATTTATTTATTTAATTAAATTTTGAAGGTATTTGGATTAAGTGTCTAACATAAATTGAAGATGAGATGTTTTGATGCATATGCATATAGATCGTAACTTGTCCAACTTAATGGCAACTTGCAGGCAAATTGCCTTTTAAAGTCCTTGAAGTTGTTTTTGCCACCTCCGACGATTGAAGCTCACTTCTCAGTGTTCAGTGCTCAGTGCTCAGTGCTCAGTTCTCTATGAGTTTCGCGTGCAGTGTAATAAAATACGACGTTTTTCTAGTTTTCGATTTGAAAGGCAAACTTTTGCTGTTAAACTAACAAATACCAAGACAAACAAACACACACTGCCACACACACACTGCCACACACACTGAGTCAAGACGCCAGCCAGGCAGGCAACGGAATATGGAGTACGGAATACGGAATACGGGCTACGGAATAGTTGCTCAGATTCCGATTCGAATTGCGTTTGTCAAAGACGGCGGCACGCATGCAAATTGTGCTCGAAGATTTTTGGGGCATGAGCTGTGCACATTTTGGGATGGAATTTATAGTTTTGCGCTTATTTACAGACAGGAAGTGCAATTCACAAATCGTTAGCTCAGCGCAGACAACAACAAATCGAACTGACGGCAAAATGATTTTCATTTTATTTTTTTCGTCCTTTATTGAAAAGCTGCAGCACTTTGCGCCTTTGTTTATCTTGGCTCACTGCTGAGTGGGGTGTGCGTGTGTGAGTGTGTGTGTGGGTATAGTATCTATTACCAGCCACGTGCCAAGTCGATGAGGTGTGCCCTAAACTCAGCCCACTAAAGAACTTATAATCAACAGCTTTGGCGGCTTAAAACTCGGCTATGAAAACTGAAACTATTTCTCGAATATGAGTGTGTGTGTGTGTGCCTGTGTGTGTGTGGCAGCTTGTACAAGACTGGATTCGAAAAGTTTGCCACATCGTCGTCATCTTGGTTGTCGTCCTGCAATTCCCAAAATGCGGCCCGTGTGTGCATTTAAGCCACTTTTACTGAAACTTCACATTAATTCCAATTTGCTGCCAGTAAAAGTTTTTCATGCACGTCCGCAAATTGCTTTTGGGAGCTACATACGTGTGTGTGCGAGTGTATGTGTGAGTGTGTGTGCGAGTGTGTGTGAGGTTTGTAAATAGTAGCTGAGGCATCTGTTTGTGAACTTTAACACTTTGCGGCCAAGAGGTGTTCTTAACACATATATAAATATATATATGCCTTCGATCGCAACACAAACTTATAAATAAATAAATAACCAGCGAGAAGAATAGATAAGTGAGGTGTTGAAGACTTAAAGCCATCAAAGATATTCACTATAAATTGTTGCAATATAGCAATCTGATACTGATACTGGTCAAGTGTCTGCCAATATCGAAATGCTTCAAAATATTCCGGCGGGAAGCAGTTGACACAGAAAAATAAAAAAGGAAAAACAAAATCCATTAAATTAAAAATTAAATTTAATATTTAAATTTAAGTGTAATAATTATAAAGTTTCTGGGGATACTTAAGCATAAACTAACTATATGTTTAGTTGATTTAATAAATAGCAAAAATAAATAATTTAAATAAATAATTTTATTTGCCAGTATGATAAAAAGGTCGATTTAAGCATTTATTTTTTTTTTTAACTTTTAGACAATTTCCGCTTTACTTAGAAAGATACGTAAGTCGACCGTCTATTCATGAAAACCTTCCATCAAATTAGTGAAATAGAAGTTTGAACGTTGGGAGCCTAAAGAGATTTCATATTCTGGACTTTCCTCATAGATGTAATATAAATAATAATATTAACAATTAGTTAAGATGGTGCACTGACAAAATTGCTTTAAGATCACTTCTAAATTTCATAGTCCCCGTCAGATAGTTCGAGGAAACTTTTGTGTACATTTGAAAACATATTCTTTAGTGAATTAAACACTTGGTGTCAAAACTTTTGCTACTCCCTGCAAACCTTATGATAAATAAACAAAGACTTTGGAATCTTTGCCTGTGTGGTTTTTGTTTGGGTTTCAATTCCCCGTTTTACTTTTTTTTGACCACCCAAAATATTCGAATTCGCGGAAAGCACAAGACAACAAAACACGACAAAGCGCCGAAATGACAAACAACCAACACACCGAGCAACGAGCAACGAGCACCGAAATGTGAAACGTGCTGAAATTTGCTGGCATTGCACTTGAAATGAGAAATCTTGAAATCTTGAATTGTTCAACCAAAGAACGAACGCCACCTTCTCAAAGACAGACGCCCACATGCCACAGAATTTAGCTGTGACGTGACTCGTTTTGGGGTCTCCAAATACCCTCGAATACAGTTCGACAACCGGCAGCTGCCTGCATTGAAAACACACTACAAAAATGTATACCAAAATTTCCCCAGAATTTTGGATAATATCACTAAAAGGAAAGTCGCTCTGAAAACTAGAATAAACTCTCTGGATTTTAGTAATAATTTAAAAAAAGTCACTATGAAAAATGCAATAATATATTGAAACTAATATCTTTAAATTAAAAATCGACCCAAAATAAAAATTGCCCAGAAATATACGTAATCAAATTTATTAAGATTAGAAAGCATTTTTCCCCTTTTTGAACAATTTTTCCGTATTTTAAAATGCTTTTAAAAATCACCTTAAATATATAAAAAAAAATTTTTTTTAGAAATTACTTGTAAATATACAAGAAAATTATAATAATTAAATTAAATTAATTAAATCTTTTCCATTTCTTAGAAATATTTTCAAAGTCGATTAAAATACTAATATTTAACATTAATATAAGCAACAAAAAAGCTAAAGTCAAGAATTTTGTGTGTACATAAATAAAAAAATACTAGAAATTAAAAGCAAGTCTCAGAAAAATCAAAACTGATTTTAAGAAAACAAAAATTAGGTTTTTTTTTGCATTTTAAAAATATAACTTTTGATTAATAAGCAAAGCCACCCTTTGTGATATTGTCAGTAAGAGGGCAATTAGTTTTCTCAGTGCACAGACAGTTGGACTAATAAATTTGCATCTGGGCCAGGCGACCCTCATTAGTCTTAATAGTTTAACGAGCAACTACTTCGGCTCGGCATAAGCCCAAACTGCTAGGCCCATTAATGAGCTCGAGAGTTCGGCCAGTTACATTTTATAAATTAGTCATATGAGGCGCACGCACACCTTTAAGCCTTTAAGAAATTTGTCTTTGGGTCACCAACACTACACACACACCAACACACACACACCCTGAGGAAAGTCTCAGCTGAGCTGTTGTTCAATTGGACAGGCTTAAAACTGGGCACAGGACGCACACTTGTCGCCTGTCGGTGTGGCTGCCTCTTGTCTCTTGTTGTTGCTGCCACTTCTTGTTGTTGCTGCTTCTTGTCCCTTTTTCGTCTTATAATCCCGTTATTTGCTTGTTGTACTATACTTGTGAGCTCCGCTTGTAGTCTGCTTTATATCCTGCGGGATATGCAAACTTATTAGACAAGTTTCGCCCCAGCCAAGCAGCCCAACTCCAAACTAAAAACTCAAAACTCCCAACTTCTTGTTCGACAAACTCTCTTTTTCCGACTCGGAGTGATAAAGATTCCCCCTTCCCCCCGCCCCTACACTCAACCTTTTTGCTAAACAGCACAAAACATTTTGTGGCAGTCATTTACATATGTGGAGCGCCCCCAAAAATGGTGAGGTAAAAGTTTATTTAGAAAGGGTTCCGTGTCGCAGCAAGTTGATATTGCTGCGTTAAGTGTGCGACTTGCAACATGCGGCATGCGGCATTTGATATGCGAAATGTGATATGTGATGATTATTCTGACCATAGACTCGTTATCGTCGTATTGTGGACAATCTGTGCTATGCTTATCGATGGTTTACATTACCTACAATTTTACTGATTATTATGATTGGTTTTCCTGCAAGATGACACAGATGACTCGGCACTTTTATAAGACTCTTTCGTCAAAATTATATATATATATATATATATATATATATAATGTTACGCTTTGATTATCGATCGTCCCATGTTTAGATTCAAAATTAACTTAGCTTAATATAATTTTGTGTAATTATTCATATCCATGTCATTCATGTCGCAGCATTTTAACACTTAGAAATATTTATACCCACAATCTTAAGTTGCTAGATATATTAATGTTGTCATGGTATCTGCAGTCAATAAATAAATAATCTCCGTTTTTAGTAACACTCATCACTATTCTCATAAATTGTAATATTTCGCACTTAATAGCGATTTATTTTAACTCTGTAAATGATCGCTTATTGATTTACTTTGTCCATTATATATAATATTTATTCGTATATCGAGTATTTTTCTGAAGTTTTTATTTATGTATATACATTATATTGTCTTCAAGATTACTAAACGTTCATGACTATATTTTTGGAAATAATTTAATTACCTTTAATATTACAATATTACAAACAGACAGTCAAAAGTCGGGATTCACGAATTATTAGTGGTTAAATTTGTTTCAAGTATATTCTAATTGATATGTTGTTGTAGGCTTAAGATTCAATTTAATGGACAGAGTATATTCATTCCTATATCTTAATTATTCCCAAATATATTAAATCTAGCATTACTTTCATTTTTATCATTTATTAACACATTAAACATCAATTGAACATCATTCACGAGCTCATTAATAAAAAAATACGAAAATAAATTGCTTAAGAAAACTTTACAGCTTTTTAAGTGCTTTTCAAATGTAAAATAAATAATTAAATTAAGTAATTAAATTGAGTATATTAGTAACTGAAAATAAATATCTGAAATACAACAAAAAGTTTACACTTTAATGTTAATTTTTAAATGGAATGTTTTCGAGTTGCTGACAAAAAAAAGTATTATTTAATAATTGATTGTACACTTTCCATGGGCCTTGTCGTGTGCTGCTTGAGCTCTGCCCGAAGGATCCTCTGAACAGCCCCGGTCCAGCGTGGCGCCCACTTCTCCACAGTGTTGGCCGCTGAATCGCCCGGAACTGCTCCTCGAAGATGCAGCGATAGTAGAAGGGCTCCTGGGCATCGCTGACATGGCGGGCAGCAAAGTTAAAAATTTACAATTCAAATTCGTTTTTCAAAAATTTAAGCTCTTTCGCGCTGTAGCTCAGTCTCTGCCTTCTTATTCTGATGCACGGCCTGTGCCCGACCCGACGGATCCTCCGGACAGCCCCAATCGAGGCGTGGCACCCATCTGACCACCGTTTTTGCCGCCGACTCGCCCGGAAACTGCTGCTCAAAGATGCAGCGATAATAATAGGCCTCCTTCGTTGTGGGCGTATTGAAAGGGAATCTCTCGCCGGCCAGTGCGAACTCCTCGTCCCCCACATGACTGGTGGCTACACGGCGAATGCTGTCAATCCAAGCGTAGCCGACGCCATCGGAGAACTGCTCCTTCTGCCTCCACAGCACTTCATCCGGCAGATAATCATCGGCAAACGCGGCACGCAACACAAACTTCTCCATGAGTGTTTTGGACTCATTGGTGAAGGTGTTCAGTTCTCCGGGAATCTTATCCTGCGGCCGTATGTTCATCACATAGTTGACGAAGGCCGTGTCCAGGAATGGAACACGCACCTCAACACCCTTCGCCATGGCCACCTTGTTGGCACGCAGACAATCGGATAAATGCAGCTGCTGCACACGTTTCACCAGCTCCTCGTGGAACTCTTGATAGTTGGGCGCTTTGTGAAAGTACAAATAGCCGCCAAAGATCTCATCGGCACCCTCGCCGGAGAATATCATCTTGATCCCCGTGCTCTTTATGTAGCGTGCCAAGAGCAACATTGGCAGACTGCAGCGCACCGTGGTCACATCGTAGGTCTCCAGATGGTACACAATATCCCGTATGCCATCCAGCGCATCCTCAATCTTAAAGATCAGCTCCGTGTGCTCACTCTCTATGTATTTGGCCACATGGCGAGCAGCCTCAAAATTCGGCGCATTGAGTAAACCCACAGAGAAGGTTTTCAGTTTGTAGTCGGGATTAGTTTCGCGCATAATTTTCGTGGCAATCGAGGCAATCAAGCTGGAATCGACGCCGCCAGAAAGCAGCGCACCAAAGTGCACATCGCAGCGGAGATGGGTGCGCACCGCTGACTCCAAACTGGTGCGGAGCAGCGACAAATCGCAGGGCAGATTCGGCAGCTGTTGCATCCACGGCTGCTCAAAGTGACTCCAACGACGCATTGAGCCGACGCGTCCAAAACGCGCCTCTCCCGGCGTAAAAGTCTCCACTCGCTCACAAACGCCCACCAAACACTTCATCTCCGAGGCAATCCAAATGTTGCCTGCTGCATCCTCGCCCAGATACATGGGTATAATGCCAATGGGATCACGGGCGAGTAGCAGCTCCTTGCTGCCCTTGTCGTACAGGGCGAAGGCATACATGCCCGTAATATGCTGCAGCAGCTCCACTCCATAATCCCGATACAGTTCGAGTATCACGTGGCAATCGCTTTTCGGCTTGTACCCGCCACGCCGCTTGGCAATCTGCGCCGCAAGTTCCAGAAAATTGTAGATCTCACCGTTGGCGACGAGTATCAAGTTGCCATCGTCGGAGACGAACGGTTGATCGCCCGTTTCCACGCCCACAATACGTAGGCGTTCGTGTACCATGGCCACGCCCTGCTCGGCGAGGACCACAACGCCCGTGGCGTCAGGTCCGCGATGCCGCTGCCTGCCACTCTGGCGATAGGCCAGTTCACGCAATGTGTGTTTGCTGCCGTGAATGCATCTGGCTTCGATGGCTTTGCCATCGCTTGAAAATATGGCAAAAATACCGCACATTATGTGAAAAAGGAAGCATTAAATGTATAGATCCGAATTTCTTAAATAAACCATTGATCAGATGTATAGATGGATATAGTTTTCTTATTGTTTTGTCTACAGTTAAAGTTTGCAATTGGATAAATCAAAGTTCCACATTTCAAACTTAAAGTGGTTCACTTGACATTAACTTCAAAGATTTAGTAAAAACATGAATATTATTTTGTTCTTTGCTTGATTATTCAGTTGTTATTTTGGTATGTGTCCTTGATGTTAGCTACTTGCAACAATGTTGTCTCAATGCTGCCGCTTGCCAAGTTCAATGTGGGGCAGTTCAAAGAGGAGACGTCTGTGCACCTGACAAATGCAGACAGAGAGTTGAAATTAACCTAGAGATGAGCGGATGGGGGGGAGTGGGCTAAGGCAACATCTCGAGATGGGACCACCCAGTGCGATTTGGCTTTTTGCAAAACAAACAAAACGTCAGTCAGTCAAAACGAGGCAAACAAAAACCGCAATCGGTGCGGCCAAAAATGCTGCATTTGCATTTTGAATAATTCAATCTTGCATGTTGTGTTGCGGTGGCATAAATAGCCGTGTTTATATTGGCAGCACTTGAAAAAGACCAGACCACCCACTGGGTGGTGCACCTCCGTCTCCTGCTCCTCCTCCTCCTCCTCCTCCTCCTGCTGCTGCTGCTGCTGCTGCTGCTCCCTTAAAAGGCCAAATTAATTACAATTAAAAGTTTTGCTGGCCCACCTTGGCCAATAAAATTGAAATTTATGTGCCACACATGAGCGAAGAAAGCTGCTCGCTCGTCTTCCTCGCTTGAGTTGAGTGTCGAGCTGAAGTTGCTTTATTAATTGCCTGCGGTCGTCTTGCTTGGGTCTTAAAGAAATTTGTCTTGCTCTCTCTCTCTCTCTGTGTGGCTCTGGAGTGGACCACAAGCCACGAGACACCTCCCCAGGCTGGCAGTTTGGGCAACGCCTGATTCATTTAACTACTTAAGCTAATATCCAGCAGATGGAAAAAGGGTTGCTACTGCTTCTGCTGTTTCTGCTGATAAATTTACAGTTTTTCATGCCCAAAAAAATGTAACTGTTGTTGTTGTTGTTGCTGTTGCTCGTGTTGTTGTTGTTGTTGCTTTTGTTGTACTTCACCTAAGTGTTGCTCACTGATAAGCCCAAGGCTCGTTGCTTGTGGCACACATGTGCTAAGGCGGCTCCCTGCTTGGAAACCACATAATAATTCTCGAGAACAATGTAAACGTCAATTGTGCATGGCCAATGTGTGTGTGTGTGCGTATGTGTGTGCATGTGTGTGTGTGTGTGGCTGTGTTTAGGATTTTGTGGGCCATGTGGGTAGTTTCTTTTGGCCATACGCCACGGAAGACATTGCCCACATCTCGGCAGATGTAAATGTCAGGCGACAAAAGGCAAGGACGACACAGACGTATACACTCAGAAAAAAATCTAAAATAATTTGTTTTCATTTGAGCTTATTTGAAATGCATTGCTAAAATAATAAAAACATTTCCAAGACAACAACAAATTCATTTTTAATTCTAAACCTATTTTAGGCATTGCTAAAAATTATTTCTAGGAACTAGTTGATTTACTAAAATTTAGCAGGACGAGTACACTTAGAGAAAAATGTCAGTATAAAGGTATATAGTCTTTAAAATTTTAGCTCTTGTGTTTCTTAAGTGCACTGATACTAGGATGAGCAGGTCGAGTACGTTTGGAAAAAAGTATTTATTAATTATAGAAAACATTTCCAAATCATAATTTTTGTTTTCAATTTTAAGAACTTTCTTAAATAAATTATGAATATTTTAATTTAATTATTATTATTAAAATTTTGTTTTCAGAGCGATTTTCTTAAGTACAGCGTGTTTTTTTTTGAGTGTACTGAAACGTGGAAGAGGAGGACAATGGCACATGCCACACGTCAACGTCGAGAAATTTAAATTAAAAACCTTTTTGCATGAAATGTTTTTTTTTTTGTTATTGTTGCTACTATTGTTGCAGCATGTTGCAAGTGCCACATGCAGTGGGCGTCTTCATACGAACCGCACATACATAAAAACATTAGTGAGCAACGGAAATACATACGGGTTACTCAGACAAAAGATAAACTCATGCTGAACAATAGAAATAATAATAATATTATCAGCTTCCTGCGTTTTTTTCTGTGTAGGTATGACTCACAAAAGCGCCTCCATTTAAGAGGAGCTAGTGATCATTATTATTATTATTATTTTTACTATTATTTTTAATATTATTATTATTATTATTTTAAACTGAATTCAAGTAAAATCCGAAGATTATATTCGCAGGGCGCTTCCACATCGCAGATATTAGTTGGAATTAAGCAAAATTAATCTTAAAATATTATTACATTATTTTAATTGATCTTGCTTTCAGCTGAGGGGTAAATTACACAGAAATGTATATGTTGTGAATTTTTTGTGGGTTTTTTTTGTTTTTTTTTGTGTTTTTTTTTTGTGTTTTTGCCAGTTGTTGACTCGAATGTTGATAAACAAATGTTTTATGTGAAATTCATGCAAGATGCGATAAGTTAGAGAGAAAGCGAGAGCGCAAGAGGAAGAGGAAGAGAAGGAGAACTTGAGCAAGAGTCTGAGTCGCATGAAGATATGGTGACTGAGTTCAACTACATACTATACATATATATATATATATATGTATATATACATCTGCACTTGTGCTTGTTTTTATCAGCAGCTGAAAATTCCATTCGGTGAACTGCGTAAATCTGCTGTGAGCCTGATGCCTATAAAAGTAAGTCAGCTTGACATTTTCTACAGCTAAATTATTTAGCTTGATTATGTTTCTTGTTTTAGCTGTTTTTTTTTCTTCTTTTTTTCCACATATGCTGGTGGCGCCAATTAATTTGTGTGCTTAATTCAGCTAATTATTCCAAGCAATAAAATTCTCAATAGATGCGTAGATTGTGCGTTGCACGGAGTGGGGCAGGGGGAGGGGGTGGTTGGTGCTGCTCGAGCATCGACACCTAAGCAAGAAATACACAAGACAATTGGTTAGAGTTGTGCACGTGCCAGACAAGGACAGGGACACGTTCAGCGACACTTTTAATTCAATTCGCAAAGGTTCCTTGGCACTGCTCCGGTTATCCTCTTCGACTTGGGCGATTTCTGTTTTTCTTTTCAGTTGTTTTTTATTTTTACTTTTTGCATACCCTGCCAGAGGGTATTATGCTTTTGTGTTGAAGTGTGCGACGTCTCTGATGCCATAAGAAGGCATTGCATTCTAGCTATCTGTGAGAAGCTGACAGTCAGCTTGGGAATATTTGTATCTATTTTTTGGCTAAAATTGTTATTTCAATCTTATTTATTTTTTATCACTTAACCAAACTTGCCAATAAATGAATTCTTATAATGGGTCTTACACTTCAATACAACAATATCAGACCCTCCCCATCCATTTGAATGATAGACTCTGAAAGTTTCTTTAAGATCGGATAAGAAATGTTAATTTTGAACAAACAAATATCAGCAAACAAATGACTTCAATTTATGTATGTTTTGCAACTTATTTCAGGGTATCAGCTAGTCGAGCGCTCTCGACTACAGCTTTCTGGATTGTGTATTTTTTCTTGTGCTTAAGTTAACAGTGCGCATAAAGATAGAAATAAAAAGCAAGGCGACATTTAAATTCAAATTGTTGAAGACGCTGACGAAGCTGGCGGCGCCACACGTCGGATTAATTTTATGTGCGCCAAGCAGGACCAAGGACCACGAGCAGGACTTGCACCATCTTCGTCCTCAGTTCAATTAGAGTTAGCTGGCTGGCTGGCTGATGGAAGGGGGGGGGAGTAGTTGGGGGTGGCGGGGGAACGGCTATTGCCATTGGCTGTGTGAGCAGCCATGCAATTGTTAAAATCGAATTAAGCCACGGTGTCGCATACTTTTGATCTCCTTGACGCTGCCACAGCCAATGAAATGTTGCAAATGCCCCCCCAGGTCCCCCCGGTCATGGTCTCCGTTCGAGTCTGCCAATGTCCTTATATTGTCCTTGCCAGAGGTATTTCCTTCCCCATCGACTTTAACTCCGGCTGCGATTGCGATTTCGGTTTCAATTTCAGTTGCTTGGCGCAAATGAAATTAAATGAAGATTAGTCGTGTGCTCCGCTCCCAGATTATTCCAAGAAATAAAAATCTTGACGATACCGTTGATTCGAGTGAGTGTATCCACAACACCCACTGGCCTCTGAGTGTACTCATTATTTTTTGTTTCTCGTTTCGTTTCGTATCGTCTGCAGCGGCTTTTGCTTTTATTTCATTTGACTTTTTATGGCGCTTGAGGTGATTTCAGTCCCCATTAGGGCTAAACAAAGAAAAACAAAAAACAAAAAAAAAACAGAAAATCAGTAAAGGGGGCGTGGCTGGCAGTTTGACATAAGCATTGCGACAAATCTGCTCAAATCACAAGCTACATTTGCTCCGGAAATGATGGCCAGCTTTTGCCTTTGCTTTTGCCAACGACTTTTCAATTGCTCGTTTTCCGACTGCTTTTCTTATCAGTTGAAATAATTACAGTCCTAACAAATACCTTGAACAACAACAATAAAAAATATAAATATATAATATAACTAAATTAAATATCATACGTTACGAAAAGAGTATTTTCGATATTTTATCTTATCATAAAAAATTATTTGCAGTATTTTGTCTTCACTATGGAATTGCGAGGGTATTTTTTTCAAAATTATTTATTTCAAAAATTAATAGAAAATTCTAAAAATATTTTAAAAGTCCCACTGAAATATACTCCATTTTCAAATATTGCTATTGAATTGTTAGTCATTGGTCAGCATTTATATAACTTATATTTCTTTAAATTAAAAATGTAAAGTTAAAGAAACCTAATAAAAAATAAAAAATTGGCCAATATTTATAGAAAGTATAGGGAAAACCCAGAAAAAAAGAAAATGGAAAAGACAAGCAAATTTTTGAGCCCGTGGATTAAGTTAAGATTACCACAGTTATGATAAGCACGCTCAGAGGAACCTCTCTGCTTAATCCTTAAAGAAATCATAAGCTCGGAAGACTTTTCCAATACACAATTAATGCAAAACTCCGAAAATTATACAATGTTAGCTTAAGTTAACAGAATTTTGTAAGTTTCCCTTATGTTAATCAGTATTTTTCAGTATTATATTGCTATATTGCTTTTGATCCATTTGCGATAGGGTTGCACCCTAATATAGATTTGTGGCATATCGCTGCTCTTGCCGAGCAGCAGTCCAACCGGATAGTAGTTCTTCGGTTCCAGTTCATCCGCTTGGAGGCCCATCAGCGTCGATCCGGTTATTAATGTGGAGTTCAGATTGCTAAAGCCACAGAGGTTCCTCAGTCTATAGTGTGTTGCCGCAATGGGATTGTCGTAATCGAGCAGATGGCGACGACACTTTGGGTTGCCCGCAATGTGCACCAGACCCTTCAACTTGTAGGCCAAGCCCGTAAGTGAAAGATGTTGGCCAATGGGATTGATGCCCAAAGGCGGCAGGCAAATGGGTCGAATGTGATCCGTAAGAGTCACAGTCAGAGCCAACTTCAGGATGCTAATGTTGTTGGTGAACGTGGAAGTTACGTATTCGGGATGTATGATGATCTCGTCGATCTCCATCAACTGAGGTTTCGAATTGCAACGCTGCCTGGCATCGCAATCCGGTTGCATGACGGCATTCCTCGGATTCCAATCGCCCAGGAGCACATAGCGAACGGGAGTCTTCTCCAACTGCCAGGTTTCAAAACAATTGGCGGGTGCCAAGAGATGTTGGTTGGAGAGGAGGACGGCCAGGCACTTGTAGGCAATGCCACGATCGGCTTATTCAAATCAAGTAATTATAGTTATTCTACTTGAATATTCACTTTTTCTAGACACACTCTCATATCCCATCCTGCTCATCCAGGGATGTTCCTGGATATCCGTGATATGTGTAAATTTCTAATGCAGTTCCTCGTTGAATGTGCCGCATTCTTGAAAGTCACAAGGCGCTGCAAGAAATTTATATATATATATAATTATATAACTGGCATTATTCTGCTAGATTACCCTCTGCCTGTTCCCTCTGTGCCCAGACCCATGGAATGAGCAGCAGCAACAGCAAGCGAAGCCCCAAATCCATTCCTTTGCATTCGCAGCCAGCAACTGACGAGATCAATTTGGTTGCTCTCTGATTGCTGTGTGAAAACATGCTCGCAATTGACATTATCACTTTAGAATTTCTTATCGCCAATGAGAGACAGATTTCGAAATTCCTAGGAAAACCTTGGAAAATATTTATTTATGTATTTGTTATTTATTTAGTATTTATTTATTATTTATTTTTAATATATTAACATTAAATCTTTCATGCATTTAATTAATTCCACTTTATCTTTCTAGAAGGAGACTATAAATATAAAAAAAATATATAAAAAAAATATATAAAGAAATGTAATTTAATATTCAATTTTATTTTTAATTTTATTTAATCTATTTACTTTTTGTATTTTCTTGTGTCCCCTGACATTATACAAATAAATAAAAAAAACTTTTAATCAGTTTAATTTCGAAGAATATAAAATTGAGCTGGGGTCAACTCCTTTTTCTGCTCATATTTAATATGCATATAGATTATATATATAATCCCAACATGGAATCAGTTCAAGTTCTTAAACTTCAGATCGAACCCTTTTCAGGCCAGTCGGCTGCTTCATCACGTGTTCAATTAAAAAATAACTTGCAATTAATTGCTAACCAATTTGCTTTCATCACATCGCACAAAATTGCCGGACACACTTACCCGTAACCGTAGCCGTAGTCGGAGTCCTCCGGATTTAGTGACTTGATGACCAGCAGCCGTTGGTGTTGACATTTTGTGCATATTAATTGAAGACAAGGCGAACTGAACTTGGAGTCGTCGGCTGTGTTTTTCTTTTGGGCCACCCTTGGCTTCATTTGCGGTAAGTTCATTAAGTAATAAAACATAAATTTCATTTTTTTCATTTTTTCTGTTGTATTTTTTATTTGCTGCTGTTCATTTTTTCGCTCTCTGGCACCCCATCAGCGTCATCATCAGCAAGTTCTTGGTAATTTTTTTTAATGCTTTGCATTTTTCTTTAATGAATTAATTCTGTTTTGGTTTTGGTTTTTGTTGATTCACCGTTCAGTGGACTCTGATAAAGGCGCAAAGTCGTTGGCGATAAAAAGGCCAACGGTTGGAGAGGGAAATGTTAAAAAATGTTTGGTTTTAATTTATGCGAAATGTATTACACATAAAAACAAAAAACATAATCATTAGTCTCGAGAGAGGTCAACTTGGAGATACCCTGTAATTAAGCGCTTGTTGTAAAATGAATATATGATTTCTTAGACAACTTTTGTGGTTCTTAAACGATCTTGATTTGATTTAATAGAACTAGAAGAAATATTGTAAAATATATATTTATATTTTTAAATTGAGCAAAATATACAAATAAAAAATATAGAAAAATAGTGCTTCAGTCGGATATACCCTGTAATTAGACACGTGGTGTAAAAAGAAAATCAGATTTCTTAAACCACTTTTGTGATTCTAAGCCGATATTTATTATTATTACTTATTTTTTCCTCTGCGTCTTTCGAATTTTTGCTTTTACTACGACTGTTGACCGACTTTTATCGATACACTATAAGCCAGGCAGTTATCGATAGTGAAATCGAGTAATTATCTTGATGCTGATTAATAATATATTTTCTAACTAGGATTATTCTTATTTACTAGCTGCATACGCACAACTTCCGATTCTTAATGGCCAAAGGGTATTTGAAGAGAGCGGCAAGGAAAATGGAAAACGTGTTTTCATCAACTTTGACTGACCGACTGACTGACTGTTAATTAATGTGCGCTTGCCGCGAAACTTTTCTATCAATATATTTTTTGGTCGAAAAACTTGTTTGAGCGATGGAACCAAAAAAAAACATGTTTTGCATGCTAAAAACGATTTTCTTGCGTCTGAGATACTTATTTTTTCCGCATTTAATTGCCTCCTTTGGGCATGATAAAAATGTTGCATCAAATTGCGGCAGCTTCTATAGAGTCGCAAGTGTTGTTAAAGCGTGTCGGGGGTTGGGGTGTGTTTTCCCATATTTTTTGAAATGTTGTCACTTTTTAGTCAAATTTGTTAGAAATGTTGTTGTCGTCGTTGTTGTTGTCCGCCTGTTGACATATGTGCCAGCAAATGAGCCGTGCAATTGCCGTCGTTGTGGCCTGGCATATTGACAGCTCCGATATATATATATATATTAGTCGATGCATTCAAGATTGAAGTGCATTCATTCAGCTCACTTCTCGAGGGGGGAATCGTCTCAAATTTCTCGACGTGCGCACAGCTTGTGAGTGACAACTATTCGTTTGTCTTTCTTGCCCCGTCTCTGACTCTGCAACAGACTCTGACTCTGACTCTGATTCTGCCTCAGACTCTGCCAAGCATAAGCGTGTCGATATACGTGCCTTGTGGTGCACCAGGGACACACTGCTTACACTCGTCAACAAATTGTGATTTTGAAAAAGGTATGTGGACAAGTAAACATTTGACTTATTTGCTTACAATTTATTTGCATTCATTTCCATTCAAGTCAAGTTTATATATATATATATATATATATATATATATATATATGTATTTAGGCGTTGTGTGTTGCCGTTTCCATTTTTAGATTAGCAAATTTCTAATGAAAAAGCAAAAGATCTGACCTCCCAATTAGTTTTAATCAGTTCTGCGTTGTTTTAAATGGTTTATTTTTGGCTACTTTTCAAAATCAGTGCTTCAATTTGCTGAAGCGAAAAGTCTGCCGTTTCCGGGCGTAGGATTGGGTGCTCCCAATGGAGAACACGATGCATTTTCCCTTATTGAAAAATATAATATTCATAATTCATTTTTAATCTGTTTCCTTGTATATTTAAAATTAATATTTTTCTAGCAATTGACCTGTTTATTTTTATAATCTTTTTCGCAATAAGCTTTTAGTTTTGTGTTGTCATTTCCAATTTCATCTCCAATTTGCGAAAGTAGCAATTTCCATTTCCAATTTCTTTAATTTTCTTTAAGCTTTTCTGTATTGTTTTTGTCGAATTTGTTTTGGCTTACTCATGAATGCTGATTATATAAATAATTATTTGGTTTGCTTTGTGTGTGTTTTGCATACACGATTATTATTATCTATCATTTCAATTCCAATTCAAACATATAAGTCATTCTTGGAGATTACACGTTGCCTTTGTTGGCGTTAATTAGATTTGGTTATAGGTATATATATAAGATCAGACTTATCTCTTGGTTCACTATCCGTTTTGCCCAGTGTATTATCTGACAAACATTTCACGCTGTCAACAAACAAATGCTCTCATGTCTGAATGCTAATGAATACAAAGTGGTTGCTGTGGCAATTAGACCAAGTTACCTTTGAAGCATCCACAGCTAGACCGAGTGTGGCATGAACTGCTTTAGTTGCTGACACTTATCAGAGAGCATGCGAGAGAAGCGGCTCAAAGTCGAGTCTCTTATCTGCACTCAGAAAAAAAATCACTCTGAATTTTAGAAAATCGCCCTATAATAAAAGTCAATCTCAAAACTGAAAACATTTTTTATTCTAAATAAAAAAAAAATTTTTTCTTAAAATTTTTTTTCTGAAAAAGATTTTCTTGAATTTTAGAAATATAATTTCTGAATAATAAGCTGAGTTATTAGTTTCAGAATTAAGTTCGATTTTTTTGTGAGTGTCGGCCACGGCACAGTACATACAGCGAGAGTCGCTTATCGGTTTCACCTCTGACCCGTGAGTGATAAGGCACAGTAGGCAGGCAGGCCAGTAGTCCGTCAGTCAGTCAGGCATTCAACTTGTGAAACATCGCATTCTGTTTTCAACACTCAACGCGCCATGTTGCAATTGGGATCGCTGTCGCTGCTGCTGCTGCTGCTCCTGGCCGCATTCTGCCAGGCCGAAGTGATTCAACACCAGACGTGCCCCGACAGCGTGGATGCGTGCAGCATCGATGAGGTGCGCGTGGATCCCTGCCCCCAGGCGGCAACAAATACACCATGCCGTTTACGGCGTCGTCGTCCATCCCGGATAAGTTTTGATTTCACGCCCAAATTCGATGCAGAGCATTTGGTGTCCTCGCTGGGCTGGGTAAAGAGTCAAACGGAGGAGTTGCCGCTGCTCACCTTGGAGCGTGACTCGTGCAAGAACACCCAGTGTCCGGTTAAGGCCAACGTGCAACAGACTTACTCAATAGAAGTGCCCATCGATGCCAAGTTTCCCACGAGCACCTACACCATTCGCTGGGCCCTCAAGGATGAAGTGAGCAGCAAGCGTTGCTGCTTCACCGTTGTCATCAAGGTTGTGCGCTAAAATACAATAATAAAAAAATGAAGAAAAATATGCAATTCCTCGTCTATTTTTAATTATTTTTGAGATTTGTCTCTCATTTGCCTGATGGCACTCTGGGGTGCACAAATACTCATCGTCATTGCCATCAACCTGCGAGGCTAATTAAACGGCCTACGGCCTGCGCAGCGTTTAAATCAACAGGGAGTAAAAAACTTTGATTGAACTTTTGGGTGCCATAAAAAGCATACCCCAACCCTCTTCCCCCATATTGCCATTCACTGAATCTGTGTCTCGGCTACTTATCAGCGTCGTCAAACAATTAAAAATTGAGCACTTAAGTTGTGGTCATAAAATCATTTGTTTTTCGTTTTATTGTTTTTCTTCCATTTTTTTCTGTGGTTGGTTGAAAATTCAAATAACAATATTTTCAAATCACTTTCTTTTTGGTTGCCTCCATTTTTTTCCCATTTTTTTTTTTGTTTACCTAAACGAAAAATGATTATGCTTTTTTGTCTACTCGAGGATGTGTACACTCGACAAAAAATTGACTGTTAATTTGAGAAATTTGCAATGTGTTAAACAATAGAAAGTATTTCTAAAATTAGCAAAAACACTATATGTTTGGGATAATCAATCCTTATTTTTAGAAATTATTTTTAACAGGAAAACGTTCTAATTTGCACGGCGATTTATTCAATTTAAAGACAATTTTTTTTTCTTGAGTGTAGTCGCATTTTTTTCAGCCCCAATCCCAACAACAACAGCATTCAATTGAGTAAATAATAACAAAAAACTGAAAAATAAGAAATTATGGAACATGATTTCAGAAAACAAGTTTGTATTTCACAATTTATGGGACATGCAATTGGATGCCGGATTTGATTTACTCGAGAGCGCTATTCTCGCCATATTTGTGGCCCAGCATGTATGGCGTCTTGGCCAAGTGGGACATGATGTGGCATTTGACTGCCTCAAAACAAGCTGTGGCATCCACATAGACCACCTCGCGACGATGACTAAGATAGCAATTCAATTCTGGTTCACTTTTGCGAAATTGTCGCATCTGCCGATCCAGATAGGTGACATTATCCTGCGGAGTTGGCCGATAATTGCGCATTAGCAACCGCATCCTGGCCATTTGCTCGTTGATCTGCAAAAAGATCAAGCGATTTGGGGGCACAGTGAAGCCCTCGAATAGCTCACGTGCCTCACAGCGGTTGTTGGGATAATTGTACAGAATCCAGCCACGATGCAGTGCATCCTCTTTGAGCAGACGCTGCTGGATAATATTCCCAATTGCCTCCGAGCGCAAATAGACACAATCCGCCCCAATGCCCTGTTGGAGCAGCTTGGCATTTGCATTCTGCTCGTGTCCATTGATGTGATGATAGGCGAGCACATCCGCATCCAAGATGAGCAGATTCCAACGCTTGGCCAGCACATGGGCGAGTGAATGACGACCCGATCCGGGTCTGCCATGCAACACAATGCGATGAAAGAAACTCTTGGGCAGCTGAAAGAAGTCACCGGCGACTCCTCGATGAAATGCATCCAAGGACTTCATATAGACATCCTGCGCAATCGGGCGTATATTCTCCCCCAGCCAGCGACGAATATCCTGCACCTGCTGCAGTGTTATCTCAGCCAGGATGCGACTCATGATTTCCATCAGCTTGTGCTTCTCAATGTAGAATGTGTAGGATGCACTGAACTCCACAAGCATGTCCTTGTCGATTTTGGTGGAACAGGACATGATTCCAATATGGTTTCACTTTAATAATATATTTGTCGGTTTTCTAAAGAACTTTGAATATATTATTTTCTTGGCTAAAATGTTGTGTAATTTTCACTCGTATTTTTATTGGAATTAATTTGTGTACTACACTGAAAACAACTGATTTTAAGTAAAATACAAAGCGCTCTATTTGAGCTTAAGCTGTTTATATTTTGAGTCAAGAATCTGTATTTACTACATTTTGAGTACCCAATTTGTTCGATTAATTTAGCCTTTAGCAGGTTTAACAAGTTGTAAATAAGCAAACATTTTCAATAAAAAATTAGTGGCTTACTTTTAGGGGCACACAGGTAAGCTAAAATTAATAAGATTCATTAGCGCAACGGAATCGATATCACCCTATATTGTATGAATCGAAATATTTCTACATTAATTAAGAATCGGCATAATTTAACTTTAATTTAAAATCAGAAAGGTAATTCTATGCTTGAAGTAAGGCAGAGCTAGTTTTTATGAACCTAGTCAGGAATCGGTTAATATGTACCTATCAAACAGATCGTGGAGTGCTTTAGCTATAAGCGTTATTTACTTCAATCTACTCATGTTGCTAACATACCTTAAAAATAAAAACATTAATAGAATAAAAGATTTGTGAACTATTTTCTTTAATTACTTTAAGCCAAATTGTTTTCAATGCTGCTCAGGTCTTAATTAAAGTTAAGTATGTACTTGTTATGAAGTAACCATGTACTTAATCCCCACTTGAAGTAAGTTTCTAAGTTTCTATCATTGTTGACTAAAGGAGAAACAAAATGAGAAATAAGAATGCAACTAGCTAATCTCTATGTTGTACATTCTGAAATAAACTAACCAAATCTTAGAATATTTTTTTGAAGGGATCTAGAATATATATTCTTGATTTAAGTATGATTTTCGTTGGACTGCATTTAAAGCTTGGTTTGAGATATTGCTGATGCTCGCTGTGGTTATCTATGTCATTAGATGACTCATTCTGACAATGTATTCACGATCGAATCTGGAATATATTAATGATGAAATCTATAATATATTCTGGAATTAAGAATGAATATTTTTGATTGCATTTTGTTTAAGATACTGCTGATCACCTCTCATTCAATGACTCGCTCTAAAAATATATTCTTAAATTAATTTAAATTATATTCTGGATCTTATTTAGATAATACTCTTGATCTTAGTATAAGATTTTTTGAATTTGTTTACTCATTGTTTTTATTGTCTGCTGTTTGCAGTTTTGTTTGCATTTGTTTTGAGATATTGCTGATGCTCTCGAATCGCAGTGATTATCTCAGTCATTATACGACCATAATGGCCATTACCATTTGGGCAACAACTGTCGAGTCGTCGAGTTGTTGCCACATTCATTGCACATATTAATTACATCCGTTACAAATATTAGAAAATGGTGCGCACTTCCGGCCAACAGAGAAAGAGGGAGAGAGAGCCAAAGCCAAGACACTGGTTCTGCTGGCTATAATGGCGATAATGGCTAATGTCTTGCCAGGCGTTGTAAATTGGCATCATGTAAGTCCTTGCTTGCCATATAAGTTTGCTGACAATATTTTGCTGCGAATTATGACAGCTCTTTTGTCTGAGCGCGCACATTAACAATTTAAAAAGTTGTCTTGGCCTCGCTTTGCTCTGCTCTTGGCCATAAAAGATGGGAGGAAGCGATGGAGAGGGGATTTTTGGTGACGCTGCTAACGGCCTGCAAAGTGTTGCCAAATGGCAGCCATACTTTATTTTGTCTTATGAGACATGCCAGGGCATCTTTTGGTCTTGCTCTTGGTATTCTTTTCCCCATCCTCATCCACATCCTCCTTATCGTCCTGGCTAAGCAAAAATGCAAGCAGACTCTCAAGCTGCATAGTCATAGTACCAAAGTTGTTGTTATTGTTATGCTGCTCATTTGTTTAGAGTGGGTGGCGGCTAATAAAAACTGGAATTCTATGAAAAATTGTTTCCTGTTGCTTATATTGGCCATATTGTTATGCCAAGTATGCTGTTAATATCTTTCACATACACATCATATTGCTTACTGCATTTGCTTTTCGATTTAGCCTAGGCGCAACAGCAGCAACATCAGCAGCAGCAGCTGCTTGCAACTTGCAGCAACTTTAAGGCAATCCAAAAAGAGCAACAACAACAACATTTTAATTACATAAGGCGCGAAAAATATGCATATGAATATGAAGGCTTTTGGCTTGTTTTTTTCGTCTTTTTTTAGCTGTTTTGGCTGTTTGCACAAAGCGCAACTTTTTAATTAAAGCCAAAGTCAAAGCAGAGGCAAAAGCAAAAGCAAAAATGGCGACAGCCATTTGCCGACAGCTTCTCAGTTCTCAATTTTGTCACATTTTTGCTGAGATGTGCTTAATTACATTTCAGCATCACATATCCGAATGCAACGTATCCTTTTTGAATCAACCACAAAACTAACCAAGTAAAACATGGATTGCTGCAGCTGAAAGTAGTCAACCCTAAGATATCCTCCAATTCCACAGTTTTCCTTATTAACACACCTGTAAATATGTATATACTACTGTAAATGATTATTAAATACAGTTCAAATTTAGTTTTAGTATTTTAATTGTCACTAATTTACTGAAGTAGTCGAATACCACTCGTGGTTTCTACTCAACCACAAAACTAAACAAATAAAATAAGTTTTTCTTACTAAAAGTGAGTAGTCATATAATATAGTATTATCACCTACTAAAACTCTTCAGCAGAGGTCTCAAGTCACAAATACCATTGATTAAAGTTTAGTCGGCACAAGTTCAAGTTTATTTATTCTTAATTGATTTTCATTTATTTATTATATTATATTTAATTTATTTTTTTAATTTTTGTAAAACACTCAAAATTCAATAAAGAGTCCAATTCACTTATCATAGCCGACATTAAACAAATAAACAAATAAATACAAAATTAATAATACATTTAAAATTACAGATGACTAAAGATGACTAAAAATAATCGAGTTAAGTAACTTTAAGTTATCTGCAGTTGGAGCAGGAAGTAAAAATTGCTGCAGATTCCCAGTTTTTTTATTCCAAAATAATAAATGAGTCATTCATTTTAGGTTATATTCGTATGAAAATGTTATACCTTTTTCTGAATAACAATATTAAATTACTTTAAATCTTTAGCCTTTAAAATATATTCAATCTTTTAAAATCGTTCTCTAGTGTTAATAATACACATTAAATAAATACATAATAATTAACAACCAAAATTAAATTTACAGATGACTTATGTCTAACATCAAGTAAAACGAAAATGACTTAAGTAATTTTAATATAATTAAATATTAATTACTTCCAAAGTATTGAGTAGTTAATGAGTACTTCATTTTATCTCTCGCAACTGCTGTTACATTCATATGCCCAGCTTTGACATACCTTTTAGTCAGCAAACTGCCAACAGGGTATTCGAAAAAAGAAACCCAAAAATCAAATGTGTGGCACAAGCCGCGCCGCCGTTTGACGCAGTTTCGCTTATCAGAGAATATTTCGTATTAAAAAAAGAAAATGAAAAATATGTTGAAGCGGTTTTCTGTCCAACAGACGCGCTGATTGAATGAAGCCGCTGCGAAACGAGCACACGCAAATGCAAACGCTCTCAAAGGGTAACACAGAGGGACGGAGAGAGGGGCTAGGTTGCGGCAGTTGGAAGGGGCTGCTTCACATAGAAGTCTCATCGAACGAGGCGGCTGATAAGGCGTAGAAAAAAGTGACCGGCAGTGCTTGGCACTCATCAGCTCAGCACAGCTGAACTCAGCGCAGGCTGCCCGAGTAGCTCAAACTATGTCTCCTCTTCTCAGCTTTGAGATTGCTGCGCACTTGAGCGCCTTTTTCATCTTGCCGCACGTTGCAGCAATAGTGAAAGAAAGAAAGAATATGGAAAAGTAGAGATAGCTGAGGCTCGGCGTTGATTAAGTACACTTGGAGTTCAAACTTTAAATTTAATTCGTTTGCACATATTTGCATACAGTAGTCCCATTTTGATCATTTCTTTAGAAGTATATCAACAAAATCACATCAGTATAACTTGGCTAACAATTAGTTTTTAATACAAGAAATACTGTTTCGATCGTGCCTGGTTTTAGCCGGTTCAAAAGAGAGTTAACCCATGGTTAACCCATTCAAATGAACACACTCTAAAACCAAAAGCTATGAAATTTTTATATTTTGTTTTACAGAAATATTACAAGCTAATATAACGGTAAAATTGGTGGAACTTAAAAAATGAGCATTTAACTAAGCAAATTTATTTGATTTTTTATCGATCTACTTGCTTCAAATGCAGTCGGTGCAAGTTTAGTTAAGTGATTTCTTTTTCTAAGTAAGATAATTACTCAAAAAAGTAAAAATTTAGAAATTAGTTAATCAAAGTTAGACGGAAAACCTACTTTGCTCTCATAGGTTTTTGCAGCACACAGTGCTTGATAAAATTGTGATTTTCCTGGAAAATATACCTATTTTAATTACGGTTAATTTGGTGTTGCACATTTCACAACATAATTTGAATACTCTTCGGCAAGTAAGGGAAAAACGCAAGGAAAGAAAAGAGGAAAAGCTTTATCGCTGCATTGTCAGCGCAAAGTCAGCGGCCTTTTGAGTCAGCGTGGCGGCAGTTGCATCTGCGACCATCTGTTATCTGGCCCGGCGGCTTGCCTTGGTGCCACACACTTCCTCCGGAAACTGTGTGCAACGTGCAACATCGCGTATTCTCTGCTCTGGCGTCTTTTCCATCCATATCGACTACACTTTATCGGCCTGCATAATTTTGTCGTTTGTGTGTCTGTGACGAGTGCGTGGCGGCTAACCGCAAAACACTTGACAATTAAAAATCGTTTTGCCACACACACAGACACAATTGCTAGTCAATGTCAACAATTATTTCCCCAGTGTATGCCACACCCCAAAAAAAAAAGAAATCGACAACCAAGCCACACATCAACAAGCCGGCAACGTTCACGGTTCACACCGTCAATATTCTCACCAGCAACAGGACTTTTTATCCTTTGACAATTTGCCATTGGCTGCCAATATTTTTTCAGTCAATTTTTGCCAATGTTTTTTATTTTGCATTTTCCATCTGCGGCACGTGAGGCATTGTCCTACGTGTGTCGCTGGCTGCCTTCAATTATGCAACAATTGAAAAATTACGACGTGTACAAAATTTTTTTTGTTTTGCCCGACTGCGATTTGTTGCCTGTTGCGAAGGGTTGCCTCAGCTGAGCTGCTGCCCCGTCTCTAACAAAAAAATGGTAAATGACAACAGGTTTTAAATTTGTCACCACAACAAACAGTGGCAAAAACAATACGTGCCACAAAAATAACAACAAAGTTAATGTTGCTCATGACAAACGCCAAATGAAGCACAAATTTAATTACGCAATTTTATTGGATTAACAGCAAACCTGACTGCGGCAGCCACAGTGGCTGCTACATGGCGCATAAAAACAAATTTATATAAGCCAACACATAAACACACACACATACACAAACACACATGCACACTCAGCGAAAAACACTACTAAGAAGCAAAGCATTTTACTTGGTGTAAGTCTTAAGATCTTCAATATCCAATTTTTATCAAAGTAGGAAGACAACAAAATTTATTTCACTAAAAAGGAACATGAAAAGCTAGAATTAAGTTGGTTCAGTCTGGAATAAATGAACTCAATCAAATCTTGGAATAAGAATTAAGATTTACAATCTGGAATCAATAGTGAAAGTTACTAAAAATTAACATGACAAGTACGAAGATAACAGACTTCGTTCGAGGTTGTTCATTATAGTACAACTGAACTCAGTTTGAGTAAATTTAATTTCTTGGTTAATATTTTTCTCTGTGTGTATGCACACACCCACACACACACATGTGTGTGTGTGTTGCAAGCTGTCCAGTGTCCAACCCCCGAAAGAATTTAGCATCTTTACTGCTTCTAGTCGCGTAGGTGAGCCGTAAATTTGCGCGCCATTGTTGTTGTTTCAGTTGTTGTTGTTGTTGACGCCAATGTCGTGTGTCCTGGCCACATGGACACAGGGGCCAGGTTGCATGTGGAGCAGGGGATTGGGGGATTGGGGATCGGGGGCTGTGTTGTGCACGCCGTTATCTTCCTTTTTGGCCTTTCACTTATGCAAAAACGGAACATTTGAAAAATATGTTGGCTGGATAAACAGAAATGGCAACAAAGTGCAGCTGATGCCAGTCTACGGCCAAGCTCCCCTCTCCGCTCTCCCCTATCCATTTGCAGTGACATTTTAATGAGTATGCAACGTGCAGCATGCAACTTTGTCCAGACGTGGCAAAGCCTTGTTAAATTCATTAGTAAAACGTTGCACCTCAACGGGCAAGGGGCATGAGTTGAGTGCCACACGTTTGGCATCATGTTGCCGCACACGAAATTAAAATCCCATACCCCTCACACACACACACACACACACACACACGTACACTCCCCCATTAGAATCTGTGGCACAACATGACATGATACCGATACTAAACTGACACTTTGACATGGACTTAACCCTAAAAACGCTCTGTTGGCTTTATTGGTGTCGGTTGCCGCCGTGTTTACTCCCAAAAAAAGGAGGGTGGCGCCACTTGTGGCACTGTCAGCACCGCCAACACAGTCTACCCCCTCCACTCGCTCTCTGTCTCTCTCTCTCACCCCCTGGGGGCAACAAGGTATATCCACTTGATTTTTGCACTAATTTACGTGGATTAAGCGCTTTGGCTGAGGCCGTGACCTGGGTGGTATTACGTTTAAATACCTTTTAATTGACAATTTGTGTTCAAGCCGCATTCGATGCTTGATTTTTGTTTAATTATATATGTATATACATATATGTGTGTGTATTTACCTAACTGGCTGAACATGTGCGCTTAATGTTTGCTCATTCATTAGTTGCGGCAAACAAGCGAGTTAGTTAAACAGCTGCCATTAATTGACTCTAGTTGGCCATGTTGTGATACTATCTAATATATTGTTAAAGCCTAAATAGTTGGCGGTTTTTTCTGGTGAATTATTCACTGGAATTTGAGGCGGTTTTCAGTGGAGTTTACCTGGTTGAATGGACTCAATCGAGTCAATAATTATATAATCTGATTCTTCTATTTTTCAATAATCGTTAATGATATTCTATCCATTGGAAGATTCCCTAGTTCATTGATTAAATCAGCATAATTTAATAAATATATATATGTATATTTAATAGAGTTTTTACAATTAATTTGTTCCCAGATTTGATATATTTTTATTAGTTTTCTTTTATTGTCAGCAAATCTATTTTACACATTCGAAATTAATTCAATAAATAACTATAAGATTGGATTAATTTGTGCAGAATTTTCCTAATCCATGCTGACAATTTATTTATTTTGAAAGGTGTTCAATTTTTTTTTTTTTGACTAACTTAACTTATAACTTTTGCATGCTATAAATGAAAAACATGTTCAGAATTTATTTATTCCCTAAAGTGTTACTTTTTTATTACCATTTACATTCAATTATATATATTTATTCTTATTGTTATATGGAAAATACTTTTAAAATAAAAACAATATGTTTTAAATATTTTACATTTTCATATTTTAATTTATATATTAAATCCAATGCCACAATCTGCTTACCAGTAGCCCCAGTTTTCAACTGAAATTAAATGAAGCAAACGAAAGTTTCCTTTTAAAGTTTTTTACATGATTCTCTTATTTTTTTCTTCTTCTTTTTTTGCGCAGTAAGTTTAGCAGAGAGATCTTCAGCAGTAGTTGCAGGTAAGTTTTTGAATTCATTTGTATGCCGCAAGTTTTGCAGAACTTTTTAATTTGCGCTAACAATCGTATCGAATTGAATCAGGGCTCTCCATCAGTGACTAGCACTTCCTCTGCACGGACAACCTCAACAAGCTGGCAAGTCAACCGCACACACACCAACACACACCCAAACTTCCAACAATTGATAAAGTAGATGGTAGATGAAAAAAAAAATGTTTGGCAAAAAATGTGCTTAAATCAGCGTGTTCTTTTTATACTCTCGAAGAGGGTAGATTAATTTTGAAGTTAAGTTTGTAATTTGAAGGAGACAACGTCAACTGCATATATATGTTCCTGAAGAGCATGTTTAACTGGGAAGATATAGACTATTTACTTATCTATCCAACTATCTCTGATAGATTAAACTAGAGATATATCCATATTTTGATCAATCTACCTATACTTTGTATCCAAGATATCCTAATCAAAATAACTAGTTCGAAATTTTAATAATTATTTTAATAAGCTGATTTCTAATTTACATTTTGAACATTACTTATAATAAAAATATTATGGGAATAATCGTTTAGATATTTCTAATTTATAAATTTGATATTGATCAGTTGGAATACCACAAGAGTATTTAATTATCAGCTTGTTATTCTTTCCTGTTTTTTTGACATTGCTCAACACTTGCTAAGTTTCTGGCTGTGGCTGTTGTTGGTGGGTAACGCTTAAGTCGCCACACGGTGGTGCAACCGACAACGAAGTCGCCGCCAAAAGTCGCCGTCGTCTAATTGAACCCCAACAGATATTTTCAATTAGCAGCAAAACATTTGTGCGCTAAAAAAGTTTTATTCAATTTTTATTTTCTGCCATTTTTTTCTGTATACTTTTTTTGTTGTTGTGTTTTACGCCACCTTGAGCCAAATTCCTGCGGGGCGAACACGTCTGGACACTGGCGGCCAATAAAAAAGGCACCTTAGTGCTCAAAACTTTGGCTAAAAGCGCGCAAAAAACTTTTAATGGCATTAAAAAAGATTGTCAAGCTAACTTTGCAGAGTCGCAAAATAAATACTCTGAATTATATAATTAAATTATATATTTTTGAATTGACATTTTCTTAGTATGCGAAAATTGCCAAATATCAAAATCGGCTTATGGTTTTTAAGATATGCCAATGAGTTGCCTGTAACTACTTCATTTTCCTCAGATCGAATAAATTATATTTTCTTAGTATTACAAAATTGAGGAAAATTCGAAAGATTTAGTTTAAAAAATGTTTTTTATTGGCAGATCGATTAAGGAATATTATCTTAGTGTCCACAACAATTTATAAATAATTAACTTTAAGATGCACAAAAGATTTGCTTACAAAAACAATTATTTTTTTTGCAGATTGATCAACTTAAAAATCGTAGTAAAAATATTTAAGAATATTTATTCCGATATTTCGCGTACACCTTTTATTTATCACATTTATTTATTTATTAATATTTAATATTTGTTTTGTGATATTCCTCGTACATATTTTGATTATTTTAACTTGTATATAATAGCAAAAGTATTTCAAATGTGGCTTCTGATATTCCTCTTACACACTTGACTCGTTTTAAATATTATAATATTATATCAAGAAGACTTAAAATGTTGCGTCTATTCATCTGACAAATTCCGTGACAAAATTATAATACCCTCAAAAAACGCTTCAAAAAACGCAGCAAGACGCTTAAAGTTTTCTTGTATTATTTTCAGCGTCTCACTCGAAGGCCACCTTTTTGATTATCGTAGACTTGGCTATTTAAACGCCAACCAAAGACTGGCCAAAAAAGTGACACCGATTTAAGCTGCATTTTGTGGCATAAATGTGAAAGCATAGATCATATTCAATATTCTTATGGGCTGCGTAAATTTAATTGATAAAAGTGTCGCAATCGTTTTGGGACGCTTTTGGTTTTCGGACTCAAAATGCAAATGGCCAAAAAAGCATGGCGAGGCAGCCGGACCAAAAATGGCAACAAAATGCGGCGAAATCTACTACTTGAGATAAGCGTCGAGTTCAAACAAACTAATTCAAAGTGCGTGCGTGTGCCACAGTCTGCCCCATGTGGCAGTATCCACTGTCCAGAGTCTAGTGTCCAGTGTCAACTGTAACTGTGTGCTGTGTGCCACAAAGCATGCAACACAAATCAGCGCATAATGGCGTCCATGGCTGTGTTTGCATGTTGCACAACTTTGCTGTTCCACTGGACTCACAATTCTGTAGCCCGTTTCCAACCACGACGCATTTCAATAATTCTAATTAATTTATTAACGTTTATCAGCAACAATAAATTTGCCGAGCGAGACAGCACAATGAGAGTGCATTAGCAAGAGCGAGACAACTGAACACAGTCTGTGGCATTAGAGAAATGAGAATGGAGAATGTAGATTGGAGAGGGGGAGAACTGAGTACGGAGAACTCTTTACCGTGTACACATATGTATCTCTCTCCGAATACGTCACTTGCTCTTGGCTTATCCTGTGTAGGCATAAAAACCTTTTATTGTTGTTCTAAGCAGCGTCCAAAAACTCAGTCTCTAAATCTTCATCTCTATCGCCATCGCCATCTGTATTTGGAATGGTTTGCCAAGATGCGCATTGGGCGATAAGTTTCTTCGAGCTCATTCACAGCCATAAATGAAATGAGAAACTTAGACAAAGCCAAAGCGAACACACACACACACACATCCATTTACACATGTATGTATACACATGTATGTATACATATATGTATACATATATATATATATACCTCGTAAATAAGCAGGCGTTGATTTTAAAACGAGCCCATTGATAAGACCAAGAGCAGAACTAAAACTCTGGTAAAAATCGCTGAGGTAGCAGAATAAAAAAAACACTAAACACAAGTAACAATATAAAAAAGTGGGTTTGTTAAAAGTTATCGACTCGCAGATACCCTGTAGACGCATTAAACATATTGTAAGTAATGCTGAATAATATTAAGCTGACAGTTTTTAGAATCTGTATGAATGCTAGAGATTAAATTAAGCAGAATGATTAATTAATTAAATGAAAAATCATTTTTCTAATACTCCAAGAAACTGCTGAGACATAGATTTGTAATGCTATTTTTTAAAGATACTGAAATATTATTATTTTGAAACATATTTAAAATTGAGTGTATTTTAAAAAATAAATATTCAAATGTGATAAATGTTATGTATTAATCTGAAAAGCATTTGATTTACGCAGAAAACATTTGATTCTGCATGCATTCAGAAATTCAAATTAAAGATTTTTACACTCTAGGAAATGTCATAAATTAATGATTAATTCATTCAGGGCTCGTGGCATGCCCCTTCACACACATTTCGACTGCTTACAGGGTATAACAAATGAGTAGAAAAGACAACTTGGCGGCTTTTTTATTGTGCACATGAAATGAAATCTATTTTTTTTGTTTCTGCCTTAACCAAACTGAAAGTGTTAGAATTTATTGACGCATTTAGATCAAAACTAAAAATTGTTAGCTATTTCGTGTTGCTGAGTCGACAACTCTGCTCGCAAACCCCTGCAGCAGCCTGCGTGTGTGTGTAAGTGTGTGTTTTTGTTTTAATACGAAAATCCCTTAACTTATGCGGCAAGCAACCACTGACACGCCCACACAGCCCACAGCTCACCATTTAGCCAGAGGCTACTCAAAAAAAAGGAGAGGGGAGGGGAAGAAATCGCAGCGTGGGCAAACAAAACGAATTTGAACGTGGACTCGTGGAATCTAGCTGAAGAGATACCTTTAATGCATTTTGCTTATATTGAAAAGCACTTAAAATTGCGAAAATATGAAAATCATAAAAACATCGGGGGTTTGAGGGTGCGTAAGTTCTTGGCACGCTCGTCCTGGTCGTCTGGCTGCACTCAGCAAAATATTCACCCCGAAATTATGTAAAATATAAATGGCTCTGAAAATTAGAAACAATTTTTGGTTTTTAAGAAGTACCCAATAGAAATCTTAACAAGAAATGCTCTTTTTTTCTAATTTTAAAATGATGCGGAAATAAATTTCTGAAAAATGAGAAGAAAAAGATAGAAAGTAATGAAAAATTAGTCAAAGCGTTGCGAGCTCAAATCGTTGGTTATTTAAAATTAATAATGATATGTAAAGAAAAATTATGTTATAAATAAACTAAAATTTAGAAAAAAACATTGATTTTTAGAAGTTTTGTTTCTCAATATCTTTTTCGATTTTCTTAATTTCAAATTAATTTTTTTCCTGAGTGTGTCTGCTTATTTTATTATTATGATTTTACAGGGAATTATCTCATTTGAGTGGAGTTTGCCGTCTGCCATTCTGGCTATCCAACCTCTACCCCTGTCCGTGCCCCTGCCACTGTCCATGCCCCTGCCCCTGGCCCGGTCCATGCCCCTGCCCCTGGCCCGGTCCATGCCCCTTCATCGACCATCCGCTGTGTGTAATGTGTGCGTAATAACATAATATCCTTAAGATATTTTAATATTGCCTGCCGCTGCATATTGAACTGCGGCAAGCTCTTCACAGCGCTCCCCACCCCCAATTCCCCCATTCCCCTGCTCATTCACTTCCAATCTTCCATCGTCATCGACATCCTCCTCATTCTGATCCGCATCCGCATCCGCATCCTAGCTGGCCGCATTTCAACATATTTGACTTTGCTTGGCTGTTTTGCTTTGTTTGCCTGTTTATTCTCCGTGCCTGCCTCTGCCTCTGCCGATGATGATGATGATGATGCCACTGCCTGCTTACCCCTGACTTGCCCCTCGTTTCCCACTCCCTTTTAACAATACCTTTGTGCATCGTAAAATAATTGCCGCGGGGCATGTAATCTTCTGCTGGATGGCTTGCAATTTGCCTTGCCTCGCTACAAGCTACTCTCTGTGGCACCAAAATAAAAAAAAAAAATATTGTCTAGATCCTAAAAGCTCTGCTAAACAGCGGATGTATGCAGAGTGCAAATATCTGCACATGTTTTAATGTATGTATGTGCAGTGGATTTGCAGGAAATTAAGACATTTTCTCATCTTATCTAAGTCAAGGTGTGTTTCAACATATTTCTCGATTACGTGAAGTCGATGCGAAAATTGTATTGACAAAATAAAATGTTTTTTTTTTCCTTTTTTTTTTTTTAATTTAGCAATTTAATTTAATATTGATCAACCTACTGAAAGGTTTTAAAATATTGTTTTGAAGATTGAATACATAATAACGGGGAATTCAAATTAATAACATAAGCAAATAACCAATGGGTTAACATGGTTATGTAACCGGTCATTATAACGACTTGTATGGCGATTTATTTGTCTCATGTCAATGTGCAGCGTCAAATTGCTCACATAGGTTGGAGCACCTTGTTCTGCATGACTTGAATTTGATTAATCCACGATTTTGCTGCTAAGCCCCAAAATGGAATCCCATATGTCCAAGTAGGCACGATGATGCTCCTATGCACCAGCAGCTTGTTGCTCAAGTTGAGTTTGCTAGATGACTTCAGCAACTAGTTGAGTTTCACCCTTTTGGATCTACACGCGGCTGCCGTGATCTGTATGTGTTTGCGACAGGTAAGTTTCCTGTCCAGATACGTACCCAGGTAGCGAACATGGTTCCCCTGAGGTATGATCGTGTTGTTGAGTCGGACAGTTGGACAGTTACCACTCCTGAGACTTGTTCTCATTGATGTTCCACCGATTGGCCCAGGTACTAAAATCGTCCAAGAATCTTTGCGTAACCGCTGCTGCTCTCCAAGCAGTGGAAGAGTTAGCGAGGAACACAGTGTCATCTGCGTATGTGGCAAGCAGTGTGCTTCTGGCTACCGGAATCGGCAAGTCCGCGGTGTACAATGTGTACAGGGCAGGTCCAAGGACACTACTCTGCGGTATACCCGATGCTCCGATGCGGCGAAGTAAAAATTCTAGCCTGAATATCTGAATATGGGCCAATGGGCATAGGTCGAAACTTCAAAATGCCATAATTTCGTCAAAACTCAACTGATTTTAAAAAGCAATGGCTTTTTAATCATAGGTTTGACCCTAGATCAACCGTACATTTAAAGTTGGAAACGAGATTTTAGGTCGGAGCATAAGTTAAAATTCTAGCCTGAAAATCGATGTATCGATAAATGGGCATAGATCCAAGCTTCAAAATGCCATAACTTCGTCAAAACTCAACTGATTTTAAAAAGCAAGGGCTTTTTGATCATAGTTTTGCCCCTAAATCTATCGTACATTTAAAGTTGAAAATGAAATTTAAGGTCGGAAGACAAGTAAAAATTATAGCCTGAAAATCGATGTATCGATATATGGGCATCGATCGAAACTTCAAAGTGCCGTAACTTCGTCAAAACTCAACTGATTTTAAAAAGCAAGGGCTTTTTGATCATAGTTTTGCCCCTAAATCAATAGTACATTTAAAGTTGAAAATGAAATTTGAGATCGGAAGACAAGTAAAAATTATAGCCTGAAAATAGATGTATCGATATATGGGCATCGATCGAAACTTCAAAGTGCCGTAACTTCGTCAAAACTCAACAGATTTTAAAAAGCAAGGGCTTTTTGATCATAGTTTTGCCCCTAAGTCAATCGTACATTTATAGTTGAAAATGATTTTTGAGGTCGGAAGACAAGTAAAAATTATAGCCTGAAAATCGACGTATCGATATATGGACATAGGCCGAAACTTCAAAATGCCATAACTTCGTCAAAACTCAACTGATTTTAAAAAGCAAGGGCTTTTTGATCATAGTTTTGCCCCTAAATCAATAGTACATTTAAAGTTGAAAATGAAATTTGAGATCGGAAGACAAGTAAAAATTATAGCCTGAAAATAGATGTATCGATATATGGGCATCGATCGAAACTTCAAAGTGCCGTAACTTCGTCAAAACTCAACAGATTTTAAAAAGCAAGGGCTTTTTGATCATAGTTTTGCCCCTAAGTCAATCGTACATTTATAGTTGAAAATGATTTTTGAGGTCGGAAGACAAGTAAAAATTATAGCCTGAAAATCGATGTATCGATATATGGGCATAGATCGAAACTTCAAAATGCCATAACTTCGTCAAAACTCAACTGATTTTAAAAAGCAAGGGCTTTTTGATCATAGTTTTGCCCCTAAGTCAATCGTACATTTATAGTTGAAAATGATTTTTGAGGTCGGAAGACAAGTAAAAATTATAGCCTGAAAATCGATGTATCGATATATGGGCATAGGCCGAAACTTCAAAATGCCATAACTTCGTCAAAACTCAACTGATTTTAAAAAGCAAGGGCTTTTTGATCATAGTTTTGCCCCTAAATCAATCGTACATTTAAAGTTGAAAATGAAATTTAAGGTCGGAAGACAAGTAAAAATTATAGCCTGAAAATCGACGTATCGATATATGGACATAGGCCGAAACTTCAAAATGCCATAACTTCGTCAAAACTCAACTGATTTTAAAAAGCAAGGGCTTTTTGGTCATAGTTTTGCCCCTAAATCAATAGTACATTTAAAGTTGAAAATGAAATTTGAGATCGGAAGACAAGTAAAAATTATAGCCTGAAAATAGATGTATCGATATATGGGCATCGATCGAAACTTCAAAGTGCCGTAACTTCGTCAAAACTCAACTGATTTTAAAAAGCAAGGGCTTTTTGATCATAGTTTTGCCCCTAAATCAATAGTACATTTAAAGTTGAAAATGAAATTTGAGATCGGAAGACAAGTAAAAATTATAGCCTGAAAATAGATGTATCGATATATGGGCATAGATCGAAACTTCAAAATGCCATAACTTCGTCAAAACTCAACTGATTTTAAAAAGCAAGGGCTTTTTGATCATAGTTTTGCCCCTAAATCAATCGTACATTTAAAGTTGAAAATGAAATTTAAGGTCGGAAGACAAGTAAAAATTATAGCCTGAAAATAGATGTACCGATATATGAGCATAGGCCGAAACTTCAAAATGCCATAGCTTCGTCAAAACTCAACTGATTTTAAAAAGCAAGGGCTTTTTGATCATAGTTTTGCCCCTAAATCAATCGTACATTTAAAGTTGAAAATGAAATTTAAGGTCGGAAGACAAGTAAAAATTATAGCCTGAAAATCGATGTATCGATATATGGGCATAGGTCGAAACTTCAAAATGCCATAACTTCGTCAAAACTCAATTGATTTTAAAAAGCGACGGCTTTTTGATCATAGTTTTGCCCCTAAGTCAATCGTACATTAAAAGTTGAAAATGAAATTTGAGGTCGGAAGACAAGTAAAAATTATAGCCTGAAAATCGATGCATCGATATATGGGCATAGATCCAAACTTCAAAATGCCATAACTTCGTCAAAACTCAACTGATTTTAAAAAGCAAGGGCTTTTTGATCATAGTTTTGCCCCTAAATCAATCGTACATTTAAAGTTGAAAATGAAATTTGAGATCGGAAGACAAGTAAAAGTTATAGCCTGAAAATCGATGTATCGATATATGGGCATAGATCGAAACTTCAAAATGCCATAACTTCGTCAAAACTCAACTGATTTTGAAAAGCTAGGGCTTTTTGATCATAGTTTTGCCCCTAAGTCAATCGTACATTTAAAGTTGAAAATGAAATTTGAGATCGGAAGACAAGTAAAAATTATAGCCTGAAAATCGATGCATCGATATATGGGCATAGATCCAAACTTCAAAATGCCATAACTTCGTCAAAACTCAACTGATTTTAAAAAGCAAGGGCTTTTTGATCATAGTTTTGCCCCTAAATCAATCGTACATTAAAAGTTGAAAATGAAATTTGAGGTCGGAAGACAAGTAAAAATTATAGCCTGAAAATCGATGTATCGATATATGGGCATCGATCGAAACTTCAAAATGCCATAACTTCCTCAAAACTCAACTGATTTTAAAAAGCAAGGGCTTTTTGATCATAGTTTTGCCCCTAAATCAATCGTACATTTAAAGTTGAAAATGAAATTTGAGGTCGGAAGACAAGTAAAAATTATAGCCTGAAAATCGATGTATCGATATATGGGCATCGATCGGAACTTCAAAATGCCATAACTTCGTCAAAACTCAACTGATTTTAAGGAGCAAGGGCTTTTTGATCATAGTTTTGCCCCTAAATCAATCGTACATTTAAAGTTGAAAATGAAATTTGAGGTCGGAAGACAAGTAAAAATTATAGCCTGAAAATCGATGTATCGATATATGGGCATAGATCGAAACTTCAAAATGCCATAACTTCGTCAAAACTCAACTGATTTTAAAAAGCAAGGGCTTTTTGATCATAGTTTTGCCCCTAAATCAATCGTACATTAAAAGTTGAAAATGAAATTTAAGGTCGGAAGACAAGTAAAAATTATAGCCTGAAAATCGATGTATCGATATATGGGCATAGATCGAAACTTCAAAATGCCATAACTTCGTCAAAACTCAACCGATTTTAAAAAGCAAGGGCTTTTTGATCATAGTTTTGCCCCTAAATCAATCGTACATTTAAAGTTGAAAATGAAATTTGAGATCGGAAGACAAGTAAAAATTATAGCCTGAAAATCGATGCATCGATATATGGGCATAGATCCAAACTTCAAAATGCCATAACTTCGTCAAAACTCAACTGATTTTAAAAAGCAAGGGCTTTTTGATCATAGTTTTGCCCCTAAATCAATCGTACATTTAAAGTTGAAAATGAAATTTGAGGTCGGAAGACAAGTAAAAATTATAGCCTGAAAATCGATGTATCGATATATGGGCATAGATCCAAGCTTCAAAATGCCATAACTTCGTCAAAACTCAACTGATTTTAAAAAGCAAGGGCTTTTTGATCATAGTTTTGCCCCTAAATCAATCGTACATTTAAAGTTGAAAATGAAATTTGAGGTCGGAAGACAAGTAAAAATTATAGCCTGAAAATCGATGTATCGATATATGGGCATAGATCGAAACTTCAAAATGCCATAACTTCGTCAAAACTCAACTGATTTTAAAAAGCAAGGGCTTTTTGATCATAGTTTTGCCCATAAATCAATCGTACATTTAAAGTTGAAAATAAAATTTGAGGTCGGTAGACAAGTAAAAATTATAGCCTGAAAATCGATGTATCGATATATGGGCATAGGTCGAAACTTCAAGATGCCATAACTTCGTCAAAACTCAACTGATTTTAAAAAGCAAGGGCTTTTTGATCATAGTTTTGCCCCTAAATCAATCGTACATTAAAAGTTGAAAATGAAATTTAAGGTCGGAAGACAAGTAAAAATTATAGCCTGAAAATCGATGCATCGATATATGGGCATAGATCCAAACTTCAAAATGCCATAACTTCGTCAAAACTCAACTGATTTTAAAAAGCAAGCGCTTTTTGATCATAGTTTTGCCCCCAAGTCAATCGTACATTTAAAGTTGAAAATGATTTTTGAGATCGGAAGACAAGTAAAAATTATAGCCTGAAAATCGATGTATCGATATATGGGCATAGATCGAAACTTCAAAATGCCATAACTTCGTCAAAACTCAAATGATTTTAAAAAGCAAGGGCTTTTTGATCATAGTTTTGCCCCTAAATCAATCGTACATAAAAAGTTGAAAATGAAATTTGAGGTCGGAAGACAAGTAAAAATTATAGCCTGAAAATCGATGCATCGATATATGGGCATAGATCCAAACTTCAAAATGCCATAACTTCGTCAAAACTCAACTGATTTTAAAAAGCAAGGGCTTTTTGATCATAGTTTTGCCCCTAAATCAATCGTACATTTAAAGTTGAAAATGAAATTTGAGGTCGGAAGACAAGTAAAAATTATAGCCTGAAAATCGATGTATCGATATATGGGCATAGATCCAAGCTTCAAAATGCCATAACTTCGTCAAAACTCAACTGATTTTAAAAAGCAAGGGCTTTTTGATCATAGTTTTGCCCCTAAATCAATCGTACATTTAAAGTTGAAAATGAAATTTGAGGTCGGAAGACAAGTAAAAATTATAGCCTGAAAATCGATGTATCGATATATGGGCATAGATCGAAACTTCAAAATGCCATAACTTCGTCAAAACTCAACTGATTTTAAAAAGCAAGGGCTTTTTGATCATAGTTTTGCCCCTAAATCAATCGTACATTAAAAGTTGAAAATGAAATTTAAGGTCGGAAGACAAGTAAAAATTATAGCCTGAAAATCGATGTATCGATATATGGGCATAGATCGAAACTTCAAAATGCCATAACTTCGTCAAAACTCAACCGATTTTAAAAAGCAAGGGCTTTTTGATCATAGTTTTGCCCCTAAATCAATCGTACATTTAAAGTTGAAAATGAAATTTGAGATCGGAAGACAAGTAAAAATTATAGCCTGAAAATCGATGCATCGATATATGGGCATAGATCCAAACTTCAAAATGCCATAACTTCGTCAAAACTCAACTGATTTTAAAAAGCAAGGGCTTTTTGATCATAGTTTTGCCCCTAAATCAATCGTACATTTAAAGTTGAAAATGAAATTTGAGGTCGGAAGACAAGTAAAAATTATAGCCTGAAAATCGATGTATCGATATATGGGCATAGATCCAAGCTTCAAAATGCCATAACTTCGTCAAAACTCAACTGATTTTAAAAAGCAAGGGCTTTTTGATCATAGTTTTGCCCCTAAATCAATCGTACATTTAAAGTTGAAAATGAAATTTGAGGTCGGAAGACAAGTAAAAATTATAGCCTGAAAATCGATGTATCGATATATGGGCATAGATCGAAACTTCAAAATGCCATAACTTCGTCAAAACTCAACTGATTTTAAAAAGCAAGGGCTTTTTGATCATAGTTTTGCCCATAAATCAATCGTACATTTAAAGTTGAAAATAAAATTTGAGGTCGGTAGACAAGTAAAAATTATAGCCTGAAAATCGATGTATCGATATATGGGCATAGGTCGAAACTTCAAGATGCCATAACTTCGTCAAAACTCAACTGATTTTAAAAAGCAAGGGCTTTTTGATCATAGTTTTGCCCCTAAATCAATCGTACATTAAAAGTTGAAAATGAAATTTAAGGTCGGAAGACAAGTAAAAATTATAGCCTGAAAATCGATGCATCGATATATGGGCATAGATCCAAACTTCAAAATGCCATAACTTCGTCAAAACTCAACTGATTTTAAAAAGCAAGCGCTTTTTGATCATAGTTTTGCCCCCAAGTCAATCGTACATTTAAAGTTGAAAATGATTTTTGAGATCGGAAGACAAGTAAAAATTATAGCCTGAAAATCGATGTATCGATATATGGGCATAGATCGAAACTTCAAAATGCCATAACTTCGTCAAAACTCAAATGATTTTAAAAAGCAAGGGCTTTTTGATCATAGTTTTGCCCCTAAATCAATCGTACATAAAAAGTTGAAAATGAAATTTGAGGTCGGAAGACAAGTAAAAATTATAGCCTGAAAATCGATGCATCGATATATGGGCATAGATCCAAACTTCAAAATGCCATAACTTCGTCAAAACTCAACTGATTTTAAAAAGCAAGGGCTTTTTGATCATAGTTTTGCCCCTAAATCAATCGTACATTTAAAGTTGAAAATGAAATTTAAGGTCGGAAGACAAGTAAAAATTATAGCCTGAAAATCGATGTATCGATATATGGGCATAGGTCGAAACTTCAAAATGCCATAACTTCGTCAAAACTCAATTGATTTTAAAAAGCGACGGCTTTTTGATCATAGTTTTGCCCCTAAATCAATCGTACATTTAAAGTTGAAAATCATTTTTGAGGTCGGAAGACAAGTAAAAATTATAGCCTGAAAATCGATGCATCGATATATGGGCATAGATCGAAACTTCAAAATGCCATAACTTCGTCAAAACTCAACTGATTTTAAAAAGCAATGTCTTTTTGATCATAGTTTTGCCCCTAAATCAATCGTACATTAAAAGTTGAAAATGAAATTTAAGGTCGGAAGACAAGTAAAAATTATAGCCTGAAAATCGATGCATCGATATATGGGCATAGCTCGAAACTTCAAAATGCCATAACTTCGTCAAAACTCAACTGATTTTAAAAAGCAAGGGCTTTTTGATCATAGTTTTGCCCCTAAGTCAATCGTACATTTAAAGTTGAAAATGAAATTTGAGATCGGAAGACAAGTAAAAATTATAGCCTGAAAATCGATGCATCGATATATGGGCATAGATCCAAACTTCAAAATGCCATAACTTCGTCAAAACTCAACTGATTTTAAAAAGTAAGGGCTTTTTGATCATAGTTTTGCCCCTAAATCAATCGTACATTTAAAGTTGAAAATGAAATTTGAGGTCGGAAGACAAGTAAAAATTATAGCCTGAAAATCGATGTATCGATATATGGGCATAGATCCAAGCTTCAAAATGCCATAACTTCGTCAAAACTCAACTGATTTTAAAAAGCAAGGGCTTTTTGATCATAGTTTTGCCCCTAAATCAATCGTACATTTAAAGTTGAAAATGAAATTTGAGGTCGGAAGACAAGTAAAAATTATAGCCTGAAAATCGACGTATCGATATATGGGCATAGATCGAAACTTCAAAATGCCATAACTTCGTCAAAACTCAACTGATTTTAAAAAGCAAGGGCTTTTTGATCATAGTTTTGCCCCTAAATCAATCGTACATTTAAAGTTGAAAATGAAATTTAAGGTCGGAAGACAAGTAAAAATTATAGCCTGAAAATCGATGTATCGATATATGGGCATAGATCCAAGCTTCAAAATGCCATAACTTCGTCAAAACTCAACTGATTTTAAAAAGCAAGGGCTTTTTGATCATAGTTTTGCCCCTAAATCAATCGTACATTTAAAGTTGAAAATGAAATTTGAGGTCGGAAGACAAGTAAAAATTATAGCCTGAAAATCGATGTATCGATATTTGGGCATAGATCCAAGCTTCAAAATGCCATAACTTCGTCAAAACTCAACTGATTTTAAAAAGCAAGGGCTTTTTGATCATAGTTTTGCCCCTAAATCAATCGTACATTTAAATTTGAAAATGAAATTTAAGGTCGGAAGACAAGTAAAAATTATAGCCTGAAAATCGATGTATCGATATATGGGCATAGATCCAAACTTCAAAATGCCATAACTTCGTCAAAACTCAACTGATTTTAAAAAGCAAGGGCTTTTTGATCATAGTTTTGCCCCCAAGTCAATCGTACATTTAAAGTTGAAAATGATTTTTGAGGTCGGAAGACAAGTAAAAATTATAGCCTGAAAATCGATGTATCGATATATGGGCATAGATCGAAACTTCAAAATGCCATAACTTCGTCAAAACTCAACTGATTTTAAAAAGCAATGGCTTTTTGATCATAGTTTTGCCCCTAAATCAATCGTACATTAAAAGTTGAAAATGAAATTTGAGGTCGGAAGACAAGTAAAAATTATAGCCTGAAAATCGATGTATCGATATATGGGCATAGATCGAAACTTCAGAATGCCATAACTTCGTCAAAACTCAACTGATTTTAAAAAGCAAGGGCTTTTTGATCATAGTTTTGCCCCTAAATCAATCGTACATTTAAAGTTGAAAATGAAATTTAAGGTCGGAAGACAAGTAAAAATTATAGCCTGAAAATCGATGTATCGATATATGGGCATAGATCGAAACTTCAAAATGCCATAACTTCGTCAAAACTCAACTGATTTTAAAAAGCAAGGGCTTTTTGGTCATAGTTTTGCCCCTAAATCAATCGTGCATTTAAAGTTGAAAATAAAATTTGAGGTCGGAAGACAAGTTAAAATTATAGCCTGAAAATCGATGTATCGATATATGGGCATAGATCGAAACTTCAAAATGCCATAACTTCGTCAAAACTCAACTGATTTTAAAAAGCAAGGGCTTTTTGATCATAGTTTTGCCCCTAAATCAATCGTACATTTAAAGTTGAAAATGATTTTTGAGTTCGGAAGACAAGTAAAAATTATAGCCTGAAAATCGATATATCGATATATGGGCATAGATCCAAACTTCAAAATGCCATAACTTCGTCAAAACTCAACTGATTTTAAAAAGCAAGGGCTTTTTGATCATAGTTTTGCCCCTAAATCAATTGTACATTTAAAGTTGAAAATGAAATTTAAGGTCGGAAGACAAGTAAAAATTATAGCCTGAAAATCGATGTATCGATATATGGGCATAGATCGAAACTTCAAAATGCCATAACTTCGTCAAAACTCAACTGATTTTAAAAAGCAAGGGCTTTTTGATCATAGTTTTGCCCCTAAATCAATCTTACATTTAAAGTTGAAAACGAGATTTTAGGTCGGAGCATAAGTAAAAATTCTAGCCTGAAAATCGATGTATCGATATATGGGCATAGATCGAAACTTCAAAATGCCATAACTTCGTCAAAACTCAACTGATTTTAAAAAGCAAGGGCTTTTTGATCATAGTTTTGCCCCTAAATCAATCGTACATTAAAAGTTGAAAATGAAATTTGAGGTCGGAAGACAAGTAAAAATTATAGCCTGAAAATCGATGTATCGATATATGGGCATAGATCCAAACTTCAAAATGCCATAACTTCGTCAAAACTCAACTGATTTTAAAAAGCAAGCGCTTTTTGATCATAGTTTTGCCCCCAAGTCAATCGTACATTTAAAGTTGAAAATGATTTTTGAGGTCGGAAGACAAGTAAAAATTATAGCCTGAAAATCGATGTATCGATATATGGGCATAGATCGAAACTTCAAAATGCCATAACTTCGTCAAAACTCAACTGATTTTAAAAAGCAAGGGCTTTTTGATCATAGTTTTGCCCCTAAATCAATCGTACATTTAAAGTTGAAAATGAAATTTGAGGTCGGAAGACAAGTAAAAATTATAGCCTGAAAATCGATGTATCGATATATGGGCATAGATCCAAGCTTCAAAATGCCATAACTTCGTCAAAACTCAACTGATTTTAAAAAGCAAGGGCTTTTTGATCATAGTTTTGCCCCTAAATCAATCGTACATTTAAAGTTGAAAATGAAATTTGAGGTCGGAAGACAAGTAAAAATTATAGCCTGAAAATCGACGTATCGATATATGGGCATAGATCGAAACTTCAAAATGCCATAACTTCGTCAAAACTCAACTGATTTTAAAAAGCAAGGGCTTTTTGATCATAGTTTTGCCCCTAAATCAATCGTACATTTAAAGTTGAAAATGAAATTTAAGGTCGGAAGACAAGTAAAAATTATAGCCTGAAAATCGATGTATCGATATATGGGCATAGATCCAAGCTTCAAAATGCCATAACTTCGTCAAAACTCAACTGATTTTAAAAAGCAAGGGCTTTTTGATCATAGTTTTGCCCCTAAATCAATCGTACATTTAAAGTTGAAAATGAAATTTGAGGTCGGAAGACAAGTAAAAATTATAGCCTGAAAATCGATGTATCGATATATGGGCATAGATCCAAGCTTTAAAATGCCATAACTTCGTCAAAACTCAACTGATTTTAAAAAGCAAGGGCTTTTTGATCATAGTTTTGCCCCTAAATCAATCGTACATTTAAATTTGAAAATGAAATTTAAGGTCGGAAGACAAGTAAAAATTATAGCCTGAAAATCGATGTATCGATATATGGGCATAGATCCAAACTTCAAAATGCCATAACTTCGTCAAAACTCAACTGATTTTAAAAAGCAAGGGCTTTTTGATCATAGTTTTGCCCCCAAGTCAATCGTACATTTAAAGTTGAAAATGATTTTTGAGGTCGGAAGACAAGTAAAAATTATAGCCTGAAAATCGAAGTATCGATATATGGGCATAGATCGAAACTTCAGAATGCCATAACTTCGTCAAAACTCAACTGATTTTAAAAAGCAAGGGCTTTTTGATCATAGTTTTGCCCCTAAATCAATCGTACATTTAAAGTTGAAAATGAAATTTTAGGTCGGAAGACAAGTAAAAATTATAGCCTGAAAATCGATATATCGATATATGGGCATAGGCCGAAACTTTAAAATGCCATAACTTCGTCAAAACTCAATTGATTTTAAAAAGCAAGGGCTTTTTGATCATAGTTTTGCCCATAAATCAATCGTACATTTAAAGTTGAAAATAAAATTTGAGGTCGGTAGACAAGTAAAAATTATAGCCTGAAAATCGATGTATCGATATATGGGCATAGGTCGAAACTTCAAGATGCCATAACTTCGTCAAAACTCAACTGATTTTAAAAAGCAAGGGCTTTTTGATCATAGTTTTGCCCCTAAATCAATCGTACATTAAAAGTTGAAAATGAAATTTAAGGTCGGAAGACAAGTAAAAATTATAGCCTGAAAATCGATGCATCGATATATGGGCATAGATCCAAACTTCAAAATGCCATAACTTCGTCAAAACTCAACTGATTTTAAAAAGCAAGCGCTTTTTGATCATAGTTTTGCCCCCAAGTCAATCGTACATTTAAAGTTGAAAATGATTTTTGAGATCGGAAGACAAGTAAAAATTATAGCCTGAAAATCGATGTATCGATATATGGGCATAGATCGAAACTTCAAAATGCCATAACTTCGTCAAAACTCAAATGATTTTAAAAAGCAAGGGCTTTTTGATCATAGTTTTGCCCCTAAATCAATCGTACATTAAAAGTTGAAAATGAAATTTGAGGTCGGAAGACAAGTAAAAATTATAGCCTGAAAATCGATGCATCGATATATGGGCATAGATCCAAACTTCAAAATGCCATAACTTCGTCAAAACTCAACTGATTTTAAAAAGCAAGGGCTTTTTGATCATAGTTTTGCCCCTAAATCAATCGTACATTTAAAGTTGAAAATGAAATTTAAGGTCGGAAGACAAGTAAAAATTATAGCCTGAAAATCGATGTATCGATATATGGGCATAGGTCGAAACTTCAAAATGCCATAACTTCGTCAAAACTCAATTGATTTTAAAAAGCGACGGCTTTTTGATCATAGTTTTGCCCCTAAATCAATCGTACATTTAAAGTTGAAAATCATTTTTGAGGTCGGAAGACAAGTAAAAATTATAGCCTGAAAATCGATGCATCGATATATGGGCATAGATCGAAACTTCAAAATGCCATAACTTCGTCAAAACTCAACTGATTTTAAAAAGCAATGTCTTTTTGATCATAGTTTTGCCCCTAAATCAATCGTACATTAAAAGTTGAAAATGAAATTTAAGGTCGGAAGACAAGTAAAAATTATAGCCTGAAAATCGATGCATCGATATATGGGCATAGCTCGAAACTTCAAAATGCCATAACTTCGTCAAAACTCAACTGATTTTAAAAAGCAAGGGCTTTTTGATCATAGTTTTGCCCCTAAGTCAATCGTACATTTAAAGTTGAAAATGAAATTTGAGATCGGAAGACAAGTAAAAATTATAGCCTGAAAATCGATGCATCGATATATGGGCATAGATCCAAACTTCAAAATGCCATAACTTCGTCAAAACTCAACTGATTTTAAAAAGTAAGGGCTTTTTGATCATAGTTTTGCCCCTAAATCAATCGTACATTTAAAGTTGAAAATGAAATTTGAGGTCGGAAGACAAGTAAAAATTATAGCCTGAAAATCGATGTATCGATATATGGGCATAGATCCAAGCTTCAAAATGCCATAACTTCGTCAAAACTCAACTGATTTTAAAAAGCAAGGGCTTTTTGATCATAGTTTTGCCCCTAAATCAATCGTACATTTAAAGTTGAAAATGAAATTTGAGGTCGGAAGACAAGTAAAAATTATAGCCTGAAAATCGACGTATCGATATATGGGCATAGATCGAAACTTCAAAATGCCATAACTTCGTCAAAACTCAACTGATTTTAAAAAGCAAGGGCTTTTTGATCATAGTTTTGCCCCTAAATCAATCGTACATTTAAAGTTGAAAATGAAATTTAAGGTCGGAAGACAAGTAAAAATTATAGCCTGAAAATCGATGTATCGATATATGGGCATAGATCCAAGCTTCAAAATGCCATAACTTCGTCAAAACTCAACTGATTTTAAAAAGCAAGGGCTTTTTGATCATAGTTTTGCCCCTAAATCAATCGTACATTTAAAGTTGAAAATGAAATTTGAGGTCGGAAGACAAGTAAAAATTATAGCCTGAAAATCGATGTATCGATATATGGGCATAGATCCAAGCTTCAAAATGCCATAACTTCGTCAAAACTCAACTGATTTTAAAAAGCAAGGGCTTTTTGATCATAGTTTTGCCCCTAAATCAATCGTACATTTAAATTTGAAAATGAAATTTAAGGTCGGAAGACAAGTAAAAATTATAGCCTGAAAATCGATGTATCGATATATGGGCATAGATCCAAACTTCAAAATGCCATAACTTCGTCAAAACTCAACTGATTTTAAAAAGCAAGGGCTTTTTGATCATAGTTTTGCCCCCAAGTCAATCGTACATTTAAAGTTGAAAATGATTTTTGAGGTCGGAAGACAAGTAAAAATTATAGCCTGAAAATCGATGTATCGATATATGGGCATAGATCGAAACTTCAAAATGCCATAACTTCGTCAAAACTCAACTGATTTTAAAAAGCAATGGCTTTTTGATCATAGTTTTGCCCCTAAATCAATCGTACATTAAAAGTTGAAAATGAAATTTGAGGTCGGAAGACAAGTAAAAATTATAGCCTGAAAATCGATGTATCGATATATGGGCATAGATCGAAACTTCAGAATGCCATAACTTCGTCAAAACTCAACTGATTTTAAAAAGCAAGGGCTTTTTGATCATAGTTTTGCCCCTAAATCAATCGTACATTTAAAGTTGAAAATGAAATTTAAGGTCGGAAGACAAGTAAAAATTATAGCCTGAAAATCGATGTATCGATATATGGGCATAGATCGAAACTTCAAAATGCCATAACTTCGTCAAAACTCAACTGATTTTAAAAAGCAAGGGCTTTTTGGTCATAGTTTTGCCCCTAAATCAATCGTGCATTTAAAGTTGAAAATAAAATTTGAGGTCGGAAGACAAGTTAAAATTATAGCCTGAAAATCGATGTATCGATATATGGGCATAGATCGAAACTTCAAAATGCCATAACTTCGTCAAAACTCAACTGATTTTAAAAAGCAAGGGCTTTTTGATCATAGTTTTGCCCCTAAATCAATCGTACATTTAAAGTTGAAAATGATTTTTGAGGTCGGAAGACAAGTAAAAATTATAGCCTGAAAATCGATGTATCGATATATGGGCATAGATCGAAACTTCAAAATGCCATAACTTCCTCAAAACTCAACTGATTTTAAAAAGCAAGGACTTTTTGATCATAGTTTTGCCCCTAAATCAATCGTACATTTAATGTTGAAAATGAAATTTAAGGTCGGAAGACAAGTAAAAATTATTGCCTGAAAATCAATACATCGATATATGGGCATAGATCGAAACTTCAAAATGCCATAACTTCGTCAAAACTCAACTGATTTTAAAAAGCAAAGGCTTTTTGATAATAGTTTTGCCCCTAAATCAATCGTACATTTAAAGTTGAAAATGATTTTTGAGTTCGGAAGACAAGTAAAAATTATAGCCTGAAAATCGATATATCGATATATGGGCATAGATCCAAACTTCAAAATGCCATAACTTCGTCAAAACTCAACTGATTTTAAAAAGCAAGGGCTTTTTGATCATAGTTTTGCCCCTAAATCAATTGTACATTTAAAGTTGAAAATGAAATTTAAGGTCGGAAGACAAGTAAAAATTATAGCCTGAAAATCGATGTATCGATATATGGGCATAGATCGAAACTTCAAAATGCCATAACTTCGTCAAAACTCAACTGATTTTAAAAAGCAAGGGCTTTTTGATCATAGTTTTGCCCCTAAATCAATCTTACATTTAAAGTTGAAAACGAGATTTTAGGTCGGAGCATAAGTAAAAATTCTAGCCTGAAAATCGATGTATCGATATATGGGCATAGATCGAAACTTCAAAATGCCATAACTTCGTCAAAACTCAACTGATTTTAAAAAGCAAGGGCTTTTTGATCATAGTTTTGCCCCTAAATCAATCGTACATTAAAAGTTGAAAATGAAATTTGAGGTCGGAAGACAAGTAAAAATTATAGCCTGAAAATCGATGTATCGATATATGGGCATAGATCCAAACTTCAAAATGCCATAACTTCGTCAAAACTCAACTGATTTTAAAAAGCAAGCGCTTTTTGATCATAGTTTTGCCCCCAAGTCAATCGTACATTTAAAGTTGAAAATGATTTTTGAGGTCGGAAGACAAGTAAAAATTATAGCCTGAAAATCGATGTATCGATATATGGGCATAGATCGAAACTTCAAAATGCCATAACTTCGTCAAAACTCAACTGATTTTAAAAAGCAAGGGCTTTTTGATCATAGTTTTGCCCCTAAATCAATCGTACATTTAAAGTTGAAAATGAAATTTGAGGTCGGAAGACAAGTAAAAATTATAGCCTGAAAATCGATGTATCGATATATGGGCATCGATCGGAACTTCAAAATGCCATAACTTCGTCAAAACTCAACTGATTTTAACGAGCAAGGGCTTTTTGATCATAGTTTTGCCCCTAAATCAATCGTACATTTAAAGTTGAAAATGAAATTTGAGGTCGGAAGACAAGTAAAAATTATAGCCTGAAAATCGACGTATCGATATATGGGCATAGATCGGAACTTCAAAATGCCATAACTTCCTCAAAACTCAACTGATTTTAAAAAGCAAGGGCTTTTTGATCATAGTTTTGCCCCTAAATCAATCTTACATTTAAAGTTGAAAATGAAATTTGAGGTCGGAAGACATTTAAAAATTATAGCCTGAAAATCAATACATCGATATATGGGCATAGATCGAAACTTCAAAAGGCCATAACTTCGTCAAAACTCAACTGATTTTAAAAAGCAAGGGCTTTTTTATCAATGTTGAATTTAAATCAGGAATAAAACTTTGCTTTACAAATTGTGCTAAGCTTCGGCGAAGCTTGGTAATCGTAAATTTAAATGCGATATTTTAAAGTTATATCTTAATTAAAATTGCATTATCAAGCTTAAGTGCAGTATTTATCTGCAAGTTAAATCCTGAAGTTCCTTAACTGAAGTGAGGATTGAACTCACATCTGTAAGTAATTAACTCTCTGTCAGTATTGCCCTCAATGCACACTACTTTTGATTGATGATATATGTTTCACTTTTCTACTGGGTCGTCTTAAATTTACTATGCCTGGTAAGCCTATTAGAATCTTTGCAACCTTTATATCGCCTACTGATTACGATCAACACAATCCTATTCGGTTTATTTGTAAATCAAAAAATGCTTTTCTTCACATATTCTTTGAGGAATTTTGTTTTCCTTTAATTATATTTTCATTGGTAACATATCTCCGGGCAAGCTTTGAGCGTGCTTAGCCGAAGTAAATGTATCTTCTCTACACAGTCAGAGATTTCCTCATATATTCCTTAGTTACTCACCTATTAGTAACCCCCATAAACTCATTTTTATTTTAAATTTTAAATTTAGTTTCAAATTAATGCTGGAAAGCATTATTTTTCAACACTTCCAAAGGTTGATCAATGTTCCCAATATAAATGTCAAGTTTAAAAATACAAAATTAATTAAATCATAATTTTTATTTATTTTTTTAATAAGTTTATTTTTCCAATTTGTGAACTAAATAAATTGTAATTGCATATTTGCCACTTGCAGTCAGAATTTTCCCCAAGGCCCCCTTTCCAAAAACGAAACTTCAGTTCCAATTTAAAGGTAGTCGCCCAAAAGCCGTTAGTCTGTACGTTAGTCACCCATCATTTAATAGTCACTGCCTCATTCTGTGGCATCTTATCATAAAGACAATCATATTAAAACTCATTTCACTAAGCACCTATAAAAAATGATTTCGACGCACTTTACATGTGAGAAATAGATAGAATTCGGCGACTCTCTCTCCAACTTGTCACAATAAGTAGTACTTATGCGTATTTGGACCCCATATCAATAATGGGTGCTCTCCTCTGTTGTTTTTGTACTTAATAAGTCGCTCAACTCTTGGTTTGGTCTCACAACATATGCGGCGGCAGTAATTTCATGTTGAGCTCATAAATAAAATGGCTCGTTCGGGTTGGTTCGCTTGGGTATCGTTCAGCTGAGTTAGTCAAAGACTCTGTGTATGATGCGGTGACATTATTAAGAAGTGGATACGGACTCTTTACTCCGTACATAGTCTCAGGCACTCGAGTTATTGACAAGTTTATGTGCTTAATCCTTCCATAAAGCGCACCATTAAAATGCCAACAAAAGGTACTTTATATGAAAATTTTCTGTTCGCTCTGCCACTTTTATCGCCAGCGTCGCCATCGCCGTTCATATTTCAATAAACTCCACCGAAATTTGAATGCCACTCGTAAGACAATCGTCAATATGAAATGCGTATCGCCTGGGCTGGCATATGAGGCATAAGGCATGAGGCATGAGGCCTGAGGCATGGGACATGAGGCAGTTGAGCCAGTTCAAAGCAGCTGCCCCCTATCTAGGAAGCGGAATAGTTTTTCGAGTGCTCGGGCATTTTTATTGCTCTCCGCTTACAAAATATTGAAAAAAAAATTATGAGAACTAGCCTAGCTAGCCAGTAAGCAAGTCTCCGCTGAGTAGTGCTGGACTTCAAAATACCCTAAGATAATTTATTAATGCATATATCTTGAGAGTCGAACAGATTCGTCTTAAGTAAGTCTTTAAGAAGTTCAAATACTCAAATACTTAAAACTTTAATAAGGGTTCTTTCTGTTACAGTTACTCTCATAAACAACGATTTTTTATATAATTTAATTAGTGATAACAATAACCCCATATTATATTCGAGATACTGTATAACATTCAAGAATTTTCTTATGGATATCTTTTATTTCCTTTATGTTTTATTTATTTTATTTATAATTTAATCAGTGACAACTATGTATCCATTTATTTTATTTTAATTTTTTAAATATATATCTACTCGTTTTTGGCATATATAAATTGGTTTCTTTTATATTTTAATTATATTATTTTTTAGCCAATATTTTGTATTTATAATTTAATCAGTGACAACTTTAATTTTATATTCAGTGGTAGGCATTTTCTATCCAATGTTTGACATTTTTCAAGTTTATTTCTGTCTAGTCATCTTATTTATCATATTTATATTTTATATGCCGTATCCACTTAGTTTTTAGAACTCTGAGTTATGCTTTTGCAGTTGAGTTGCGCTTAGGGTACAAAATGATGAGCGAGACGTAAGCGAGTCGAGCTGCTATTTAGAGCAAAACTCACGAATTTGTAATAAAAATGTTTGGCACTGCCAAAAACGTGTGGCAAATGAAGCCGTCGCTCGCCCCTTCTACAAAATGAGACACGCATTAATTTGGACATTTCTTTTCCTTTTTTTTTTATAGGTTGGCCTTACTTTGCCATGTGGCTTGTATTTAATTCTCTACATGTGTTTGAGTTTTTGGTTTTTTGCGTGTGCCCCCAAAAAGCTGAGTTTAGCCGGGGCAAGTCTGTCGCAAGACTGTCTTGCGGCCATATTCAAGCGATTTCACATCTCTTAATGATTTTGACAGCTGAATGATGTTTCATTTGTTGCGTCAAGTCTTTCAATTTGGGGTGTGTAGCATATTTTGTTTAATTTTTACACAGTTTGTGTCAAGTGGCAGTCTTTAGTTAATGCCAGTCAAAAGAGGCAGCCGCAGGCAGATGTTGTTCTTGCCTCTCTCTCATCTCATCAAGTGCTGCGTAATTTGTTACTCATTTTACAGAGAAAACAAGCAGAAACAGTACAACAAGGTTTATATACTCTTACAGACCTAAGTCCACCTCTTAACTATGTCTCATTATTAATTCAAACAATGTACATACCACGAGACAAACGGATGTGGTTAAATCGACTAGACTCTTAATGCTGATCAAGAATATACATACACTTTTGCAGAACTTCATTGCACATATTCTGCGGTGGACATCTTATATCCCATATTTGTAATTTATATCTATCTTGATGGTAAATATCAATTTCTTAATTTCATTTAATTTATTATTTGTTATATATATTTATTTATATATATATATATTGATCTGTATTGTCTAATAGTAATAGTTATTTTTTTATGCACATTTAGTCTTGGTTTTTAGCATATTTAAATTTTTATTGATGGCTATTTTTCTCCACTATTTAATAATTTTTCATTATATATAATTATTTTTTTAAATTTATATGTAGTCTTGATATTTATAATATTTATACATAACTGACAAATGTCTAGCTTTGACTTGGCTGATGATGCCCAAATACATTAACACCCACTAAAAGAAAGAGGACAGAGAGTGAGAGAGAGAGAGAGAGAGAGAGAGAGAGAGAGAGAGAGAGAGACAGGCAAATGTACTCTCCAGTTCCAGGTTGTTCCAAATGGCTTCCAGGATTAATTAGGCTGCTCTCTACTGACAAATAACAAAGGCTTCATTAATGGCAACCTGAGGAGGCAGGCAGCTTGCTGCTGCTGCATGTCAAATGCTGATGGACAGTGCTTTTAATTTTAATACTAATACATCATAATGCGTCACAGGCTGGGAGCAAAGTCAACACCCCCCAGCCACACCACGCCACACTGTTGCAAGGTGGTGCCGGTGGTGCGTCCGTGCGTGTGTGTGATAAGTCTGACGTCGAACAAAAACACACGTACAAAATTTCACAACAGTTGTGTCCAGACTCCTTTTTAGTTAAACTCCCCTCGCACAGACTGGTGCGAAAATCAAGCCAGTGGTGGTGGTGGTGGTGGCGGTGGTTGCAAACGTCAAGGTGAAAGCCGCTTAAGGTACACACGAGGCATGCCACACACACCACCCTGCTGCCCTGCTGCCGCCCTCTTCATTGTTATGGAGTTGAGCTCAACATGTGCGCGATTGGATTAAGTGGCAAACGAGCAGCGATTCAAGGACAATCAACTGCACAGCATGAATAAGGATTTGGATTGTGAATCTCGATGTGGATGTGAATGTGGATGTGGACGTCACCTTCTGTCCAATTTGAAGTTAGACCGCGTAACAGGCAGCCCATTAAGGTGACCGTTTCATTTGCAACATTTACAAAATTGAGGGTTAAATGCGCGTCTTTAGACATCTGCTGCAATTTTATACATTTTTTGAAAATAGTTGCCAATTGCCTGTTTTTATGGCTTACTCGACAAAAGTGTTAATTGACAAACGGCCAAATGAGTTTCAAATGCAGTCAAGCGAGCAACGCTTACAGGCCATGTGATATATAACTCAAAAGCCTTGCTCTAATCTTGCCTGTGCACATGGAGAAATAATATTCAAATTTGTATTAATGATTGATGTGAAAAAGAATTTACTCCATAAAGCTACTAAACAAGTTGGAATGCTTTGTTGAGAAAAAATTATCTATTACCAAAATTCTGAAATTTATGTGGGTGCAACAAAGAAATAAAATCTGTACTTTTAACAGCCAAATCGGAATTCTAAAGCTTCTTTGAGGAATATAAACAAGATTTAAAGAACTCGATTTACATACTTCTCATTTTACAGCTTCTCCTATATTTAATGGTTTCAGAGTATTACCCACTAGTTGCGAGTTTTAGTATCGTGTTTAAAAATATCTGTTAGTATTGGACCTTTATATGTTTGGGGGTATACAAATCAATGTTTTAAAGTAAATTAAGTTCAGCTGAAATTCAATAGTAATACTTTTTAAGCTAGAAATCTAAATTGTGGATATACTTAGAAATGCTCGAAAAAACGTTAAACAATTAGCTGATGAGTACTCAAATACAAAGTTTATATTTAATGGTGAGCAAACTAGCTAACACAATATTTATAAAATGTATTTTGATTTGCTGTTAATCAATGCTCAGCGCAAGTAAAATTTGAAAAGCGTTTAAAGGTGTTCAGAATCCAATTCAAAGTCAAATCAAATCAATCAAAAATGATTTTTTGGAGTAGAAAACTTTTTTGAATTGATTACAATACGAATTGTAAAAATTCGGCGAGAAAACCAACTAATATGATTTTTACAACACTTATTTGAAGGTGTATCCAGTTCCGAATTTACTGAAGTTATTATTAAAGTAGAAATATAATTTGTGGAGCATATGGAAAATATTTAAGTAAATAAATTGGAATGCTAGGAACAGTGCTAAGGCAATTAGATGATTTACATTCAATTCAATCAGTTTGCAGTCTATTTTTGTTCAGTGTTCTATTTACAAGCGTATGCTAATGTCTGAATCCGGCAAGCAGCTGGTATTTTGCCGAGCAACAGGACTCCTCTGGGGCAGCTGCTTAGCAGAAGCAGCAACAGCGATGAGGATGATGATGCCGCCCACGTGCGTGGCATGCAAGGAATTTCCAATCAATTTTAATTGGCACGCCATCAATAAGAGACAGACAGAGATAGCAATATATATATATATATATATATATATATGTATAGAGGGAGAGAAAGAGAGCAACGGCTGTGATTTCTGAGATATTTCGAGAGTCTTGCGAGATTTCCATGTTAGTTGCGACTTGTGTCGCATGGCTAAACGAGAAATTCCCAAAATATTTGTGCATAATTTTAATTAGAGCATTTTTCCTATTTTGCGCAATTTATCTTTGCCGCTGTGCCACTCGATAAGTATTTATATTTTCGAAAAATGCTTAACTGAGTGTGTGTGTGTGTGCTGGTGAGTGTGCATGTGTGTGTGTGTGGCAAACGCTTCAAGTGTCAAAGTGGCATGCCACTTTTAACTGGCAATGAGTGTCAGCTCATTGCAATAAATTATTTTAAATGAGCATATCGACGATGTGGGTGCCCCTGCCCCGAATCCGTGTGCCCCTCACGACTACCCCTACCTCTTCACATGTGTCTGCCTCCGCACAGCATTTCAGGCATTTTTATGTGCATCGCCCTTTGACATTTGTCTAAGTTCTCTGTAGGTATTTATTTGAATTTCGGTTTGCCTTCAACTTGAACGCAAAGCAGATAAATCTTTTTCCCGAGCCAATCACAAACTTGCTGGCCAGCTCCTCTCAGTCAAATCTCGCTGTGCACAACAAACTCATTTAAGTTCTATCTCAACAACAACAACGATAACAACAACAACATTAGCTAATGCAGCAGTCAAGATAGGTAAAAAGGATAACACACACAGGGAGGAGAAAGCACTCCAAAAATTGTCGCTAAGGGATTCGTAGCGCCAACTTTTGCCCAAAATGTTGTTGGCTTAATTGCCAAGTGTCCTTGGCCAAAAGTGCAAAAGGGAGCCTTAATTGCTGAATGTACCACTTCCCTTTCCCCCTGCCCAGCCGAGCAACGGTCAGTTGTTGGCGACCAGTTTCGTAGGCCAAGCTCAAATGTTTAATTGCCATTTAGTCCTTTTTAATGGACTCGACTGTACCGACTCCGGCTAGCGCACAGTAGTAGTAGTACACTTAGAGAAAAATATGCACTGAGAATCGACATATTTATGGTGTCAAGGCAAGGACAGCCTTTTACGAATTTCATTTCCGCCTATCTAGAAATTATTTGCAAAAACCAGAGAATTTTTCTTGTTTTCAGTTTTCGGAGCTATTATTTTTCTGAGTGCAGTAGTGGTGATAGTCCCGTGCTGTGCCGTTCATTAATGTCCACGTCTAGATTTGCGCTCACCTCCTTGTGTGCGTGTGTGTGTGCGTCCTGTATGTCCTGTGTGTGCTGTCGATACATTATCTCTCCAGCAGCTCGTCGTTGTAAGATAAACTTGCAAATGCTAGCATTTTAATAGCCAACAAGCAACCAACCAACCAACAGACAGATAGACGGACAGACAGAGCGACCACTGGAGACGCAGCATTTTTGACTTAATATCCCTGTGCCACAAAACCGTTATCTCTCCAATCGTCCTGTGCGCTGTGTGTGTCCTGTGTGTTGTGTGTTGTGTGCTGCTCCGTCTGCTCGTTTGTGTTGCATAAATTTTGCCAGAATTGCTTGTTGCTCTTGCTGATAAGACGATGTCGATAGCATGACAATTAGCCACAACTATATTTAAAATATGTATTACTCCTGTCTGGGGCTGCTTTAATTGTTTCTTGGGGTTTGTTGAAAGCGCAAATACAATTTGATTGCTGATAGCTGCAATTGACCTCCAGCAACTAAATATACATTTCTATAAGCAAGTGTGTACACTGTAAGCAAAACTTGTTTAGCTTGCTGCTATTAAATACTTTTGATATGATTTGCAGGATTAAGAATTGACCTGTTCCTTTACTCCTCTACTTTTCAAAAGCATATTTAAACTGGTTCATTTAAATTATGATTTAGATTCCGCAATTTTACATATCAGTTGTCTATATACTATACTTTTAAAATGCGTATTTTTGATAGTCGTATAAATATAGAAGTGTTTTCCACAACTTTAAAGGATGTGTTAACAATGGGCAACTGAGATAAATGAAATAATCTAGTATCAGTTTATAATGTATTTAATTTGAGAGGAATGATGAGGATGGATTCAACTCCAGTGAGTCCATCAATAAAATACCAAGATAATCATATTAATAATAATAATATAACAATTTAAATATCAATAACCGTTTTCACATTAAGTCAATTAAAACTAATTAACTGATTTATGACGATTAATTTAAACCTATATCTGTACATATAAGATAATTAAGCAAGAAAGTTATCCAATATTGCAAAATAAAACAATAAAATAAAGCTAATAATGGATATGCATATGAACAGCTAAACAAACAATTCTGATTCATGCTTCCTCTTTGGAATATTGCTGGAATTATATTCTACTAGAGTTACTACAGAGTATCTCATAGTCGCTTTTACCTATCTAAGCATATAAGTCGGATCAACTCTTTGCTGCCTTTTGATACTTTGTGCTCAGCCTCGCCCACAAACATGCTCGTCCAGCCCTTTCCAGCTGCTGCGATTGCACTTACATTTAATGAAAAAAAAGAAGGCGATTTATGATTAAATTACGCCCAACCTGCTGATGGCCCCCTGCTTATGGACATGACTTGCGCTTGACATAAACATAAAGTTGGCGCCTTTTGTGATGGCAGCGGCGACTTCAGCCTGGCCAAAGTAAAATGTATCCTTGCCGACGGCTAAGCAGCACAAACAACAGCAACAACAACAAAAAACACCTTTAATATTTTCATTATGAAGTCATTCAGCGCGATTATGAACGCGTGACCCCCGAGGCGATGCACAGCGTCCAAAGTGAAAGAAAACCTCCTCCCCGCACGCCGCACCCACAGACCCAACCCCTAATGAAGGACAACACTTCAACTTGGCTGCTGAAGCTGAGGAAGCTGGCGATGTGAAGGTAAATTACAATTTTGTTTATAAGTGGCCTGGTCGCCGGCTCGCCCTGGAGGGTCCTCTTGGTCCAGGACTGCTGCGTCCAAGTGCAGCTGTACCCAATAATCATAATAATTGCGCCATGGGCGTCAACGTCGTCAACTTTGCCAGACGCCCAGCCACTGGCCAACTCCTGGCCAACTCCTGCCCAGCTCCTGCCAACAACAATTGCTTCCAAAGTGCGTGTGACACATTAACGAACACGGGCACAAAAAAAAGGAAGAAAAGCGCGGAAAAGTGCTAAAGAAAAAGGCAAATAAAATGAGCACGGTGGGGGCTAAACTTCAAAAGAAATAAAAAAAAATAATACGTTTGAAAGGAGCACAAAAAAAAGAAAAAAAAAGTACTTTAATGCCGTGAATTTTACGCGGGATTTCTGTAAAGTGCAGCCGGAGAGGGAGGAGGCGATTTCCTCTGCGGTTGGTGTCCAAGTAAATTGAAAATGTTCGTGCGTAAATTTACTTTGCGAGTGGAGACGATATAGGCATAGGCAAATCGAATACTGTCGGCCAGTTTCAGTTTTTGTATCCTGTGTGCACCTCATGTCCTTTTTATATTCCTATTTTTTTTTTGGGGTGTGCCGGCCACTTTTTCAAATTGAATTTTTGGTTGGAGTGCGCAGGCAGCAAATTAAAAAGAAATTAAGCCAATTTGGCCAGGATGGCGGATGCGCGGCTCAATTTCAGCGCCAAGTGCCTTGTTGTGGCTCGTAAATCTTGGGCACATAAATACCAGGAGCCAGGAGCAGTCAGGAAGGAGTCCTTGCCGGGGTCACGTCTCGCTTGGCTTGGCTTTGACTCTGGCAACATCTTCATTTCGGCGTGAAATTCTTTAATCTCATTCAATTCAATTAGTTCGAGTTGACTAGTTAATGCCGCGAATGTCCTTATTTGGCCAGCTGCCTGCTTAGGTGTGTCTATCTCCTTTCGCCTATCGCCTTTCGCCTATCGCCTGGCCATGTCCCTATCAGTGTCCTGGCTTTGTGGCTCTTATTGCCGCTCTTTTTGTCACTGCGCATTAACTTTTGCAAATTTATGGCCCAGTTAAGAGCGGAAGCTCTTTCTACCCAGCCGGCGAATTTGTTTGAGATTACATCAAGAAATAATTAAGAGATAACCAGAAACAGATTCGCTTTTACGTAACCACTGAAACCACACTAACAAAGTCATCTCCATTTAAATGAATAAGTTCAATATACTTTATATATACATATTATATATTATAATATGTTATTTTTTCAAACAATTCGAATAGATGATTTCCTGCACGAGATTACGGGTTCGATTCACAGCCTCAACTTTAACTAAAGTTCCTTTAAAAATAGTTGATTGCAAAATTTATCATAGTTTATTTTAATAATATTTCAATATAAATATTTATATGACAATATTATTTAGTACAATATTCTTAAGTTAACCTTTTTTATATTTAAATGATATATATAAAATATAGTATATATAAATGCAGAAATATTTGTTATTTATTTTTTAAATATTTCTAAACAAATTATTAGTAAGAAGTTGACGTAGTTGAATGTTTAAAAATATAAAATATAAATATAATAATAAAATATAATATTTAATTTATAAAAATATTTATTATTCTTATATTTACTTATATAGTTAGCTTTAAATAAATTAAATGAGAGTTTTTGTTTATATTTCAAATATATCCAAATAAATACTTATATGACTTTAGCATGGTGGACAATTCGAAAATTTATTTTTTTATCTGTAAATATTCAATATATAATAAACGCTGACTTACCACTCAAAATAAGAGTGTCGAACTAGGACAGACATTTTCAATCAAGTTTATTTTTGTGTGCAAGGGAATAAAGCCAATCGTGTAGTCCGGGTATATCTGTAGAGTATTATATATAGTATCCGAATGATGGTTTAGATACTGCTGCTGTTGTTGTTTGCTTCTTGTTCAGTTGTTGATTAAGTAATTTTCGCTAAACTAATAAATGATGTTGTGTGTGTGGTATTTATAATGGTTTCCCTGCCTGGTTGCTGCTTTCGGGTTGTGCATCATCGTTGGGTGGTGGAGCCGATTGTTGATTCGTGCGCGGTTTGGCATCCCCAAAAATGCTCGCCGACTGCTTCGTCTCGGCCAGGGCATTAATCGGTTCAGTCACCGATCTGGGTTGGAGCACTATTTTTGGCCGATCCTCATCGTCTAGACTGGCAGTGCTCGTTGCCGGTGGCGACTGTGTATGCATTTCGTTGGGATTATAGTGCCGACGGCGATCCCGAGTGCGATTCTGTCCGAAATTTGAAAAGTGTCCATTGTCATTGCTGACGCTGCGCTGACGTTGGCCTCCATCACTTCTGAAGTTGTTGTTGTGATTGCTGGTGTTGTTGCGATTATTGTAACTGTATTGGGTGTATTGGGAGAGATTAGTGAATATTAGAGACACTCATGCACTCAGAAAAAAATATTAGTATATGGAATTAAAATGCACTCGTGAATACTCACCGATTATTGTAGTTGCCCCTGGAGTAGTTTGGAAAACTGCGATTGCTCTGGAAACTGGTGGATGATTTGCGTGGAACCACATTTTGTCGGGGACTGCCCAAACTATTCCCGCCCAGCGAACCATAATCGCTGCTATTGCTGCCATCGTTGCCATCATTGTTGAAACGAGCTCGCCCAAATCCTCCTCTCTGCCCCCTGCCGCCACGACCCCCGCGATAGCCACCATGACCAGGACTGCGCTCCTGGCGATCCAGGCGAAAAGTAGAACTGGTCGAGGAGCGACCCGGACTATCGTCTCGTCGATAATTACGTCGTTGATTATTATGGTTGTCGGAGGAAGATCTGCCACCACCCCTACCACCTCCTCGACCCTGTCCACCAGCTGAAACACCCTGTCGCCGATGATCTGCAATATCGATGCGCAACGGCGCCGATAAATTATCGAGCTTAATACGTCCATTGTGGGCAAGAGCTCGCTTCAGTTGATCGAGTGTGGTGAATTCCACATAGCCATAACCCTTAAACTCATCCGTTTCACGATCCTTGATTAGGCGCACGTTCTTCACCTCGAAATCCTCGAATATCTTCATTACATCACCCTGGACGAGCCCCTTGGGCAGATTGCCCACAAACGCGATAAAGGGAGGATCGCTGGGCACATCGCAGTGACTATCGCGGAAATCTCGATTACGATTGTGAAAATGGCGATATTCTTGGGCATCGCGATCGCGGTTATAACGACCACGATTATTATTGTTGTTATTGCTGTGGTTGTTGTTGTTGCCCCTGTCACTGGACTTGGACCAGTCCGCCATATTCCACGCGGCGCTCCACTTTTTGTGGCTGAGTTTTGTTTTTTAAGTCTGGAGCTCGTTGTTCCAGACCGGTCTACGAGAGACGTCTGACATTGGTCGCATAACTTACTATACATATTATATATACATATCTGTCTTGACACCTGACATTACGATTTTCTGTTTCAGCTATGTATATTTTTAAATTGTATTTCCTCTCCAAATTCCGCACAAAATGGGGCAAACTGACGGATAGTTTCTGCCGTGGCTTTATGCACAAGTTTTGCTGAGCAGCCAAAGGTAAGTCCGCAAAATGATAAATGTTTTGGCGACAGATTATGCAGAAGTTCCCCTCCTCCGCTCCTCCTCGTTTTTCCATAAGAAATAACATGTGTAAGCAGCCATGGAGTGAATGGCTCCATCTCCAGATTCAGTTTGAGTTTCAGTTTCACATTTAGCTTCAGCTTCAGCCTCGCTGCATGTTTGTGTTATGGATAATAAAGACAAGGACAACAGCAACTGCGACTTTGAGGATGCTGGCGACGACGACTACATGAAAAAGTCAACTGCAAATAGTGAGACCAAGCAACAACAACAACTGCTACTGCAACATGGGGCAGGCAACAAGAACAACTACCGCGTTTTGTTTGCGCAACGAAACTCATGACTCATTTTTGTACATTTGTCAAAATTTTTGCCATACATCATTTTAAACAGTGCGCGAATTCGTAGAGGCCAAAGGGGGGTGGCAAGGGTGCAGCAGGCAACAGGGGGGCAGAGTCGGAGCCGTTGTGGGTACAGAAGTTGAAAGACAGTGACCAAAAATTGCTTCAAACGAAACTAAAATAGTAAGAAATAACATTTATGTCTATGCCAGATAAAAATAGCTTCATCATCAGAAACAAAAATAAAAAAAATAAAAGTGAATGGAAAAAAATGATTCAAATCTATATCATATACGAAATTCAGTGGAACATTTTTAGCTGGTTAATTAGGAGAAAAAATTAATAAAGGTTATGACTTATAAAATATATAATAAATTGGCCACGGAAAGAAATTAATTTCGCAATGCAAACCTTGCACAAAATTCAAAATTAATTCAGATTATTCTTAAGCAATGTTACGAAATGCTATAAAAATGATTCTAAGTAGATCAATGTTACCGAACCTAGTTGTGCGTGTTGCAAAAGTATGCTAATCAAATTTATTTACCTATTCAACCCAGGTGAAAGCAAATACCTGCAGCTAACTGCTAAGAATAGTTTATTCTGAATCATTTTTGTACTTGAATTTTTCTACAAGTAGAAAATTTATATGTAAATTTGTTCGACTTGTCTAAAATTGGAAGAGTTGACATAATTTTTACCTTTTACAGAACTTGGTTGCAGTGTGCTGGATGCGATTTTGGATTTTGAGTTTTGGGCTTGGGATGCGGCGCACGCCAACGCATGCCAAGAGATAAATCGTTAGCAACACGGAATTAAAAACTGATGTAGCGATTAATTTATCACTCACTGGCAACGCAGAGCCACAACAACAAGTTGCAAGAAGAGTTGCCAGCTACTGGCAATATTTAACTAGCAACTTGCAACTGTATGTGTGTGTGTGTGTGTGTGTGTGTGTGTGTGTGTGTGTGTGTGTGTGTGTGTGTGTGTGTGTGGCAGCAGCAACAGTAGCTGAACTTCGAACCGATGTGGACAGTAAATAAATTACGAGCAACAAATAAACGCGCTCGGCTGCATCGATGGCGAGGCAAAGAAAATCGAGAAATGTAGGCAAACAAAGACAAGAAAACGGAACCGGAAACGCTTTCAGCTGTCGAATTTGTATGAGCTGGCTGACTGTTCCTGTCGTCCTTGCTGTCCCGCTGCTCCTTGTTGCTTCTTTCTTGTGCCCTGCCAAATGCCATGTTCATCCTGTCTTAGCTCGAAAGCAAAGCTTTGCCCGGCTCTGCTTCTCTCTACACTCACAAAAAAATCGCCCTAAAAGCAAAAAGTTTTTCTTGCGTTTTTTAAATAATATCAAAATATAAGAAAATATTTTTCTTAAAATTAGAATTAGTCTAAGTCGGAAGTTCCTAAAATGTGTTTTTTTTTTCTATTTTGTATTAATATAAAATATTTCTTAGGAGGTGATTTACTAAAATTAAGTTTGATTGTTTTTTTCTAAGTGTTTTCCTGTTTCTCGTTGCTCCTTTCTGTCAATTGGTAAGTGTTCAATCATTTGATTGTTGCAGCAATGCAACATGTACAGACAGCCAAAAGAACCGAAACACCGAAAAGGATTTATGGTCATCGATCAGAATTAATGAAGATTTTGTTTTAGTGCGCTGACAAAGCGTACTCCAGCCCCCCACAGCTCCCCCCTCCCCCCTCTCAAGGGTGGTTTGTGGGTTGGGCTGCCCCTAAGCAGGTTCAAATAGAGCATTTGTTGCTAATCGCTTTTTGCCAGCCTTGAAGTACTAACCTTAACTGCCCAAGTATTACACTACATTAGCGAAATTAAATTGATTTTTCTCTAGTTGTATTTTTTTTCTTTTTCGTTGCGCTTGCAACCCCGTGTGGCACAGCAGTTTAGCTCGTATTTCACCACCTTTTAACTCTTATTAAGTCAGCCAGGCTTTCTCCCTCCCCCCTCCCCCCCCCTCATCACTTTCCTTCTCCCATTTTGCTGTCTCTTTCGTGTTCCAGTTTCATTTTGCTCATCATAATGCTTCCTTTGGCTTGATTTATGCTGCATCGCCCGCAAGTATGCAGCGTAAATATTTTTATGACCCAATAAATGAACCCAGCAACCCCCTCCAAACTGCACTTGTAACTCAACAAGGTCTCACATATATATATATATATATATATATATATGTATATAAATATATATGTATATGTATATGTATATAGACCAGGAGCAGCGGGCCCACACTAATCATATTAAATGAAATTCATACGTCGCCGCATTTATGCGATTTACTCGTCAGCGAGGGTTGCTAAAACATTTCATACAACACACAATTGTTGTTGTCGTTGTTGTCGCTTAAACTAATTGAGTGTTACAAATTTTATGCGCAAAATCTTTAAGCTAAATTGAAATTTGTTTTGTTTGGCTTTTTGGCCCGGTTGTACTCATTGTTGTTGCTACATTTTTCACATGTGATGCGGGTTGTATATGAACCCATTCAATGTTATGTGCACATTTTTCGTTCTGCTTTTCCCTAAGTGCGTTGAACAATTTTCAAAACTGAGGTATGTTTATCACTTAACAAACAAAAAAAATAAACAAATGAAAATTGCCTACAAAACTTTTTGCGAGTCTTTTGGGATCGTTTGCTTTGAGGCAGCTATTTCAGTTCACGTGCTGAACATGTACAAAAAAATTACAAAATGCAAACATTTTAAATTACAAGCTTTTTTTTAGAGTTGTGAGAGTAATGATAGTGTGTCGAGCACATTTCAGAAGACGACGAAGATTTATTGAAGCTGATTTGAACACTTTTCAAAACAAGTCTTTTCTTGAGTTTGATTTTCTTCAAAATGTTATTAAACTAATTTTAAGACACTCTCTATATAATAGAAATGAATGCGTCTCCACAATTTTGGAATGAAAATAATTAATAGTTAATTTAAAAAATTATCAATTAGAGGAAGCCGGTTTCCATAGGGGAGGCCTTAATACAAATTAAGCAAATTGTTTTTTTTTTCATTTATGCAATATGCGCTTAAAACAGCCCACAGCTGTTATGAAATGAAAATTGAAAATTAAAATTAAATTTACATATTAAATGAAATGATAATTAATTAATTGCGACAACAATTTGAAAAAGGTTATTTTCAAATAAAGGTTTTAATAAATACAAATTGTGTATTTAGTTTAAATTTAAAATTACGAATTAAATAATACTGAATTAAATGTAAATAAACAATTAAAATTAAGCAACAATTATCAAACGCCTATTTTTGAAGTTGACAATCAAATTCAGCCAACTTAATTCGGTTTGCAACTGTTAGAAAATGTGAGGCGGTCAGCATATTGATTATAGTCAAATATTTTGATATTATTTTATACTATTCGGAAACTAAGTAAAACCCTTTATTATAATATATATAGTCGACGATTCATCATCACGTCTTGGGTTGTGAGACCAGAAGGGAAACCTTGAACATCTGTATCTCATTGAGTTGCAGTAAGTCGGCTAAGTAGGACAATCAATTACTGCCCACAATTGCATTACATATGCCACGAGTTGCACAAAGTGTACCCAAAACTATATAAAAACCGAGCTGGCAAAGAAATGAGCTGTGTAAATGCTGCTGCTGATGCTGCTGCTTCCGATGCTGCTCCGAGACTGTCTCTCTGCTTGTGGCATGTGGAAAATAAATTGCCAAACAAATATCAACATGACAAATTGATAAATTCATGTTATTATTTCACTGATGCCTGCTTAGGCAGACGAGTGTGTCTGCGTGTGTGTGTGTGTGTGTGTGTGCGAGTGTGTGCGAGTGTGTTTCGTATTTCGTATTTAGTTTTGTCCGCTTTCACACATTAACCAAATGAAAATTCGGTGTTGACGCATTTGTTTTACTCATTTCTCGCCTCCGACGCCGTCGGCTGCCTGCTGCTGTTGCTGTTGCGACAAATGAGCCACAGGCTGTGGCACAGCTGAAGCGACTACTTACAACTACAACTACTACGAGGCAAGCAGCAACTACAACAACAACAACAGCAGCAGCAGCAGCAATCACAGAACGATAGATAGATGTATAGAAATGGGGAAATGGTAATGGAAATGGAAACATTGAGCACGTTGCGGCATTTGTCAACTGCATGTACATATGCATTTCTATATCTAACTCTACTATATGTACACTTAGAGAAAAATTACCCTGAAATTTATAAAATGGCCAAGGACAGCGCTGCTTATACAGAATAAAAATTGCAAGTTTTTATAAAAATATAAAAACAGAAAAAAAAATAGTAATTTTTCTTTGCAATAAGTTTTCCCCTTGAAATATTTGTTTTACATAGAGAATACAAATCGGACTGTGTACTTTCTTTGTTCACTTGTTTTTTTGAGTGTACACAGTGTAGCCGTTCCATATGGCTCAGTGTGCAGTCATTATTCCTCTACTGTTGGAATTTTAATGATGCGCGAAATGTTAATTTTTCATCTCGATCGCCACAGTGAGGGGTGTGGGGCGTGAGGCGTAGGGCGTTTGCTGTGATGTGGGCGTGGCCATGCCACTTAATGAGCCCAGCGACAACAACGGGGCCTGAGTCAGTTTGACTGTCTTTTGTTGGCTTTTAATTAACGTTGATCACCTCAATTGAAGCACGTCGCATGTGAGTCCCGCTCGCTGTGTGTGACACTGAGTGTGTGCGAGTGTGTGCGCCTGTGTGTGTGCGCGAGTGTGTGCCTGTGTGTGTTTCACCAATTAAGGAGCAGAGCAGTTGGCATTAAATGTGGGCACTTTGAACAGACGACTCCTCCGTTGCTGCTGGTGCATTATGCCTCAACTTGGCCATCTACGCGTAATTCCTATTAATTGAATGGGTAGAAAGAGAGAGGTAGTCGGAGAGGGAGTGAGAGAGGGACAGGGAGTAGTATTTGCTCAGATATTAAGTTACAGGCGAGGTAAAATTCGTTAGACATTTATATTTGTGTATATGTGTATGCATGTGGCTCACCCTGAGTCGCGTGTTTAATAATCATAATAATAATTATTTCTTGGGAATATGCTTACAGAATTTATGCCTAAGTCATGGTCTAATTAAAATCAATTGACTTAATTGAAAGCATAAAGAAAACACACACAAAACCAAGGCAAGACTTCTACATGAAGGTAGCAATTTGATCTTGAGCACATAATTTATGGGCAGCTCCCAAAATGCTGGGCAATAAAAGGGGCAACCCAAATTGTACCCTTTGGCCAAAAACAATGCCATAAATCAGCATCGGACTGAAGTACAAGTTGTGTCTCTTTAAATTGGCATAAATCTAGAGTTGGAATTGCCACAACTATATCTCTATACATATCTGTATGACATTGTTAATTTTCCAAAAAATATCGCGACAGCTTTTCGCTTGGTCGGCTTCTGGCTTCTGGATTTTGGCAATTGGTAATTGGCCGGGCCCTTAACAAGTGCCATATTTTATTGGGCTGCCACTCGAACCCGTTGATATATGGCCAGAGAAATGATAAATCTCAGAGACTAGTTTAATTTGGCCATCACCAATCCACAATCCACAATGCATTCGAGCCGAGCCGAGCCGAGACAGTCGCCAACAATATTTTGATTGTTTTGGGGATCTTATCGCCAACAAAGTCGCTGCTGCAATTCCACAAATCATCTAACACAAATTGTTGTTTCGACTTGTATGCAATTTTTCTGGCCAGATTTTGCATGGAGCGTGGGCCACAAACATTTTGCCAGTCATCATAAATTATGTAAATTGGCCCAAAATGCGTTTCACTTGGCGACGCAATTATCAAAGCCATGCCAAAATAAATACTACCACGCATATCGGAGCTTGGAATAAATGAAAGTTCAGATAAGTAATAAATATATATACATATATATATGTCTTCTTAGATCACTGCCTAACTCTAATTATCAAGTTTTTATCATTGTAATTGTAGCTGCAAGGATCAAGGATTGCATAGAAGCATGATGCCTCAACAAAAGTACATTTTTACCTTAATATTAAATAATATGTATATATATATAATAATATCTCTATTGTTATGCATTTCAAGTAGTACTCAATAATTTAATAAGAAACAAAAAACTAAAAGCAAATCGTTTGTTTTGGTGGTATTTGTTTTGGCTTAATTTAATTTAGGTATTCACGAAGTTCTAAAATACGTTTAAAAATTAAGCTTTTCTTACTCTTTTTATAGTTTTTTAAATGCAGTTAATAACTAATTTTAAGATATTTTCAAAAACCTACTAACAATTCATTATAAGTTTAATTTGATTATATTTTGGTATATTATTAATTTCAGTTTTATTGTTCTACTTATATACCTTCAATAATATTCTTGTTTATTAATAATTTTAAAAGTTTAATTGTCTCTATAAATGTATGTTTTTAAATAGTTTTTCTTCGAGTGTTACGCGTAAAACAATGTACAAAATAAAAAAACATTAACTCCCCTAGAAAAGTCAATATACAACCTCAATTTCTGCTAGCTGACAGTTCCACAAAAATTAGTTAATGAAATGTTCATTAAAAAACAATAAAAAATAATATTTGTCTTCAGTATAAACATAGCAGTTAAATAATGATAAATGAAAAAGAAATCCTCTTGCCAAAATCTGACTTGAATATTAAACTATCTGAATTTCTGTAAGCTATAAATACAATTGATATAACAAAAGAAAAATATGAATATCCTACTCACTTCGCTCAGTGTCTTTAATGCAGTATTATGCTGTTGTAAGTTGAACAAACCACCTTAGCTATATCTATAGAAAATCGACTAATTTGCTTATAATTGCCAAGTGTCTTCAGCTCAGATCGCTGAAGTGCCTCGTTAGACGACAATGGCTTTTTTTTTGAATAGGTAAGCAATAAAATGTTTAAATTAGTCAACTTAGGTTTGTTAACGCTGAGCAGCGATAAGTAACAAAATCCTCATCTAAACACACTTGATAAGTATTTGAACACATTGCAACTGCAACTCGAAGGCAAACAGACACAAATCATTCAACAGAGTGGCAAACAAACAAATAAACAGACGCAGAATTTAAACTCATTTAGCTTAGCATAATAAGCGACCCTTAGATAGGGGGCGAGGGCGGAGGTTGGGGGCGGGGGAGCTGCTGCTAGGTGCAGGAGTAGGCTACCCCAACAAACATATATACACTCAGCAAAAAAATCGCACTGAATTCCATTAAATCGCTTCAAAATGAAATTCGACCTGAAAATTAGTAAATCTTTTTCTTGATATAATTTCGAAATTATTTCTAAATATAAGAAAAAATATATGAGATTTGAGAAATTTGAGAAAGGAAAAAACTCTGGTTGTTGGAAATATACTCTCTGTATAATGGGGTGGCTTATCCTTGGCGGCATAAGAATGGAGATTTTTTTTAGTGTATATATAACGGCTGGCTGTCGCTCAACGCAGCTGATGTTGCTGATGAGGATGATGATGATGTCACCTTATGCCACAGCCGAATGTCACACATACAGATACAGATACAGCTACACTTGCAGAGGGGTGCAAAGAGGGGCGCCGGGAGGGGGACAGAAAGAGAGAGAGAGAGGTGGGGGAGGGGCTGTTGCATAGTAAACACGACCATAAAAACCATTAACATCTGGTGTGATTAACTCTTAAAGCGGCGAGTCCAAGTCCATTGGCTTCTTCTAAACAGCTCGCAGACAGTCCAATCCCATTGGCGGAGCAGCTGCCTCGTCCCTCCAGCCCCACCACCGTCTGCCCATTACCATGTTTTTGGGGTAAACTCATTCACACGGCAGTCAGTGCAACAAAAATGGGGGATATCGAAATCGGAGTCGGAATCGGAGTCGAGAGTCGCGTCGTCAGCTTCTTTGTCGCCAGCGTCGCTTTTTCAAAATTTATGAGTTTCGCTTGAAAAGTATTTTATTGCGTTTATAATTGTGTGTGTGTGTGCCGCATGGGAAATGAATGGGACAGCACTCTTTGTGTGCCAGCAACAACCAACAACCGCCCACTTCACTCGGTAAATGTTGCACATAAACTCTTTAACACTTTGCCTCTCGTTGCAATTAAAAAAAAAAAAACAAAAATCAACTTATTGGTGGAAAGTGCTGCAGCGACATTGTATCTGTATCTGTATCTGTATCTGTAGCTGTAGCTGTGTGTATCTGCGGTGCACATTAGGCAACAAGAACACACACCACTCATTGGCGGTGCTGCTCCACTTTGCCCCGTTTGGGGGCACCACCGCATCATTTGTTTGCGTAACTTTATTAGACTCTTGAATTGCGTGTTTAGTTTTTGAACAATTTATGTTCGCCTGCCTGGGAATATTTGTATTTTATTTTCTTCTGTGTGTGGCCATGTGTGGATGAGATACAGATACAGATACAGATACAGTTACAGTTACAACCAGAGCTACAAATACATTTGCAGAGCTGATATCAGAGAAGTGTGGGCTTCGGAGCCAAGACTGACCTCAACTGGGCCAAGACGAGCCAAGGCATTGACTTTTAGCTCCAACTCGGTTGGCTCAAGTTGCCTTCTTTGATTAATAACCAAAGTAAAATTGAAAAATTTTTCCGTACAAAACACACAAAAATTAAAACGTACAAATTGCAAGTTATTTGTTTGTCAAAGTTGGGGTCAAGGGAGGAGTTGGGTTTGCTGGGAAAAGGTACAGACTTTTCCCTTGCTCAAGACTTTGCCTTCTGGAGGGTGAGCAGAAGGAGCAAATGTAAGAAAAAAATTCATTTTCCACGTAATTACGCTGCTGTGATTAGTAAAATTAAACTTTTCTTTTGCATTTCCCTTTTGCAGCGCGTGAGTTTTCCTTTTTAGCTTTTTTTTACTTTTGCCATTTGATTTTTAGTCTGGCGTTTTCTATTTTTTCTCTTCTTGCTTCAGTTTCACTTGGCGCTACGTTTTTCATGGGAAAACTAGAAAAATGCTAGCAGGAAAACGCGTAACGGCCAATTACAAGGATTGATTGTGTATGAAAATGTTTTTTTTTTCTGCGCAAAGTTTGCCTCTAAAAAGTTCTAGAACTCATTTTTTCGTATTCGTATTTGCTCAATGCATAAGGTGTCTAATTTTTCATGGCAGACAAAGATTGACGGCACTTGCAATGGGGCGCAATCAAAAATTTTAAATACAAAAAAAAAAAAAACAGAAAAAGGAAGAGGAAGAGAAAATGGTTCTTGCTTTTTGCGCTGCAGACACTTTAACACTTGAATAAATATTTGTGCGGCAGTCGCATAAACCAAAAAAAGAGAGATTTTATAATGCCACAAAATCCAAACTAATTACTCAAGTCCTTGCTCGACGACGCTCGGACGAAAGGACGGACGGACGGACGGACGGACTCGCGCATCATTTCATTTGATATCCTGTCACAGGATACGTGGCAAGGCCCAATTGCAGACAGAAAACACAGAAAGACAGACAAGCGGACAGATGGACAGATGGACAGACAGACAGACAACATCATCATCATATCAGAGCCACTCAGCAGCAAAGTAAATGTTTTGAAAATAATTCCGTGTTATTTTTATGCCTCGGAGAAGGACTTCTCGCAGCACGCAGAAAGTGTCAGCGGCGCGTGTGACAAAAATTAATATTAATTTGCTGTGTCAATGCATCCGTCATCCGTAGCGACAGTTGGTCCACCAAACCACCCAAGAAAAAGAGGTGGTTATTTTTCACAGCGCTCATTATCATCAGACCAAGTCTTTAAAAACGGGGTAAAAATTGCTTGTATTTTTTTGTGTGAAATATTCAAATAGCTCACACATTTTTGGGGTTTGGCTTTTTTCGGCGTGCAACAAGCATTTCACAGTCTTGGGTGGTGCAGGTGGTGCTGTCAGCGCCGGCTGCTCAAACACTCTCCAGAGTAAAGGCAAATGGCTTGAAAACTACACCGATTTCATTCAGTGTGATGTTTCTCAGAGTGTAGGTAGCTGCTCTGGTCACACGCCCGGCACACGTTGCTTGAAATCAATGCGCTGTTTTTCCAATTTTCCTGCATGTGGAGTAGTGCGAGGGGGAGGGGGTTGGTAATGTGACAATTTACGGTTTGCTTTTGCTCATCAGCACTCGCCTAAAGAGAGAGCTGTTTAATTTGGTAGCTCGACACGTGTCGCAAAACGTGTGCAAGGTGTTTGGTCCTTATGCCTACTACACCCCCTGGGGGCAGGCGACTATCGCTGTTTACATTTATTTGTTGTTAGTTGTTTAATTTAATTAATGCTCAAATATGCACTCATCATGCCCAGGCAGTGAGCGTGAGAACTCAGCTACAGATGTATTTATTGTTAAATATAAAATGTTGTTTATTGCCAACAACTTCGTCACTAGAGAAATGAGCAATTTGAAAGCAGGAAAAATATTTATTTCTTCGCTTAACAAAGAGCTTGAGCTAATCTCGAGCAAGACAAAAGCTGCTGTTAAATACTTAGTAGATCAATATCAAAATACATTTTGCTTATCAGAAATTTAATTTAATTTAATTTAATTTGCTTCCTTTTTGTAATTTTCTAAGTAAAACCTGCATTTCATGTCAGATTTGAAAGCATTCCTTACAATTTATTGATAATATGTCCGATCATGTTATATATTAATTGAAAGGCTGAATTTCTACATTTGTGACTTTTATATTAATCTAAAATTGGTTTGTATCGATATTCGCAAAACGGTTACAGTTATCGATGAAATGGAATAAGATTCATTTGCAAATTGTACAACAAAACTCAGATTGGCTTGTTCAGACAGAAAGGCAGACGAACATGGCTAAATCGTCTTTTACGAAACCGGTTAATATTTGATCCCTTTCGAAAAGTAATGATATTATTAGACCGCTTTTAATATTATCAAAACGTTAGAGTTTAAATTCAATTATATATCCTTAAGCACTTCTGTCTAATATTGAATGCGTTCTTTTTAGAATCCACATATGTTTTTTTCTGTCGTGATAGATCGCGTTAGTACTCGCTCAGATTCCACTTGAGACGATGTGATTTTGTTTTTGCCTATTGGTGTAACCTGTTACCATATGTTGGGCCATTCTTTTGAAATTATCCGCAGACAGCTGCCAAGTTTCATGTGCAAATGAAATGGAAATGTAAATGAAAAACTCTTCGTTTGCTTTTCCGACTGCAACTGCGACTGGCACCTTTCAGTGTGTTTCTAAATATTTTGATTAGTTCTTGTAAATTGTTTGCATTGCTCATAGATGGGGGAATCTACGGAGTAGAGGGAGACAGGTCTGAAGACTGAGGAGAGGAAGAGAGAGAGAGAGAGAGAGAGAGAGAGAGGGAGAGAAATCTAAACACAGAAAGAAAATTGTAGTAATTCGACATAGATTTGGACGTATAGTGCAAGACTTTCTAATTTTTAGAAATTTGATTTCATTTTTTATTAATTGTTATTAATTATTTCTATAAACAAAAAAATCTGTCCAGCTTTCAGGGCGAGATCTTTTTTGTGAGTGTAGAGACAGAGACTTGGTCTGTGTTTGTTTAGTCTCACTTAATTTGTAATTTCTCTACGGCCTGTCTGTCTGTGCCGTGGCAACATTTGGTACATGTTGCATTTGGTGACAAACTCAAGACACATTCAAGCAACACAGGCACAGACTCACACACACACACACACACCCACACCCGCACACATATTGTGTGGCAATGTGGCTACAAGTTGTTTGGCACACAGCTCAATCAAGCGTTTAGCTAACTGTTAACTTGCAAGCGACAATAGTTGAATGTCTAGCTATATATATATATGTATATGCATATATAATATATATATAAACACACATACATAGACATTTTTGCCATGTGTGAGTGCGCTTAAATTACATTTGACATTTACGAGTGTATAATAAAAATTTTTACAATGGCCGACGCCAGTTTACTTGACAAATACTTAACAACAAAAGCACTTGAATAGAGCAATCTGAAATTAAGGCAAGGGGTATAGAGTTGAGGGGGGAGGCGAGGTAATGGATAATGGCCATCAAGTGCAGATCGCTCGTAAAACACAATTTTACAGTTGGCACATTCAACTTTGGCCGTGCCTCATCGCCTGGACACAAGATAGATTTTTCTCTCACTTCTCTCGCAGCTCGGTTGCATTTTTAATTAATTGACTGTAGTTTTTATGGCTTCATTAATTACGCAGCTGAGGTCTACGCTTTTGGTCCTTGACGTCATGCCACACACACACACACACACACACACACACACATACATGCCACATGTAGCAAGCCCTGTTGAATTATGCATCATCGATAAATGTGTTTGGAGCCGTAAATATCAATAATAAAAGTGCGCTCTCAAATCTACAAGGAGATGGAGTGCATTAAAAATTTATTAGAATTTGCCTGTGACGCGTGTCCATACTACACACACTCGCACACACACACACTCGCACACACACACACTCGCACAGTGCGACTTATGTATGTCATAAAATAATAATCTTTATGATGGCAAAAAATGTTAATACAATATTGCCGCAGAGTCGCGCATCATCAATATCTGCGTCTATCCTGTCAGTCAGTCAGTCAGCCAGTCAGTCCGAGATTCCGTGATTCATAAATTCATTTTAATTGCTGCAGTGATTTTCTACGTTTTTAGTACCACGGACTCAAGTCGCGGACTTAGACCCGTGTCCGCCTCTCAGCTGGAGCGATAAATGCGCTGCAAGTGCCCGTTAAAAATGTTGTTCATTAATATTCAACTATTTACTGGCAGCGATTAACTTCATCCTCAGCTCGGGCAATGTTGAACATGCCACAAAATCATCGTCTAATCAATTCCACGAATATGTGTCAGGCACTTTAGTGTGTTTACTTTCGCTTAAATGCCATATCTTTGATACTGTTTTCGCGGAATCCCATTTGTGATTCACAATCAGCAAAATTACATATCAAATTCCAAGCTTATGGAATTCCATTTGAATGAAACTCTTATGGAAGGTTTTATTATTTGTGATTATTGTATCACAGAGTACTATATAGTCTTTCGAAAGGTGAGTGACGTAGGACTTAAGATCGATATCTTGCATATGATAACAAAGTGATAATAAATGATGCACACATATGCAACTGATGAGATTACATTAATGGCCATCTTTCAACAGCACTAATACTAAATGTAGCATAATAAACTAAAACATTATATCAAGTTCTTAGAAATATTTAATGTAGCCCTATGTGTAGGTAAGCTCAACTATTTGACAAACATATTTTCATAATTTTTAACCATATTCAAACAATTTTCTTAAACCATTTTCCAAAAGAAAAGCGAGCAAATCAAAAAAAATATTTATTATTTCATTAAACCGAATAATTGGAACAAAATTTAGTTCTACTATAAAAAAATTGGTTTAAAACGAACAAAAGGAGATATTTCGAACTGCGAACTTGAACTTATAGGCTCTGAGATCCGCGAACAGACGAACATGGCTGGATCGACTCGAGTGTTGATCCTGATCGAGAATATATATATCTTATTGGTGATGCTCTATTTAGATCACGATGGCATTAATATTATAATACAAGTAAAGTAGCAAACAGAAGCAAGTTAAATAAGGGAAACGTTCTTGCTTGAAATTATTTTAAATATTTATTTTATTTTTAATTTATTAATTGATTAATTTCTTCTTCATGTATTTGAAATGTATAACAAAATTGATTTAGTTAGCTTCAGCAGACAGCCCCGCCCCATTATCAAATGGCCAAAACTGCGCACACTTTTGGCCAAGTAGATCATGGTGAATGAGTGCAGCGTTGCATAGCTGAGTATTTGTTCGTTTGGATGCACACAATACATAATAAGTATATGTATAGATGCTTATGTAAGTGGCTGCATTGGTGCACTGCCCGTGTTGTGTTGTGTTTTGACCATGCCTCATTTGGATTCATGTGGCAATTTATTTAACGATCGATCGTAAAGAGTTTTTCTCTGCCAGGCAGCAGCAGCACCTCTGCGGTTCTTTCAGCCTTTTGCAGTGTTTTATTTGCTTTCCGATTTGTTGCTGATGCTTTTTTTTTGTGCGTCTTATTTCGAAATATGCAATGAATGGGAGCAGGCAGCGTGCGTTGTTTACAATTTTTAAGTGAATTTTTCATATTTTAATGTTTTGTGGCTACATTGTTGTCGCCCAATCCCCCAGACAGAGAGAGTGTGTGAGAGAGAGAGAGAGATACGGTCTGTGTGTGGAGGTCGACGGCGGTCATAATTTCCGGCGTGGAATTCGTGGAAGTTGCCGCGATGCATAAAAATTTCGCTTACATCTCTTTGCCCGATGGACAGTCCGAGAGGAAACCCGAGTGGGGGGAAACTGATCGTAAAGTTGTTCGTTTTATAGGTGGAAAAGCGGCGCACAAAGGTGTTTTCCTTAGCAGCGGGAAAAAAACACAAAATGTCAAAGCAAAACTAATGCCAATATATACTAAAATTGGTTGTTTCTTTGATGAGGCAGCCGTTGAACAACAACAACAACTGTAAACAAACATTCCGTCAGATCGGGTTTATATATAGTCTATATAGTTGTATCTACATATATATATATGTACTCACAAGCTGCTCAAAGGCATGATCTTTTTGGTGTGGTGGAGGAATGGCGCACATCATTCGCGTTGAGCTTGAAATTGTAGCCGATGTTTGTGCAAAAAGTTTCGACTAATTAGCCAAACGGCTGCCTCCACTTTTGAGCATATATCTATATATATTTATATACTGCAGATATCCACATATGTATATGTATGTGTAGGGATTCGACGCCAGACGATTAGACGTTGTGCGTGCTGCGTTGCCCATTAAAAATTATTGAAATTGAATTTGAAAATAAACTGAAAAATGCTTTTTGGGGGCCGCCGTCTTGTTTGGCGTGCTGCGGACTTTTTCGGTTTTAATACTCTGTAGCCAAATTGTAGCAGAGTATTCAAACATGGCCAGAGAATTGAAATTAGCAAGACATACACACAGAAAAATAAGGCGAACAGAAATTCAGAAAATTGCATTTTATATTATTTAATTATAATATATATAATACGATAGAATAATCCTAAAATCCTCTTCTATTATTAATCAATTTTCAACCTGAAGCTGAAGCCAGCAAAAAAAAACATATTTTAATTATGAAAATAGGTCACCAAACAAAAAACAATTTCAAATATATATTTATGTTTCTAAAAGCAAAAGATCTGAATTGTTTTAATATTAAATTTGAAATGCTAATTGTTGTGTAATTTGTGTACAGCCCTGAAAGCGAAGGATAATAAATAATAATATAAAAAACCCTTCAACCATATCAAAATATTTAAGGATGCTAAATAAAAAATAAATAACTAAATATATATAAACAACAATCAAATAAATGAAAAATAAATTAAATATAAATTTGAACATATCTTTGGAATATATTTTCTGAATAGCCGCAAAATGTAAATTGATTACCATAATTTCAGAATGATTGCCATATTTTGAAGATTTTACCTTTTCAGACGAAGTAGAAAGGAACTGGCTAATTTATAATGCTTCAATCGGGTCAGTGTATTATGGAGTCGTTTACTTCCGACTCCATCAGTCTCACCCGATTTTTTTGATTTTTTTTCTGATTTGGTTTTTGGATTCTGGATGTTGGTGGAAAAGTGTGGCACACGGCGCGCTTGATTTGTGCTAGCCATGAGTGTAGAGTGCAGAACGAAGTGGGCGGTGGGTGATTCGGAGGGGTGGGGCAGGGGGCTGGAAGGGGGCAGGTTGTTGGAAGTCATATCGCCTTCGATTAAATGTACCGGCTGCATTTTCACGTATTCCCAGGAAATGTGTGTGCGTTCAATTCGAAATTAGTTGCTTGCGCTGAGAAAATCTTAATTTATTAGCCGCCTCGAGAGCATTTCGAACGGTGTTGCGTATTTTTAAGTGAAATGGATTGAAATGAAATGATTTTTCATTTCATTTATTTTATTTTTTATTTTTTTTTTGTTTGCCGCTGATGGCGGTGGCGACGGCAAGACGCCAAGCGGACAGACAAACGGACAGACAGACTCATGGCCTGGCCCCAAAAATGCCGACGAAAATTTGTTGGCCACAAAATTCGTACCTAGCCAAATGCAAAGCATTTCGCCATTCCGCCCATTAAGTGGTTGCACCTTTTCGCCAACACACAGGGTGTTCCCCGGCAAGACAATGCCCCTGTGGCAAGTGCTGCACATGCACCCGGTTTTGTGCCACAAAAACAAAAACAAAAACGAAAAAGGTGGCAACCATTTTTGTGGGCCGAGTTGGCGTCTATTTTCGAGCAAATGCCGAAGTAGGTTGACGCCACCTAGGTATTCACATTTCACAAAGGTTGCGATACGAGATTCATCGCGGAGTTTCGCACCTAAGCGTTAACAAAAGCGGGACGTCTCTCTGTCAGCTGCCACAAGCGGTGGCAAGTGTGGCAACCGTGGCAACTGGCAGTGGCGTCAGTGTCTCGTGTACTGCAATTATGCAGACAACATGTCAACGCGAATTGTTCGCATTGTCGAGCCGACAACGGCAACGTCGACGGCGACGGCAACGACGACAATTCAAATGCCCAACAGACCATGCCGCAGAGGTGGCAGTGGGGGGTTGCCTGGGGGTAGGGCGAGGCAGAGAGACACAGCTGCGCCCGAGGTGCCAAAAAAAAGGGAAAAGTTTCAAGCGAAATCACATCGAGCTTGTGCGTCTAATGGTCAATAAATATGAAAATTTTATTGACTTACGCAACCTGATACAACACACAAATCGAACCCTTCCCCCTACACTCAGACAAAATCGATGTGAAATCTGGAAAGTTTTTCTGGTTTTGGAAATCTTAAAATATTAATGTTTGGCTTCTGGCTAGCTGGAAATTAAGTATATTTTTCTCAATTTCAGAAAAATCCACATTGAAATTAAGAACAGGAAAAAATTGAGGGAGTTCACCTTGGTAAATTTCGAAAAATGCAGGCCGATCTTTTTCTGAGTGTAAGCTTGAAATTTAAAATGCATACACACGCACATACACACACATAGGCATACACACACATAGGCACACACGGGCAGACAAATACATCAAGATGCTCATCATGGAGTCTCACTTCTCACGTTTGACTAACAAGCTCCCAGGAGTGAAATAAAAGCGAAAGTGCAAAAGTATTTGGCTACGTGATGTGCAGCTCATGTGTGTGTGTGTGTGTGTGTGTGTGTGGCAAGCAGCTCAGTTATCCAGTTTGGCCCCTTTTGGGGCCAAATTCTGTTTGGCAATATATATGGCTCACTTGAGTAGGTGATTCCACTAGCCAATTAAGTAGCCTGCCTGCCTCACTGCTTCGCTGCTTGCAACCAGGCAGCTGTTTATGCCTCTAATTGATGGACATTTTTTTGGTACACTGCATAAAACACACAGAATGAGACCACTCTCAGCATTGGACTGAAAACAAGTAAGAAAACGCTAGTCGAGAGAGCTCGAATAGAAGCTGAGGTAGCCTGGAGCCAGCTGTTAAATATATTGAAACGTTTTAAATACAGGCCCCATTTATGTGGACAATTTATCATTACTAGATTCTGCACACTAAAAATTAATTATATATAAGCTTTACATATTTTTGATTACGAACAAAAATCGAGTTAATTTTGCCATGTCCGTCTGTCCTACTCTTTATCTGCCTCTCTTTCTCTCTCTCTCTCTATTTCTATCTGCTTTTTGACATTTTTTATTTTCCGTCCTTTTCCTCATAATTTTCGGCATGATTGGGGTTTATTTTACATCTCACATTTGTATATCCTTATATTCATTGATGATTTACTTTGTTTCCTTTTTGTTCCTTCATTTTCAATTTTTAGTTTAATTTCTTCCCTTAAATTTTAAACAATTTAAATCGTAACTACCTCAAGCTTAAATTTATATTAAATTTTTTATTTAATTTTTCGCTTTTAATTCGTACTTCATAAAAAAAGGAAAAGTAACAATATACCAGCATAGGCTTTTCTCTTTACAGGGTATTTTTGGAGTCATGTGCAGCATTGTAAGCTCGTTTGGTTTGGAGTCATTTGGCCTATTGTCGCTGTCTGCGCGAGATGAATCAAAGACTGCCAGGAAAACTGAGAAGTAATTGCGAGTTGCAAATTCCGTTGCACTAGCAACAGTAGCAGCAATCATCGGCTGAGGAGTGTCCGCATAAGACGAGGTGCCACATAGATAGTGCCACAACAGGGGGTGGCAAGGGGTGGAGGGGTACTTGAGCAGTCTGGCCGTGTGTCAACACTTGCCAATTGTTCGTCTGCGTTGTTGGACGTTGTTTCCACATAAAAGCAGCAAAATGAAATATGAACTACTTTAACGCCTACTTAATTTGTTTTGTTATTCGTTTTTCGCCTTTGCTCGCTCGGTATAACTATAAATTGTAATTAATTTAGCGTTGAAAGTGAAAGTGTTAAGCGAGTTGAGTGTGGCATTGTACGCGGGGCACTGTTCTCTAGAACAATACGAACAACAACCAGGCATCAAGTGCAGCTGTGTCTCGTCGATTGTCTCGGCTCTTTCTTTTGGTCAATTGGCCGTTGCCAATATTTTCATAAATTTTGTGCCCAACAGACAGTTTTGCTTGGTCGAGGTACGCAACGACCTAAATAAATAAAGATATATGTTTATGTGCAAAATATTAAAGACAAACAAAAGCAGCAAACGGCCACACAACCAACCCCCCGAAAATCCGAGCCCAAAGTCAACTATACACTCAGAAAAAGAAATGCACAAAATCTGCCTCATTTTGGCGCCAAGGACACCTCTGCCTATTATTCAGCAAGTGTATATATATATATATATATATATATATATATATATATATATATATATATATATATATGTATGTAAATGTATAAAGTAATGTAATTAAATTCTCTTTATTAAAAAAATTTGATTTATTTTTAGAAATTTGTAACTTTAAATGAAACACATTTCTGAAAAAAGGGGAAAAAATAATCTCTAAAACTGGGGAATATATTTTGTAGTTTTCAGTAAGATTTGAATTTTAGGTTTATTTTTGGCTGAGTGCACACATATACGCATATGTCGCCGCCTGACCAATTCATAAGTCTGCACTTAAGGCGGCAGCAGCTGAGGACACGGCAAAGGACAAGCACCGGACACAACCTGTGGCAAGGTTGAAGAGGCCGGCAGATGCTGAGAGGCTGATGTAAGGTTAGGCTTGCTAACGTATATAAACTGCAGGCTCGCATATACATAAAAATCATAATAAAATGTATTTACCCCAGGATCAAATTATGAATCTGCTTATGGACAGAGCGGGGTGTTGCAGGGGCAGGGGTGGTTGGGGAGGCAGCTAAAAGGTGTGCCCGTCCATCTCAAGTTATGAAAGCCGCAGGCTGCCTTCGAACCCAAGCCCAAAACCGTAAAAAGGACAAACGCATATTTATGAAATGAACAAAACTATAAAGGACACCCACACACACACACACACACACACACATACACACACATGGCACACAAATACACAGACGGGGCACAATGTGACGACATTGATGTGGATTTGGTTTTCTGTGCACAATCAGCAAAAAGCGACCCCAAGGTGTTTCTTGGCAGCCGCCTGCTTCTTCAAGGTGCTGCTGTCCTTAGGACGTGTCCCTTTTGTCCTTTTTGGGGGCAACTGAGTCTATTACAGCAACTACTACTTTATGGCATGTAGTTACACCTAGGCGCGCCTGCGGCGGCAACATATGGTCAGAAAGCAGCAGCATGCCAGTTGTGGCATCGACTTTATTTGCGCCATTCTCCCAAAGTTTATGTGTGCTTCACATTGTCAGCATCATCAACAGCCATCAACATTGTGCTCCGACCGGGTGACAGCTGCCTGCCCCCACGGGGGTTTGTTTAAATATGTGCGTCACATACGCGCCACCAACTGGTCGTGGAAATTACCTTTGCCTGCCCCCGAATACCAAGCCAAAAGAAAAACAAAGAGAGACGCAAATGAAAACCTTAAGAATTCTACCTAGTGGCGTGTTAAATTGCCAACCTTTTCAATCAGCTCACGTAGCATTTTATTAGTCAATCAAAGGATGCTTTAGCCTGCATCTCATTAAGGACTTCTTTTCATATGACAAAATAAAGGGAAATTCACTCGAAATAAAGATATTTAAAATCGTATTTAAAATGTGCTGTGAACGCAAATTGAATATAGAGGTATTTCAAATCGTATTTATATAATATATATATTTATTTTTGATATGCTCTGTGGTCAAATTAAATATTTTAAGGCGTACATAAATATATTTATTTACTATTTTGCATATTTTAAATATGTTTTTCAGCCTACAAATAAAATGGGTGATTATAAAAATATTTAATAAATGTATTTTATATTTGAAATATGCTTTCCATCCAAATTGATTCTAATACGGAATATATATATAAATGAACTATTAAATTAAACATAATGTGCTATAAATATTTTAATTTTAAACTGAACTCTCAAGTTATTTATATAGATATTTAAAGTCAATATGTTTTCCATCCAAATTCATTATAATTAGCAATACATATTCAAATAATATTTATTTAAAATGTGATTTCAACCCAAACTGAATACAAAAAACCATGAATAAGGATATTCAGTGCATAAATTGGATATCTCAAAATTTACTGCCAACTTGCGTGAATATAATAAGCCACTTATACAGATATTTAAAATCGTGTATATATGTATATTAAAAAAATGCTCTCAAAGTCAAATTGCATTTAATAAGCAATAAAAGAAAATTCAAAGCATTTCAAATGCAATGCTTCAAATCATTTTGTGTTTTGTAATTTACTGCAATAACTTTTGGCACAAAAAGCAAATCAAAATGCAATTTTCATATAAAAATGCATTTTGTTTTTATGCATGATGATTATCCAAACAGAGGGAGAGAAAGAGAGAGGGCGGGTGGAGGAGGCAAGGGGGTTTTGGAAATAGTGCACTTTGCATTAAAAATGCGCTCGCTAAAAGCTCAACAATTAGCAACAATTTCTGAAATGCAAAATGGCAAAGGCGCAAAGCTAAAAGCAGAGAAAGAGAGAGAGGGGGGGGGGAGGGGGAGAGAGAGGGGAGAGCGAAGCGAGTGGAAACAAATTAAAGCATCTTAAATGGAACTTATTAGATTTGTATACTTTTAATTTGCATTCATAACAGTAGCCCTTGCCCCGCAGCCCAATAAAATATAACCAAAGGCGGCGGCTCTTTTTTTTTCTTCCAAGTTTGCAAGAGTTAAAGAAAAGTCGAAGACGGAGGCGAAGGCAATTTCGTGCCGAGTCGCAGGACAACAGTTGGCAGTTGTGTCCTGTTTGGGTGGTGGGGGGAGGCAGAGATAGTCCTTACGCAATTGAAACCCTTTTCTTGTTGTTGCCACTGCAAGTGGCAGTGTGGACATGACGTATTTCTTTCCACCACTTGCCTGATTTAAATTTGTGCTTCTGCTCTCACGAAATAAAACAAAATTAATTTGTGCATATTTCTTGAGCGCCCAGACGAAATACGAAGCTTCTGTCGCTGCTGGACATTTATTAAAAGGCAAAACGAGCTCTGGCAGCAACAAGCCAGGGAATGGAAACCTTTTCCACAATCCTAGCAATAATAAAGCAAAGAAAAAATAAAAAACATAGATAAAGGCGAACAATTTGAAGTGAAAAGAAATTTCATAAAACGAAAACAATTTGGCAAAATTAAAGAATAATAAGAAGCCGCCGCTGCCACTGTCAAAAAGATGACCAAAATAAAAAACGAGACACAGATATGGACAAGAGCCATGCACTTATAGATGGATATATTTATTGTTATAATTGCACGGAGTTCCCGAGGGGAGAAGGGCAGCAGGAAACGGAACACAACACACGTGGCACTTACAAGGCAGATATGAAGATATCGATACATATACACATATATATATGTATATATGTATGATAAGCTGAGAAGCGGGCCATAAATCCATTAGCAATAAATAGTTTGGATATGGCTGGAAAATAGAAATAAAATTATTTATACGTTTCGCACGGCGCACGACAAGGCAGGAAAATTAGTGCGAATCGGGGAATGGGATTGCGATTGGGAATTGTCATTGGATGGGGTATGGGAATCGGAGAGTGGGTTTGGGTTTGGGTTTGGGTTTGGGTTTCGGGACTCGCGCTGTCAATTTGCGATGCGCGCGGCAAACGAACCAAAACAATGCGCAAATGCAGACTGCGCCAATCGAGCAACTGTATCGAATTACCAATCATTCAATACAATGCCGACTCGACAATATACCCCAACCCCCTCAATGGAGGAAAGTTGTGACATGGTCACGCGACCTTTGCCAGCAGACCAGACCAGCCAACAACCCTCCCCTTGGCTGCCATAGTTCACGGTGTCAGATTTACCGATTTGCTGATTTACCGATTTCTGTAAGTTGGATTTGCACATTGCACACAATAATAATAATAACAACAACAACAACAACAGCAGCACACTGAACAAAATGCATTCTGTGTACAATTTGGCCAAATTTTATTGCTCATTTTATCTATCTATAATGTAATGTAATATAATGTAATCTCTTCAAAATCCCAATTTTTAGAGTCCAAACTTCAATGTTTGTAAAGTAACCATTTGAAAATAATTTCTTGTTTTTCGCCAAAGAAGTCATTTAACACCATTTTGTAAATATTTATAAGAAGTGTTTCGAAATTTTTGTACTCCATGGCAATAAAATGCTATATTTAGTAAAGGAGTTTGTTCGATTGTTCGTATGCCAGCTATAACATTTAGTAGATCAAGAATATATATACTTTGGAGGATCGGAGACATCTCCTTCAATGGGTTACAAACTTCACGAGAAACTTACAATAACATCTACCAGGGTCTAAAATTGGGAAATAAGTAAAAGATTTCATTCCAGTATAAAATACTCTTAGCACATATTCCAAGATTATATTTGTATACTCTGTCTCTTTCGCTTTGGATATGCTCTGTACTTGATTCAGGCATATATTCCAGATTTGTCCATGTTGATTCTTCTGCCCACTCCATTTAAGAATATATTCTTCGGCTAAGATTTATACCACCCCCTTCACTTCTACTACAATCTGTACTTGATGTAAGCATATATTCCTGATTTTTATTATTACTCTTGCTCTTTATAAGTTCTGGGTATGCCCAACCCTAGCTACCCCATTTCCATTCCCATCCCCAGCAGCATTTTTGGAAAATCACACATGCTGTTGATTTTAGAATTCATATTGAGCCATGAAAGCATTATGAGCGACTCTTACTATCACTTAGACAACAATTGAATTGAAAATGGCATAAAAGCGGGCAAGAAGCGGCCAGCAGCAGGCAGAGCCATGTTGACCAAATAGCCGACAATTTGGGTTAACTCTAAATTTCGCAAGCAACAAAATGGCCAAAAGAGCAAACGTGCAAGTTTTTAACAAAAAGAAGTACAAAATGCGTTGGGTGACAAGAGATCGAGTGCGGAGGGGGGTTTGGCAAATTTAGCTGCCATAAAATTCACTGGGGCGTAAAGGATGCGTATGAGCTGGAGAGCAGGGGAGTGGTTTGTGGAGGGGGGTTCGGGGTGCACAAGAAAAACTACGCGCTGGCTGCATAAACTAAAACTAAAGCCTCTTGGCTATGCCCAGGCACGTCTTAAATGTTCAAATTATGTAAAATAAAATGTGCGCCAAAAGGATAAACGACTAGGCTGACGTCAGCTCTGGCAGGCAACGTGGCTGACTGACAGCCAGGACAACGGACAGGCGAAACGGACAGGACAACCGACAACGGCTTACTCAAACACTCGACAATCCTTGCAAGGTGCAAAAAATGCTGCTGACGCTTTTTATGCTTTCGGCTATTGACACACACAGAAAAAAAATCGAGCTGTATTTAAGAGCAACAATCTGATTAAAAGAAAGTTTTTCCTGTTTTTAGAAATAAATTTTAGCTGTCAGAAAAACAATTTCCAAAATTTAGAAATACTTCGAAAAGCACCCAGAAAGCCAAAAAGTTTTATTCAGAAATAATTTCATTTAAGAAATTAATTTCTAAAAAGTAAAAGTACTCAGAAAATCAACCTGAAAACAGCAATTTTTACTTAATTTTACAAATAATTTCCAAATACGAAGTAAAAAATTGTTTTTAAATATTTTCCAAATAACAAAATTGCCTTTCAAAAATACTCTTTCTGAATAATAAGGAAAGTTGCCCTTAGCGACCAAAATGTGGTAGATTTTTTTCTAAGTGTGGCAGAAAGTGGCAAAGCGTCCATTTGCATGATGTTCTCGTCCTGGCCTCGTCCTGGCCTCGTCCTGGTGTCGTCCAGGCTAATAACCGTGAGTAAGCGAACAGGTGCCGAGCGCTGTCTCAATGCCGTCGGCGACCGTTGTGATCAATCTTGCTAAGCTTTTGTTTTCGCTGCCTTTTTTGTTTATGTGTACAAAAAGTGGGAAGTGAGCGGGCAGAGGGCGGGGACGGGATGACGCCTTAGAAGTGCCATTGGCATATACAGAGCATCCTCGGCAGACATTGAGACAGGCACAACAACAAAGGCAAATGGCGACTGTGTCTGACACTGGAAGTGGGTCCTTTTCGGCGTCTTGGTCTATGATTGATTAGCAATTAATTAGCTACACAAATAACTGTAATTATATGCCAGCGAGAACAATGTCAGGCCCTTGTGAGCTCTTGAGCTAGAGCTCTCTCTGTGTCTCCGCCCCTCTCAACCCTAAATTTGAATACCCAACTTCCCAAATGACACTTTTTAATGTCCACAACGAGATGTGCAGGAGGCATATTATTTAAAGACTTTTTTATATGCCTCTTTATATTTGATACCAATCAAAAACTGGACAGTGCTTGAGAATAACCATTTTGATTTTTCAATAAATTTTTTCTTAAGAAGGTCTAAAAAAAATATTTAATATTTAAACTAAAACCACATTAAATATAATTAAAACAAATAATAGCACCAGCCTTACAAGAAATGTTTTCTAAAGTGACTTGGTCAGATTTGTGGGTTTAAGGATCTTTTGATTACGATTTCAGTAGTGAAAGACTCTTAAAAAAATAAGCAGCGTAGTTAGGAAAATCTATTTAAAAAAAATGAAGATAAGTTAACGAAATCAAAAAGAAAATCTTTGATTTACGATTTCTGTAAGAAATGGTACCAATAGTTTTCTGCACTTCTTTCCAGTACTTTTCCCTTAAAATTTAAAAATATATATATATATGATTATATAAACAGGGATTCCAACACCATCACGATCTTTTACGCAAAAAAGGGAATACCTGTCAATGTGCAAAAATTAACATTTACAAAAATTTTGAACCTAACGATTTGGTAAATGACAGTAAAAACACATTTCGTAGTAGTTATTGGTTTTCGAAATTGTTTTTATGTCTGTTTGAAAAATTATTTGAACTTTTTTGTTTTACAAGTCTGTAATAAGTTTCTCTGAGTTCAATCTCTTTTATCAAATTGAAGTTTATCTTCTGACATATTTCCTCATTGTACTGCTTATATGTGTTCCATTCAAAAATGAGCAAGGCTTGCAAATTACAAAAACTAGAATTAAACTGCAGTTTTCTAATCTACCAATTTTGTTACATATTTTTTGAACAATTTCCAATTTGTCTATGTGAGAATTAAAACCAGTTTTTAAATATGAATTACAATTATTAAGGAATACATTGAAGGGTGTGGTTGTTGAGGATCTTACTTCTCATAATAATACTTCTTGAACTTCATGAATATTTCGACTTTTCTAGGGTATTTCAAATTCCAGCTGGATAAACTTTATACTTTTTACGCATTGCCATTGAAAATGATGTACTTGCGAAAATTTGTTGTTTCGCTTATTGCTCCACCTTTTTTGTAGGTTTTGGTTTTTGTTAGCGAGAGGGGGGTGGGGGGAAGTAAGGAACAGGAGACAGGGGCAGCATCGTTAGCTAATTTGCATTTTGTTGTTGCCATTTAATGTGCTTATGAAACGAATTTGTTGTAACTTTGGCACTTGCGGCCTGCGACTGCTATTGCTTTTTACGATGCGAATGGCAATGGCAATGGCAATGGCAACCAATATATCCTAATGACACTTTATTGTCAGTCCAAGTATTCGTCACACTAAAGAACTCAAAAATAAAAAAGAACTCAGGAAAAAATGCAAAGTGGGAGCTACCAGACCTTCGATTTGGTAGTCACCCCTAATTGCGATGTAACCCCGAAAAAAAACGAAGAAGAAATTCGCTTGCAAAAATTAGCCTTGGTTAGCTATAACTAATTTACCTAAAGAGCGAGCTGAGTTAACTGTTTAAGGACAAAAAGGAGTTCGCTGCTGTAAGCCAAGTCTTTGGCTGGCCAAGATGTTTCTTGTGCTTTGTCCTGTGACATTTCGACAGTTTTTGGCCGCCCAACAATGCATGTCTGTGCATGTCTGACCCTGTCAATAGTTTTTGGGCCCGACTCCATTTAGTGCATATGCAATATTTAATGCATAGAATACACTCTGAAAAAAATTGGACTGAATCGCATAAAATTAGATGCATTTATAAAATAGGATACACCAATTTCGAAAATGACTTCCTCCAGAAAACTAGAAACTTTTTTTTTGGTTTTTTTTAAAAAATTTCGCAATTTACCAAAAACAATTTCTTAAAATAAGAAACGATTTCTTTAATAAAAATGATAAATATTTATCTTAATTGATATTTTAAATTTAAGTTGTAAGAATTAATATTTTATTTTATTTTATTTTATGTTTGATAGATATATATAATATAAATTCCCTGTGTTATTCTTAGCTTGTAAGTGTAGCTGTCGATTTTTTCAAATTAATTTCGATTTTGTTTCTCTGAGTGCAGGGATAGCAAAAGTGCGTTCAAGTCCAAAAGTATTGTCAGCCCTGTCAGCAGCAGCAGCAGGAGCAGCAGCAGGAGAAGGAGCAAGTGCCGCAGTGGAAAGAGAGGTCTCATGTGCCTGTGGCGGCATTGTTTCGAGTCTCCTTGCCGCACTGCCCCGCTTCTGCCTCCGCTCGTCCTTAACCCGAGCGAGTTGCATGTGCATTTGGCTGACGTTGAGTGCTCCGACAGTCGACGTGTGCGAAAGGACAAAGTCGTCCTTTCGTCCTGTCGTCCACGCAACTCTGGTTGCGTCTTTATGGCTGAAAGCTTTTGTCGCTGCTACTGCTGCTTGTGCTGCTTGTGCTGCTGCTGCTGCTTTTGCCGTGCCACTAAACATGTCTACTCTGACTCTGGCTGTCTCTCTGTCCTTTTGGCGCGACTCCAAAATATAACTTAAGTTTCTGGTCAAATGAATTTGGCAAAGGTATCCAATGAAGCCAAGCATACATTTGGGAGTCGGAATTTATGCAAAACGTTGACAGCGGAAATGTTGTGTTTTTTTTTTTGTCGCTTATATTTATCTTGTTTGAGACCACATTTTGGCACATTAAGTGGCATTTCTTGGGGAGCACAAACTTTGACTTGTTTTTGCTTTGTCACCTGTTTTTCCGTTTTACTTTTTTTCTTGCCGTGCAAAGTTTTTTTTTTACGATCTTGTCAACATTTTGGCTTGAGTGCATTTTTACGCACATGCCTGCCCTGCTTCACCCCCCACCCCTGCCTTGCTGGGCCGTAAAATCGAAAAGTAATGCAATAAAATTCGCTTTCATTAAAAGCATTAAAATAGGTTTTTGACATGCCATAAAAATTGTTTTCACGTAAACGCAAAACACAAAAACTGCTGCTGCCACACTTTTCTTATGGCAAGTGGGTGGACTGGAGTGGATAGGGGGGGCTGAGAGGGGGGCCGCGGCACAGTCTTGCCCAGAGTCTGGGGAGCTGGCATTGGCTGTTAGCATTCGCGTCTAAATGGGAATTTTATTGTTCTGGGATCTGTGGCAGACGCATTGCCATTAGCTCAAACACGGCGGAAGACGCTCACCTAACCGCCATAAAGTGTGTGTGTGTATGTGTGCTGGTGTGTGTGTGTGTGTGTGTGTGCGTGAGCTGGTGTTTGAGGAATGCGATTTTCTTTCCTTAGGGAAAGCCACTCAGTTTTGGCAGCTATATTATCTATCTCATCATAAAGGCATGTGTGCCAGCTCAAAATAACTAAGGGAATTCAGAGCATTCTCAGCTGTGTGTGTTCCCCAAAAAGGTCTGATTTGATATACGACAGGAAAAATGAACTGGCCAAAACTGGGCTACGATCACACCTTGCCATTCAAATACTAACGAATTGGCAAAAATAAATAATTTTTGGATTAGCTTGGAGTGCACTAAAACTTAGAAATAACTTCCTGAATTAAAAGTGCTCTTCATCTGCCAACAATTTGTACACTAAGAAAAAAATTGGAATGAAATTTAGGAAATCGCCAAACTCACTTTATTATTTAGAAAAATTCATTTCGAAAGTACAATTATATTTATATATACTTTGAATTAAGAAAAATCCATTTTCTAATTCAGGGCGATTTTCATTGATATTCTTTTGGAATTGATTTCCTAGTAAAAGAAAATATTTCTGAGAACGAAAATAAGAAAATTATTCTAATTTTAATAAGTACGAACAATTTTTCCAAGTTTTATGGCGCTTTTAATTTTAGACCGATTTTTATATTCTCATGCCGATTTTTTTCTGATTTTAGTCTTAATTTTGCGACAGCTTTAAGCATTTTGTAAATTAGTTATGAATTTGGCTAAAAGCGAGCTGTAAATGTGGCCATAAAGTACACAAAATGATGTGAAAGCACAAAAATACGCATTTTGTTGTCTGACAAGCAATTAAAAACAGATTTTATAGGTAGTCCCGGTCGGAATATTTCTTTGCTTGGCTAATATTACGCCGGACAATTGGCAAATAAACGAAAATGGCCACCAAATTGGCAATTGACAGAGCAAAGTGATGCAAAATCGAACGTGCATTATATTTTCAGCGTTATTAACTTGAAATTACCAGAGAAAGATAGGGAGAGAGGGGGAGAGAATTGCTGAACAAGCCGCAGAACGACATGTTATGAGGGGGGAGGGAGAGAGGCAGGCAAGGACAACCAATGAATGTGAAAAGGACAATGCCGAATTGGTCGTCACATCTTAATTGCTGCGACAGCTTGTGGCCAAAAATGCAGGCTTGTGTGGGTATCAGATATGTTGTTATACCCTGTAAAAATGGGCAAAATGGGTAGCCTAAAGTTGTGCAAAAATCAGACAGAAATCCACATATACAAATAGAGAGAGTTCAAATTTGAAGTAACAGTTATCGTATCCCACATTAATTGTATCGATGTGTTCTCTAGTTTTCAGTATATCGATAAGTATCGATGAGCAATCAAATCTCCTGGAATTTCGGAATGTGGCAAATTCAAAAATTCAGCAGTCCCAAAGATTTTTCTATTTCTTCTTTCAATTTAATCTGTTAAAGTTTGTTTTCAATTTTCATCTGTTAAACTGCATTCAGTCTACAATTAAAGCTGTTTACAGGGTATAACGCAGTCTGGTTTGTCTCTGTACTGCATCACTCTTACTTCTTGTTGGGCTTACGTTGGGTTATTTTCATGATGTAATAAATGAAATTAATTTTAATAATTGCAGCGATTTTCATTGGCGAATCGGCTCGTTCGTTCGCATTGACTCGTAAACAGCGCAAAAATATGGCAAACATTTTTATTTAGGCCACTTATTTTATTTGGCAACAACTCACTGATTGCTCCGACTCTATGAACATTATATATATATATATATATATTTATATATGTTTAATGATGACCATGAAAACTGCTTAATCGGAAGAATGAATATGAATATGAACAAGAGTAGGAATATATGAAAGCACAGACCAGACTGGGTTCCACATAATAAGCACAAAAGCATAAATACGCTGGGCAAATGTGGAAAACTCTAACAAAATATCTCTGTGCAAATCCAAATGTTCCTTTCGTATTTATTTTTCCTCATTTTCCTTTCTTTTTTTTTGCACAAACAGCAGCATTTTTAATATAGCTGTCATTTTGGTAGCTTACGCCCTGCCCTTGAGAAGCTAGATTTTTATTGGTAATGGCAGCGACTATTTTTCGCATTTATAATATAGGGCCATATATTTTCATGAACACTAAATTATGAGAGTCGGCCAGCAGCTGAGTAGGCGCCTCTAACTGAAATTGATAAAAACAATTGCAAACATCTCTCGACATAAATATATACACACACATTATTTATACGCAGTTTCTCCTTCTCGTTAGAGTGTGCAAAATTTCAAAATAAACGTGTTGTTTTTGCGCTCACCATGGAATTTCTATGCAAATTGTTGGGTTTCGTTGGCTATAAGAAATTCGCAGGGGCAACCCAGCCAAAGGATACTTTCAGCTATACCATCAGGCATAAGTATCCCAAACGATTGGTCACCTACGATGCCGAGGAGTTGGGTGAACAAAGACTAATACGCAGTGCAGATCTCCGCCAGAGTCTGTTGAGTGCCATGCCATCGATTTACCGGAAAAAGGACCAGGATGTGATAAGCAAATGCTGGCAAACCATTTATCCCCTCGAAGACTTGACCAAGCAACGTGTTGCGAAGCTGGAGAAATGTGGCAAGGCGCTGCACAAATCGACATTAGAACGTCTCGGCTCGAAGCACACAGAGAGCGGCAGCCAATGCTCCAATTGGGATGACCTCAAACCGTTGCAGAAATTCAGTTTCTTTTGGCAGGCGTTGACGGGTCACAAATTGCGTCCGACGCCATACGCAAATTTCAAGCAGATCTTCAGCAGGCGATATCTGAAGAATCGGCCACAGGTCAGTGAGCGTCGTCTGCGTGTGTTGGCTCGTCGCGCCTGGCTCTGCTTGAGCAGGAAGGATCGAGTGCCATTTAACTTGCAGGCACTTCTCTATCATGTCAGCACCGGGGATGTGGATCCCTTCGATCATTGTGCCGTGCGAGTGCTCTTGAATCGCTGGCGCTGATGACCCTCAGCGTTTGCTGACCATTTGGCATTAAAGTGTTGTCTATGGAAAATTTTTCGATTTTTTCATTCTTTGCGTGTCTTTTCATTTTCCAGTTGCCCAAGACATATTCTTCGTTTATATGAAACAGATGCTGTTGGTCTGGTTCTGGTTTATATGGGTATATGTGTTCTATTTTTGTGCAGACTTTCGGCAAAATTCGCATTTTCACTTTCAACTGTCTGTTGTGATGGCTGCGGTCCCTTCATTGAATACCCCTCCTCACTCTCCTCACCCGTTTGATATTTGCACTTGAAACTAAATTGGGGAAACTGGGGAAATGTTACAAATCGAGGCGCCAAAATTATAATGGATCTCAACTCATTTCGCGCACTTTTCAAGGTCAGCATTGACATGGCATTGAGCATTATACACTTGAAGAAAAATTTCACAAAATTATGAGATCAAACAGAAAATTAAGAAAGAAAATTATGAATCAGGGCGCCAAAAATGTTGCCATCTAAAAAATCAAAAAAATAAATCGTAAATTAGATTTAAAATTATATATATTTCGCTGAGTGTAATATTCATATATTCAAATATATGCACATATATTACACATACGTTGTGGATTATTACGATTTATTAACAAATAGCTCAACACTTGGCGAGATCATTATTGACATGACATTCGGGCCTGAAGGACAACTCAATTAATTAGGTTCGATATATTTGGGGGGAAAGATTTTAGATGAATATCAACATGGGGCAATATGCGTTTCACAAATCCCATCGGGGGCAATTTTGGTGGTCAATTCTGATGGTTCTCACTTCGCGGTTCAACCTTCGACTATTCAATTTGGCCATGCGCATAAATTAGCAATAAAAAGAACTCTGCACAGAAACAAGAACTATTTAAAATGTAATTTCGTGCCGCTTTTACGAGGGCAATGTTTAACTTTGGCTTGGACAATATAGGAAAAAAAATACAAATAAAAACAATAAATAAAATTGTAGCAAATCGAAGTTGGGCCTGAAAACCAGATCAGTCCTCGCAACATTATGCTAATAGAAATAATGGGCATGAGGGGTAGACACGGCTTGTCTGCGGCTGGTGTTGAGTTTTATTGAAAACGCCAGGGGGGTGTGTGGAAGCGGCGATGGAGGTGGGAGTGGTGCTAGTGGAGGTGGAGGTGGTTGGACTTTCTACGTTTATGGCCAGCGAATTGTCAATTGACAACTCTTGGCGAGTCGCACATAAAACGAAATCAAATGGAAAACTAAAAAATAAAATAAAAATGTTAACTAAAGTTTGTCGAATTTTATTTACCCTTGCCTGACGAAGTCCATTTGATTGCAAAAAATAAATAATTTATTGTTTTAATGGGTTCTAGGGATATATATATATATGTAGCAGACCGATGTTGTTTATTGTGTTTTTCAAAATGCGGGCGGAGTTTAAAGGCTAACAGTGATAAGCAAAAATGTTATTTTTATTTAATTTTTATTTTCATACTTAGATTTATAGATTTATATTGCTGCTAAAACTGAATACATATATGATTATTGGACTCACAGAGATCTTTTTCTATGCGTTACATACTTGCTCACAATATTATAGGACTCCCAGCAAGGGCATCCAGATGAAAATCGAAATGAAATAGAAATAGAAATCAGAAATGACTTTGATTCGCCACGTTTCCCCATCTGTGCAACTAAATCGAAGTCGTGTGTGTGTGTGTGTGTGTGCGACTTGAAATTTATTGTTGTAGATATTGAGTTTAATGGTATGGTGGGCCCAAGTCCAAAGTCTGTCCGGATTTGCGCATTTTTAAGCGGCGAAATCGAAAAACAATTGGCATTCGCCAAATTCGCATGGCTGCCACTCTCAGCCTCAGCGCTCAGATTTGAAGCGTCTGTGTCAAATGTAGCACTAAAACCCCTAACCCCCCTCCGATAAAACCCCCCAGCCAACCCTTCCAGCACTCAAACCCCTTTTTTGTGTTGTGTTGTCGCGTTTTTTTATGGGCGAGAGTGTTGCGAAAAGATTTTGTTGTTTTGATATTCGGCAATTTTATTGCCTCGACCCAAGTTCGCACCTCAATTTGTCTTCGTAAATGTGAAAAATGTGGAAATTAGTTGGTGGTCCACAGCAGAATCCCACACCCCGCCCTTCTCTCTCGTTCTCTGCTGCCACATTTCATCAATCACACGATGTGTCACACCTATCTGGGGGGCGTTTCGTATTCCTATTCGTATCAGTTGCAGCTACCAACAAACTGTGGCGAATTTCTAAAAAAAAAATCAAAAAAATCGAGAAAGAAAGGAGTGCGACTCGTGCCACGCCCCCTTGACTTGAGCAGAGTCTGCTGTTAATGGCGTGGCACACAGTGAAATTTGTGGCAAGCATATTCGCAGGCGTTTAGCCGAAACTCAAACAGAACATTTCACTATTGCAGAATCTTTATCGATGGGCCCAAAAGAAATGAAAAGGAAGAAGAGAAAGAAGCGAAAAAACTTTCTGTCACTTTGGCCACTTTTATGCAAAGTCGCTAAGCAAACACATAACGTAAAAATCAATGGCCAAGTCAATGGATATTGATATGGATGAGGATGTGGATGTGGATGAGCCACCCTGTAAATAGCGAACAGCTCTATCCTCTATCCTGGACACTGGAAGCTCTCTTTATTAACATAACAATAATTATGACTACGTTTTGGCTGCCCATTTGCCCAAAATGCTGAGATGTTGCGCAAACAACAAGAATTACAAATGGGATTCTGCAGCCATAAGCAAAACGCGCTCAATCACAATTGACATCCTGGCCAAAAGGAGGGGCATGGGCCGGGGGAGGAGGATGACAATGGACGGCGGACGATGGACGACGGTCAGCGACCAACGGTCAGCAGTCGCCATCGACGCTATGCATCCGGTTGAATTGATTTCCAGCAACCAAATGGAATTCGTTTTTTTCCTATTTTATTTATTTTTTTTGTTATACTCTGTTCCCAAAGATCAACGCGGAGTTTAATGTCAATAATTTTAGTTAGTCTTTAATTAAAATTATTAGTTAGCTGGTTGTAAATAAATAAATTATTTTCTCGTTACTTCTCTTAAGCTTAAATAAACTAAAAAAAAAAGAAAATATCTAAATAATATAAAATAAATTGAGTAATGGAATTGGAACGGATTGGAATCCAATTATAGAGAGTTCATTTTGGATTAGTACAGTTATGTATATTTATACATATATATATATATATTTTTTTTTCAAAAAGTGTTTTTTTTGGGCTTGATAACATTTTTATTTCTTTATTCGACCATTTTTGATTTGTTTTTCTCAATTATCAGGTGCAGCACAGAGCATGTTGTAGTCGACTACTCTTGATTGAAATGCTCTCTATCTTTCTTTTTATGTAATGTGTGTTTGCTGAGGGGGGACGGCACATGTAAATAGCGCAGAGTAACTGTAACTGTGACTGTAACTGTAGCTGTAACTGTAATTGTAACTGTGTGAGCCTCTTCCACGTAATTAACTTCAATTGAGTTTTTGGGGGCAAGCTGCCAGCGGGCTGTTTTTGGCTTGTTTGCAGCCGGACAAAAGGCGGCCTACAGCTCATTAGGACTACCAACAGAGAGAGATAGAGAGAGGGATAGGGATAAAGAGAGAGAGAGAGAGAGAGTTCACATAAATTGCATTTAAAAGGAGGCAAATTGACAGGCGTTGAGATTTAAGATGACAGTTTAGCTTCGCCAGCAAATCCAATTTCCGAGCGTCACTTTTAAGACTAGCGGCTTCAAGGCTGTGGTTGCACGTACGCGCACAACACTTTCAGCGCCCTCACACATACACACACATTGGGAACACAGGAACAGGGGCAGGATCAGGATCAGGTCATGTCGCGGTCATAAATACAACAATGCCCGCTGGCAGGAGCAAAGTTTGAGCTGAGTGTCGCCAGCGCCATAAATTTGAGCGCGCAAAAACTCACGGATTTATGTTGCAAGTACATGCGGCAGGCAGCAGATAGCAAACAGCGAGCGGAATATAGAGTAGAGAGCGGGAGGGGTTGGAGAGTGCAGGGAGCTATGCTAGGCAAACGTAATCCACTTTAAAGTTTGTCGCCGCTTTCATTTGTGGCAAAATGAACACGAAACGCGGCCTCGGCCTCGCCAGTCATGTGATGCCAGCATCTCCACATCCACAGCGGATATCCCTCACCAACTGCCACAGTTCGGCTTCTCAATATACACTGCTTACAAAAGTGGCAGGGTATATGGGCATTGTACATAGTCCATTCAGCAGTAAAACTATAAACTTGCTACTTTTAAACATGTACTCTTTCATTTCTGTGCCACGCCCACTGAGGACTAGCTCGATAACACTTTGATAGTCCTGATACAACTAATTTCAGGGTCGAATCTCAAAAGAGCCTATCCTCGACAGACAGCTAAAGACACAAAACTTTACAAAGTCGAGGGCGCGACCCAGCTTGATCGGGCGGGTTCTTCGCAACTGTTTCCAGCTGCTATTACACTGTTAACAGAGTATTATGCAGTCGGTTACATGCAGCTGGAAAGTGCTCACTCTTTCTTTGGCTTCCTTTTGTGGCTTGGCAGCCATATGCAGAGTCTGCCTGACACGACTTCTTATCCAATTTGCATTTAACGCATTTTTGGCCAATTTCACAGAACCAACAAATCTGTGTTTCTACTTCCTGCTCCTGGCCCCCTTCCCCTTCGCCTTCCCCTCCACTTCCCCTTCTCCTCTTTCTGCTGCTGGTTTTACTTGCAAATCCCATTTAGCAGCTATTTGCATTTAATACTGATAACTGTCTGAGGAATTGAGATGCGCTCAGCTCGCTCGCTGAAAATTAATAAAAGTGCCCAGGCCAAAAAGCAGCTGCCAGTTAGCCAGCAACCAAACCGAACCAAACCGAACTGAACCGAACCGAACCGCATGTAAAAATGTTCAATAAACGTCCGGTCCAAGTGCTGGCAGGCAAAGCCACAAACGCCTTCAATATGCCTGAAAATCTCTCCCCAACCCCCTTCTATTTCTCTCAGTCAATTTGGCATTTTTAGCTGTTTTTAGCAGCAGCTGACTTTGACAGCCAGCCCATCCTTAGCCCCCCGTTGGCCGTTAGTTAGTTAGTTTGCGGTTCGCTTCTCACTTTAGACAAAGCACCCTTCCGATGCACCAATTAAAAACGCAAAAATCTCGCCCGCACTATCTATCTATCCTCGCACCAACTATACACTCAGAAAAAAATTAATCCCATATTTAGAAAATCGATGGCAGCTTAACTGAACAAATAAATATATTTAAAAAAAAAAAAAAAGCATTTTTTTCCATTGCAAATTTGTTGAATCTTAAAATTTTATTTTATTAATAATTATTTATTTATTTATTATATTTTTAATATTATTAATTAGCTGATTTTTCAGGATTTCATTGTTATTTTCAATTGAGGACGATTTTCTGAAATTCAAAACGATTTTTTTTTAGTGTAAACTCTAATTTTGCAGTCGAGGCAGCCAATTTGATAACGTTCCTTTATGGATTTTTGGAAAGATATTTTTCGTAAACATTTTTCTTGTATTTCTATAAAATTAAATAAAACATTTCTAAAAAAAGATTAAATTGATTTTTTGTATTTATTTTTCTATATTTTGCAACTACTTTTAAAAACACTATATATATCTAGTTTTCTGTGCGACTTTTATTTATTTTCTGAAATTCAGGTCGAGTTTTCTTGTGGTTAATAATTTCAAGATTTTATTTGTGTGTATATTTTGAAACTATTTTTAAAAACAATACAAATCTTTCTAATTTCAGAGCAATTTTCAATTTAAGACAATTCTCTTAAATTCAGTTCATATTTTTTTCTGAGTGTAGATATCGCCGTAGCAGATATGCCGACAATCCGGCAGATGATCACCCCCGCCAAAGAAATAAAAAACACTTTTGGAGCAGCTGTTCCGCCAAATGGACCGTTTGCCTGAACGAATGGGCGGATGGCTGAATGGAGTGGGTAGGTGGGAGGGTGGGTAGAGGGTGGGGGTGACTTTTGACAGGGCCTAGGTATTAATTAGGTTGTTAATTTTGCATTTGGCGTGCGTCGTTCGCTATTCCCGTGAAAAATGCAGCGCCTGTAATGACGACACACGTGGTACGATGATAAATCTTGCGGCTTGTGCAACAGCAGCAAACACATGTCGCAGTTGCTCAGTGTCTGCATCTTGCCACTAGCCACCCTTCTCCACGTCCTCCCCCCCTCTCCAACAACTCGGCACCTGTCTCAATTAAGCGTGCAAATCGCATCCACGTCAAATTTAAATGCCGCACTCTAGAAATATCATACCCCGGATTTTGAAGATCTAAAGGCGGTCGTCACGAGACGCAGCATTTGCATTAGGTTGCACTCATGTGCCACACACATGCGCATACATATACATACACATACATATATTTATAAACCCAGCAAGCAGAATATTTTTGTAGTCGTTTTCAATACTGATTGCATTTGTGCTTTGAACACTTCTCAGGTTGATCATTTGCCAAGCAGCTTGTTTTACTTGTCACTTACCTTGGAATTTTGAAATTGAGTTTATGTCTACATGATCCTCTAAGTTGTCTTGAGTTGAATATACAGATGCCAAGATTTAAATTTATATTTATTGAAAGTTGATGTACTACCGAGACCCAAGTCTAAAGTATTAACAGAAAAAGCAGAAGAAATGATGTGCCGAAGAATCGAAAATTCATTTTACTTGTGATCGGAAGCTTATTATTTGACCAGTTATCAGTTTAAGATTTAATACATTTCCCCGACATCAGTTTCGAAATATGTTTGTATCACTTTATAATTGTATAATTGTATAATCAGACTGTAAAAATATTAAGAAGTTGTCAAAAGTGTGAAGCGATGATTATTATTTCATTTATTTAGTGGACATGCTAAAAGTGAGATAAGTTTTAGTTCATTTGGTAGCTCTGACTGCTGTGGTCAGTGAACCCTCACGATTGGGCTATAACGACGACGACAAAATAATGTATGTGTTAGTAAGCATTCACTAAAAATCTCAAATATAACAAGAAAGGATTGAAAATATTTAGTTTGAAATTTATAACTTGTATTAATGCTTGTTTTCAATAATAATTTATGTTTTTGACATATATTATGTATATATAATATTTTCTACATGTCTTGCAGAAATTGAGCGAATTTAAGGTATGGTCAAATAATTCACATATATCGAATATTCCGTATCTCAGTATGTATATATATATATGTAACTGTTTATTTATTTGCATTTAAATATTTTGATAAGTTTGATGACAGAACATATGTCTTAAGCATTTTGTTGACATTTATATTTCAATTGACGACTTGTCGAATAGTTTTTAGATATTCCATCAGCGCCTCGTTAATGAAAATGAATCGTGGCCAAGTAAAATGCAAAAGAGTCGTGACGGGCCTCAATTGGCGTTTTGATAAATAAATAATATAGTTTATAAATGTGAATTGGTCAAATAAAGAGAGAGCAGAAGAGAGAAGAACACAAATTGAAGATGAGCTATGTAAAACACATGTTCACTTCGGCATTCTGAAGTTTCGATCTATGCCCATATATCGATTTTCAAGCTATAATTTTTACTTGTCTTCCGACCTTAAATTTCATTTTCAACTTTAAATGTACGATTGATTTAGGGGCAAAACTATGATCAAAAAGCCCTTGCTTTTTAAGATCAGTTGAGTTTTGACGAAGTTATGGCATTCGGAAGTTTCGATCTATGCCCATATATCAATACATCGATTTTCAGGCTATAATTTTTACTTGTCTTCCGACCTTCAATCTCATTTTCAACTTTAAATGTACTATTGATTTAGGGGCAAAACAATGATCAAAAAGCCCTTGCTTTTTAAAATCAGTTGAGTTTTGACGAAGTTATGGCATTCTGAAGTTTCGATCTATGCCCATATATCGATACATCGATTTTCAGGCTATAATTTTTACTTGTCTTCCGACCTTAAATTTCATTTTCAACTTTAAATGTACGATTGATTTAGGGGCAAAACTATGATCAAAAAGCCCTTGCTTTTTAAAATCAGTTGAGTTTTGACGAAGTTATGGCATTCTGAAGTTTCGATCTATGCCCATATATCGATACATCGATTTTCAGGCTATAATTTTTACTTATCTTCCGACCTTAAATTTCATTTTCAACTTCAAAAGTACGATTGATTTAGGGGCAAAACAATGATCAAAAAGCCCTTGCTTTTTAAAATCAGATGAGTTTTGACGAAGTTATGGCATTCTGAAGTTTCGATCTATGCCCATATATCGATACATCGATTTTCAGGCTATAATTTTTACTTGTCTTCCGACCTTAAATTTCATTTTCAACTTTAAATGTACGATTGACTAAGGGGCAAAACTATCATCAAAAAGCCCTTGCTTTTTAAAATCAGTTGAGTTTTGACGAAGTTATGGCATTCTGAAGTTTCAATCTATGCCCATATATCGATACATCGATTTTCAGGCTATAATTTTTACTTGTCTTCCGACCTCAAATTTCATTTTCAAATTTAAATGTACGATTGATTTAGGGGCAAAACAATGATCAAAAAGCCCTTGCTTTTTAAAATCAGTTGAGTTTTGACGAAGTTATGGCATTCTGAAGTTTCGATCTATGCCCATATATCGACACATCGATTTTCAGGCTATAATTTTTACTTGTCTTCCGACCTTAAATTTCATTTTCAACTTTAAATGTACGATTGATTTAGGGGCAAAACTATGATCAAAAAGCCCTTGCTTTTTAAAATCAGATTAGTTTTGACGAAGTTATGGCATTCTGAAGTTTCGATCTATGCCCATATATCGATACATCGATTTTCAGGCTATAATTTTTACTTGTCTTCCGACCTTAAATTTCATTTTCAACTTTAAATGTACGATTGATTTAGGGGCAAAACTATGATCAAAAAGCCCTTGCTTTTTAAGATCAGTTGAGTTTTGACGAAGTTATGGCATTTTGAAGTTTCGGCCTATGTCCATATATCGATAGATCGATTTTCAGGCTATAATTTTTACTTGTCTTCCGACCTTAAATTTCATTTTCAACTTTAAATGTACGATTGATTTAGGGGCAAAACTATGATCAAAAAGCCCTTGCTTTTTAAAATCAGTTGAGTTTTGACGAAGTTATGGCATTCTGAAGTTTCGATCTATGCCCATATATCGATGCATCGATTTTCTGGCTATAATTTTTACTTGTCTTCCGACCTTAAATTTCATTTTCAACTTTAAATGTACGATTGATTTAGGGGCAAAACTATGATCAAAAAGCCCTTGCTTTTTAAAATCAGTTGAGTTTTGACGAAGTTATGGCATTCTGAAGTTTCGATCTATGCCCATATATCGATACATCGATTTTCAGGCTATAATTTTTACTTGTCTTCCGACCTTAAATTTCATTTTCAACTTTAAATGTACGATTGATTTAGGGGCAAAACTATGACCAAAAAGCCCTTGCTTTTTAAAATCAGTTGAGTTTTGACGAAGTTATGGCATTCTGAAGTTTCGATCTATGCCCATATATCGATACATCGATTTTTAGGCTATAATTTTTACTTGTCTTCCGACCTTAAATTTCATTTTCAACTTTAAATGTACGATTGATTTAGGGGCAAAACAATGATCAAAAAGCCCTTGCTTTTTAAAATCAGTTGAGTTTTGACGAAGTTATGGCATTTTGAAGTTTCAATCTATGCCCATATATCGATACATCGATTTTCAGGCTATAATTTTTACTTGTCTTCCGACCTTAAATCTCATTTTCAACTTTAAATGTACGATTGATTTAGGGGCAAAACAATGATCAAAAAGCCCTTGCTTTTTAAAATCAGATGAGTTTTGACGAAGTTATGGCATTCTGAAGTTTCGATCTATGCCCATATATCGATACATCGATTTTCAGGCTATAATTTTTACTTGTCTTCCGACCTTAAATCTCATTTTCAACTTTAAATGTACGATTGATTTAGGGGCAAAACAATGATCAAAAAGCCCTTGCTTTTTAAAATCAGATGAGTTTTGACGAAGTTATGGCATTCTGAAGTTTCGATCTATGCCCATATATCGATACATCGATTTTCAGGCTATAATTTTTACTTGTCTTCCGACCTTAAATTTCATTTTCAAATTTAAATGTACGATCGATTTAGGGGCAAAACAATGATTAAAAAGCCCTTGCTTTTTAAAATCAGTTGAGTTTTGACGAAGTTATGGCATTTTGAAGTTTCGGCCTATGCCCATATATCGATAGATCGATTTTCAGGCTATAATTTTTACTTGTCTTCCGATCTTAAATTTCATTTTCAACTTTAAATGTACGATTGATTTAGGGGCAAAACTATGATCAAAAAGCCCTTGCTTTTTAAAATCAGTTGAGTTTTGACGAAGTTATGGCATTCTGAAGTTTCGATCTATGCCCATATATCGATACATCGATTTTCAGGCTATAATTTTTACTTGTCTTCCGACCTTAAATTTCATTTTCAACTTTAAATGTACGATTGATTTAGGGGCAAAACTATGATCAAAAAGCCCTTGCTTTTTAAAATCAGTTGAGTTTTGACGAAGTTATGGCATTCTGAAGTTTCGGCCTATGCCCATATATCGATACATCGATTTTCAGGCTATAATTTTTACTTGTCTTCTGACCTTAAATCTCATTTTCAAATTTAAATGTACGATTGATTTAGGGGCAAAACTATGATCAAAGAGCCCTTGCTTTTTAAAATCAGTTGAGTTTTGACGAAGTTATGGCATTTTGGAGTTTCGGCCTATGCCCATATATCGATACATCGATTTTCAGGCTATAATTTTTACTTGTCTTCCGACCTTAAATTTCATTTTCAACTTTAAATGTACGATTGATTTAGGGGCAAAACAATGATCAAAAAGGCCTTGCTTTTTAAAATCAGTTGAGTTTTGACGAAGTTATGACATTCTGAAGTTTCGATCTATGCCCATATATCGATACATCGATTTTCAGGCTATAATTTTTACTTGTCTTCCGACCTTAAATTTCATTTTCAACTTTAAATGTACGATTGATTTAGGGGCAAACAATGATCAAAAAGGCCTTGCTTTTTAAAATCAGTTGAGTTTTGACGAAGTTATGGCATTCTGAAGTTTCGATCTATGCCCATATATCGATACATCGATTTTCAGGCTATAATTTTTACTTGTCTTTCGACCTAAAATTTCATTTTCAACTTTAAATGTACGATTGATTTAGGGGCAAAACTATGATCAAAAAGCCCTTGCTTTTTAAAATCAGTTGAGTTTTGACGAAGTTATGGCATTTTGAAGTTTCGGCCTATGTCCATATATCGATAGATCGATTTTCAGGCTATAATTTTTACTTGTCTTCCGACCTTAAATTTCATTTTCAACTTTAAATGTACGATTGATTTAGGGACAAAACTATGATCAAAAAGCCCTTGCTTTTTAAAATCAGTTGAGTTTTGACGAAGTTATGGCATTTTGAAGTTTCGGTCTATGCCCATATATCGATACATCGATTTTAAGCCTATAATTTTTACTTGTCTTCCGACCTTAAATTTCATTTTCAACTTTAAATGTACGATTGATTTAGGGGCAAAACAATGATCAAAAAGCCCTTGCTTTTTAAAATCAGTTGAGTTTTGACGAAGTTATGGCATTTTGAAGTTTCGGTCTATGCCCATATATCGATACATCGATTTTAAGCCTATAATTTTTACTTGTCTTCCGACCTTAAATTTCATTTTCAACTTTAAATGTACGATTGATTTAGGGGCAAAACAATGATCAAAAAGCCCTTGCTTTTTAAAATCAGTTGAGTTTTGACGAAGTTATGGCATTTTGAAGTTTCGGCCTATGCCCATATAACGATATATCGATTTTCAGGCTATAATTTTTATTTGTCTTCCGACCTAAAATTTCATTTTCAACTTTAAATGTACGATTGATTTAGGGGCAAAACTATGATCAAAAAGCCCTTGCTTTTTAAAATCAGTTGAGTTTTGACGAAGGTTTGGCATTCTGAAGTTTCGATCTATGCCCATATATCGATACTTCGATTTTCAGGCTATAATTTTTACTTGTCTTCCGACCTTAAATTTCATTTTCAACTTTAAATGTACAATTGATTTAGGAGCAAATCTATGATCAAAAATGTACAATTGATTTAGGGGCAAAACTATGATCAAAAAGCCCTTGCTTTTTAAAATCAGTTGAGTTTTGACGAAGTTATGGCATTCTGAAGTTTCGATCTATGCCCATATATCGATACATCGATTTTCAGGCTATAATTTTTACTTGTCTTCCGACCTTAAAATTCATTTTCAGCTTTAAATGTACTATTGATTTAGGGGCAAAACTATGATCAAAAAGCCCTTGCTTTTTAAAATCAGTTGAGTTTTGACGAAGTTATGGCATTCTGAAGTTTCGATCTATGCCAATATATCGATAGATCGATTTTCAGGCTATAATTTTTACTTGTCTTCCGACCTTAAATTTCATTTTCAACTTTAAATGTACAATTAATTTAGGGGCAAAACTATGATCAAAAAGCCCTTGCTTTTTAAAATCAGTTGAGTTTTGACGAAGTTATGGCATTCTGAAGTTTCGATCTATGCCCATATATCGATACATCGATTTTCAGGCTATAATTTTTACTTGTCTTCCGACCTTAAATTTCATTTTCAACTTTAAATGTACGATTGATTTAGGGGCAAAACTATGATCAAAAAGCCCTTGCTTTTTAAAATCAGTTGAGTTTTGACGAAGTTATGGCATTTTGAAGTTTCGGCCTATGCCCATATATCGATAGATCGATTTTCAGGCTATAATTTTTACTTGTCTTCCGACCTTAAATTTCATTTTCAACTTTAAATGTACGATTGATTTAGGGGCAAAACTATGATCAAAAAGCCCTTGCTTTTTAAAATCAGTTGAGTTTTGACGAAGTTATGGCATTTTGAAGTTTCGGCCTATGCCCATATAACGATATATCGATTTTCAGGCTATAATTTTTATTTGTCTTCCGACCTAAAATTTCATTTTCAACTTTAAATGTACGATTGATTTAGGGGCAAAACTATGATCAAAAAGCCCTTGCTTTTTAAAATCAGTTGAGTTTTGACGAAGTTATGGCATTCTGAAGTTTCGATCTATGCCAATATATCGATACATCGATTTTCAGGCTATAATTTTTACTTGTCTTCCGACCTTAAATTTCATTTTCAACTTTAAATGTACAATTGATTTAGGGGCAAAACTATGATCAAAAAGCCCTTGCTTTTTAAAATCAGTTGAGTTTTGACGAAGTTATGGCATTCTGAAGTTTCGATCTATGCCCATATATCGATACATCGATTTTCAGGCTATAATTTTTACTTGTCTTCCGACCTTAAATTTCATTTTCAACTTTAAATGTACAATTAATTTAGGGGCAAAACTATGATCAAAAAGCCCTTGCTTTTTAAAATCAGTTGAGTTTTGACGAAGTTATGGCATTTTGAAGTTTCGGCCTATGCCCATATATCGATAGATCGATTTTCAGGCTATAATTTTTACTTGTCTTCCGACCTAAAATTTCATTTTCAACTTTAAAAGTACGATTGATTTAGGGGCAAAACTATGATCAAAAAGCCCTTGCTTTTTAAAATCAGTTGAGTTTTGACGAAGTTATGGCATTCTGAAGTTTCGATCTATGCCCATATATCGATACATCGATTTTCAGGCTATAATTTTTACTTGTCTTCCGACCTTAAATTTCATTTTCAACTTTAAATGTACGATTGATTTAGGGGCAAAACTATGATCAAAAAGCCCTTGCTTTTTAAAATCAGTTGAGTTTTGACGAAGTTATGGCATTCTGAAGTTTCGATCTATGCCCATATATCGATACATCGATTTTCAGGCTATAATTTTTACTTGTCTTCCGACCTTAAATTTCATTTTCAACTTTAAATGTACGATTGATTTAGGGGCAAAACTATGATCAAAAAGCCCTTGCTTTTTAAAATCAGTTGAGTTTTGACGAAGTTATGGCATTCTGAAGTTTCGATCTATGCCCATATATCGATACATCGATTTTCAGGCTATAATTTTTACTTGTCTTCCGACCTTAAATTTCATTTTCAACTTTAAATGTACGATTGATTTAGGGGCAAAACTATGATCAAAAAGCCCTTGCTTTTTAAAATCAGTTGAGTTTTGATGAAGTTATGGCATTTTGAAGTTTCGGCCTATGCCCATATATCGATAGATCGATTTTCAGGCTATAATTTTTACTTGTCTTCCGACCTAAAATTTCATTTTCAACTTCAAAAGTACGATTGATTTAGGGGCAAAACTATGATCAAAAAGCCCTTGCTTTTTAAAATCAGTTGAGTTTTGACGAAGTTATGGCATTCTGAAGTTTCGGCCTATGCCCATATATCGATAGATCGATTTTTAGGCTATATTTTTTACTTGTCTTCCGACCTTAAATTTCATTTTCAACTTTAAATGTACGATTGATTTAGGGGCAAAACTATGATCAAAAAGCCCTTGCTTTTTAAAATCAGTTGAGTTTTGACGAAGTTATGGCATTCTGAAGTTTCGATCTATGCCCATAAATCGATACATCGATTTTCAGGCTATATTTTTTACTTGTCTTCCGACCTTAAATTTTATTTTCAACTTTAAATGTACGATTGATTTAGGGGCAAAACTATGATCAAAAAGCCCTTGCTTTTTAAAATCAGTTGAGTTTTGACGCAGTTATGGCATTTTGAAGTTTCGGCCTATGCCCATATATCGATAGATCGATTTTCAGGCTATATTTTTTACTTGTCTTCCGACCTTAAATTTCATTTTCAACTTTAAATGTACGATTGATTTAGGGGCAAAACTATGATCAAAAAGCCCTTGCTTTTTAAAATCAATTGAGTTTTGACGAAGTTATGGCATTTTAAAGTTTCGGCCTATGCCCATATATCGATATATCGATTTTCAGGCTATAATTTTTACTTGTCTTCCGACCTTAAATTTCATTTTCAACTTTAAATGTACGATTGATTTAGGGGCAAAACTATGATCAAAAAGCCCTTGCTTTTTAAAATCAGTTGAGTTTTGACGAAGTTATGGCATTCTGAAGTTTCGATCTATGCCCATATATCGATACATCGATTTTCAGGCTATAATTTTTACTTGTCTTCCGACCTTAAATTTCATTTTCAACTTTAAATGTACGATTGATTTAGGGGCAAAACTATGATCAAAAAGCCCTTGCTTTTTAAAATCAGTTGAGTTTTGACGAAGTTATGGCATTCTGAAGTTTCGATCTATGCCCATATATCGATGCATCGATTTTCAGGCTATAATTTTTACTTGTCTTCCGACCTTAAATTTCATTTTCAACTTTAAATGTACGATTGATTTAGGGGCAAAACTATGATCAAAAAGCCCTTGCTTTTTAAAATCAGTTGAGTTTTGACGAAGTTATGGCATTCTGAAGTTTCGATCTATGCCCATATATCGATACAACGATTTTCAGGCTATAATTTTTACTTGTCTTCCGACCTTAAATTTCATTTTCAACTTTAAATGTACGATTGATTTAGGGGCAAAACTATGATCAAAAAGCCCTTGCTTTTTAAAATCAGTTGAGTTTTGACGAAGTTATGGCATTTTGAAGTTTCGGCCTATGCCCATATATCGATAGATCGATTTTCAGGCTATATTTTTTACTTGTCTTCCGACCTTAAATTTCATTTTCAACTTTAAATGTACGATTGATTTAGGGGCAAAACTATGATCAAAAAGCCCTTGCTTTTTAAAATCAGTTGAGTTTTGACGAAGTTATGGCATTTTGAAGTTTCGGCCTATGCCCATATATCGATAGACCGATTTTCAGGCTATAATTTTTACTTGTCTTCCGACCTAAAATTTCATTTTCAACTTTAAAAGTACGATTGATTTAGGGGCAAAACTATGATCAAAAAGCCCTTGCTTTTTAAAATCAGTTGAGTTTTGACGAAGTTATGGCATTCTGAAGTTTCGATCTATGCCCATATATCGATGCATCGATTTTCAGGCTATAATTTTTACTTGTCTTCCGACCTTATATTTCATTTTCAACTTTAAATGTACGATTGATTTAGGGGCAAAACTATGATCAAAAAGCCCTTGCTTTTTAAAATCAGTTGAGTTTTGACGAAGTTATGGCATTCTGAAGTTTCGATCTATGCCCATATATCGATACATCGATTTTCAGGCTATAATTTTTACTTGTCTTCCGACCTTAAATTTCATTTTCAACTTTAAATGTACGATTGATTTAGGGGCAAAACTATGATCAAAAAGCCCTTGCTTTTTAAAATCAGTTGAGTTTTGACGCAGTTATGGCATTTTGAAGTTTCGGCCTATGCCCATATATCGGTAGATCGATTTTCAGGCTATATTTTTTACTTGTCTTCCGACCTTAAATTTCATTTTCAACTTTAAATGTACTATTGATTTAGGGGCAAAACTATGATCAAAAAGCCCTTGCTTTTTAAAATCAATTGAGTTTTGACGAAGTTATGGCATTTTAAAGTTTCGGCCTATGCCCATATATCGATATATCGATTTTCAGGCTATAATTTTTACTTGTCTTCCGACCTAAAATTTCATTTTCAACTTTAAATGTACGATTGATTTAGGGGCAAAACTATGATCAAAAAGCCCTTGCTTTTTAAAATCAATTGAGTTTTGACGAAGTTATGGCATTCTGAAGTTTCGATCTATGCCCATATATCGATACTTCGATTTTCAGGCTATAATTTTTACTTGTCTTCCGACCTTAAATTTCATTTTCAACTTTAAATGTACGATTGATTTAGGGGCAAAACTATGATCAAAAAGCCCTTGCTTTTTAAAATCAGTTGAGTTTTGACGAAGTTATGGCATTTTGAAGTTTCGGCCTATGCCCATATAACGATATATCGATTTTCAGGCTATAATTTTTACTTGTCTTCCGACCTTAAATTTCATTTTCAACTTTAAATGTACGATTGATTTAGGGGCAAAACTATGATCAAAAAGCCCTTGCTTTTTAAAATCAGTTGAGTTTTGACGCAGTTATGGCATTTTGAAGTTTCGGCCTATGCCCATATATCGATAGATCGATTTTCAGGCTATATTTTTTACTTGTCTTCCGACCTTAAATTTCATTTTCAACTTTAAATGTACGATTGATTTAGGGGCAAAACTATGATCAAAAAGCCCTTGCTTTTTAAAATCAGTTGAGTTTTGACGAAGTTATGGCATTCTGAAGTTTCGATCTATGCCCATATATCGATACATCGATTTTCAGGCTATAATTTTTACTTGTCTTCCGACCTTAAATTTCATTTTCAACTTTAAATGTACGATTGATTTAGGGGCAAAACTATGATCAAAAAGCCCTCGCTTTTTAAAATCAGTTGAGTTTTGACGAAGTTATGGCATTCTGAAGTTTCGATCTATGCCCATATATCGATGCATCGATTTTCAGGCTATAATTTTTACTTGTCTTCCGACCTTAAATTTCATTTTCAACTTTAAATGTACGATTGATTTAGGGGCAAAACTATGATCAAAAAGCCCTTGCTTTTTAAAATCAGTTGAGTTTTGACGAAGTTATGGCATTCTGAAGTTTCGATCTATGCCCATATATCGATACATCGATTTTCAGGCTATAATTTTTACTTGTCTTCCGACCTTAAATTTCATTTTCAACTTTAAATGTACGATTGATTTAGGGGCAAAACTATGATCAAAAAGCCCTTGCTTTTTAAAATCAGTTGAGTTTTGACGAAGTTATGGCATTTTGAAGTTTCGGCCTATGCCCATATATCGATAGATCGATTTTCAGGCTATATTTTTTACTTGTCTTCCGACCTTAAATTTCATTTTCAACTTTAAATGTACGATTGATTTAGGGGCAAAACTATGATCAAAAAGCCCTTGCTTTTTAAAATCAGTTGAGTTTTGACGAAGTTATGGCATTTTGAAGTTTCGGCCTATGCCCATATATCGATAGATCGATTTTCAGGCTATAATTTTTACTTGTCTTCCGACCTAAAATTTCATTTTCAACTTTAAAAGTACGATTGATTTAGGGGCAAAACTATGATCAAAAAGCCCTTGCTTTTTAAAATCAGTTGAGTTTTGACGAAGTTATGGCATTCTGAAGTTTCGGCCTATGCCCATATATCGATAGATCGATTTTCAGGCTATATTTTTTACTTGTCTTCCGACCTTAAATTTCATTTTCAACTTTAAATGTACGATTGATTTAGGGGCAAAACTATGATCAAAAAGCCCTTGCTTTTTAAAATCAGTTGAGTTTTGACGAAGTTATGGCATTCTGAAGTTTCGATCTATGCCCATAAATCGATACATCGATTTTCAGGCTATATTTTTTACTTGTCTTCCGACCTTAAATTTCATTTTCAACTTTAAATGTACGATTGATTTAGGGGCAAAACTATGATCAAAAAGCCCTTGCTTTTTAAAATCAATTGAGTTTTGACGAAGTTATGGCATTCTGAAGTTTCGATCTATGCCCATATATCGATACATCGATTTTCAGGCTATAATTTTTACTTGTCTTCCGACCTTAAATTTCATTTTCAACTTTAAATGTACGATTGATTTAGGGGCAAAACTATGATCAAAAAGCCCTTGCTTTTTAAAATCAGTTGAGTTTTGACGCAGTTATGGCATTTTGAAGTTTCGGCCTATGCCCATATATCGATAGATCGATTTTCAGGCTATATTTTTTACTTGTCTTCCGACCTCAAATTTCATTTTCAACTTTAAATGTACGATTGATTTAGGGGCAAAACTATGATCAAAAAGCCCTTGCTTTTTAAAATCAATTGAGTTTTGACGAAGTTATGGCATTTTAAAGTTTCGGCCTATGCCCATATATCGATATATCGATTTTCAGGCTATAATTTTTACTTGTCTTCCGACCTAAAATTTCATTTTCAACTTTAAATGTACGATTGATTTAGGGGCAAAACTATGATCAAAAAGCCCTTGCTTTTTAAAATCAGTTGAGTTTTGACGAAGTTATGGCATTCTGAAGTTTCGATCTATGCCCATATATCGATACTTCGATTTTCAGGCTATAATTTTTACTTGTCTTCCGACCTTAAATTTCATTTTCAACTTTAAATGTACGATTGATTTAGGGGCAAAACTATGATCAAAAAGCCCTTGCTTTTTAAAATCAATTGAGTTTTGACGAAGTTATGGCATTTTAAAGTTTCGGCCTATGCCCATATATCGATATATCGATTTTCAGGCTATAATTTTTACTTGTCTTCCGACCTAAAATTTCATTTTCAACTTTAAATGTACGATTGATTTAGGGGCAAAACTATGATCAAAAAGCCCTTGCTTTTTAAAATCAGTTGAGTTTTGACGAAGTTATGGCATTTTGAAGTTTCGATCTATGCCCATATATCGATACATCGATTTTACTTGTCTTCTTTAAATGTGATGGAAATGCTGAGATGCCGTGGAAACTTAATGATCTGTACCTAAATAGAGAGCCCGATATGACATGTACAAAAATATTTATGGCACATTTATGGAAACAACAACAACATCGAGAATGACAACTAGAGGGAGAACTACACTCAGCAAAAAATCGAGCTGAATTTTAGAAATTCGTCATATTTTTGGTGCCAAGAGTAACTTTGCTTCTTACTCAGAAAGTATATTTCTAAAAAACAGAGTTTGCAATTTAGGCATACTTGGAAATTATTTCTAATAAATAGTTTTCTTGACGATTTTCTAAAATTCAGCGCCATTTTTTTCTGAGTGTAAGCAACCCTCCGCCAGCAGCCTGCCGCCCCTCTGATATCAAAGTTTTATCTGCGTTCGAATGCGAGGAAATTCGCACAAATCACGCAAAATTTTGCACACTTAACGTGAGGGTGTGCTCAGAGGGGTAGGGTTGGAGGGTTGGTGTGTGTATGTGTGTGTGTGATGTAGTAGTCAAGGCCAGTCGGTGTGTCGAGGGTGAGCTGATAACAGATAAGAACTTGCAGCCTAATGCACCGTGGCTTTTGTGATGGAGTTCGACAACAGTCGTCCTCAATTTTGCAACAATTTCCGTTTTCCTCTGCCGAAAATGGACAACAACAACAACAACAATAACAACAGGGGGAATTGTGTCCAATGTGGCAACATTTCAATTGGAAAACTCATAAATTTCGAGCGGCGTTTTCAAAATCGAACTGGGCACGGAAATGGGCACCATGCGTGTCCAATTATTGAAATACGACTTTAATTGAATTTCAATAAAATGTTTCAGCATTTTCCATTTGCCACTTTGTTCAGCGAGCATGCAAAACTACAAAATGCCACCGGCTCGTGTTTATTTATGGCAAATGTTTAAAATGTTGCTCTTGTTGCTGTTGTTGTTGTTGTTGTTGTTGTTGTTGTTGTTGCAATTGCAATTGTTTTAATTCGGCATTGTTTTATTATTTGCCAAAGCCATTTACCACGCCGGTTACCACAGCGTCCCGCCAAATTCTATATTCGCATATAAAGCACCGTTTTCCATTCAGCCATGCTTTCAAAATTGTTGTTTAGAATATGTGATAAGTGCACGCAGAGAAAACAGGCATAAAAACTTGCCTTTAAATGGCAAAGATAACTTATAAGTCTAAGAAATAAATAAATTCAACAATTAAAGTGCCTCGACAGTTAATCTAAATTTAATTTAAATTTATATCCTAAGCTATTTAAGTGAAGTTATTTATTGGGCTGGGACAGTCCTAATAGAGAATTAGAGAGTTAAAATTTCAGTGCAGAATTATACTAGATCCCCAGCCAGAAAAAAAGGCGTTGCATTTGAAAAACGCATAATTTTTGACAAACTTCTTTTAGTGGATTATAAATGGTAGAGTTTCTACTTGAATATCGAGTCAGAATTACGTTTTCAACTTTAAATGTTGTATTAATTTGGAAGCCAAACCATTATCAAAAATATCTCAATTTTGGAAAACAGATTTAATTTTTTGGAACCGTTGTCAGAAGGACTGTTTTTGGCATTAGAATATTAGCATGAATTTCGAGCAAGAATCGCATTTTCTACTTTCAAAGCAGTATTAATCTAGATCCCAAACTATAGCTAAAAAGTCCTCGTTCAAAAATCTGATTCGATTCCAATAGTTATGGCATCGAAATCGATTTTCAATTTTATATATAGTATTAAGCTACAGATCAATCCATGATCAAAAAGACACAATTTAAAAACCCTGATTCTGATCAGATTTGACTGAGTTATGGCAGTAGCCAGTTTGGAACCTTTCTCAAGCTGATTTCATGAAGTAAAATTTATCCAATTTCTATTTGAAATTTATTATTAATATGGAGCTCAAACTAATGAAAAAAACACAGCATTTGCGTAGGTGCAGAATTCAAAGTTTCCCGGAGACTATCTTCTGTTATTACAGGCTGCAATTTTTCTTGCAGTGTATGCATTTTACAATGTATAAAATGGAACTGTTCCGCTATTTGTCTGCCCATCGAACCTGATGTCGTTTGCAATTGATTTATAGCGGCGATATCATCAATGGTTTCTGCTGCACACCTCCCTCCCACCCCACCCCTCGCTGATTTATGACGATCTGGCAGCATTAGTAGAGAACACAAAAGGTGGCATCAGGTCCAAATGTCCAACTGTCCAACCGTCCGCACACAGCTCAGTGCACCAGCAATAAAACTTAACTAAAGTAAATGCGCATTAGAAATAATCAAAATAATAATAATAATAAAATGCCTCCATTTCTTTTACTTATTCAGCCAGCTGCAAAATGCCAGAGTTGCCACCCGCAGTGCAGGGCGTTGCCTGTGTCAGTGTCTCTCTCTCTCTCTCTCTCTCTGTGGATTTCACGACAACAAGGACAATAAGGACAACAATGGCGCATCGATGATTGAAGGTAGGAAGTTGGTTGTTGGTTGTTGGCAAGTCGAATAACGCTTTTTTTCTGGGTGGGGGGTTGAATTGACTGGAAACCGTTTGGCAAAAGGGTTTCGCAATGATGGGGTGGAAAGGGGAAAGAGGGATGGGGAGGCGGCATGCCCCGTGAGTGACAGCGGCGCATGGCAAAAGTCACATGGCCTGGCAGATTAGTTACACCTTTTGCACACACACATCTTGTAGGTTGGCATCTAGGTGGAATACGTTGACATTGTTGCTGCCCGTTGAACTGTGAGTGCCAAACACACACACACACACACACACGCGGAATGCATTTGCCGGTCATGCAACCAAAGAGAGAGACAGACAGATAGAGAGAGAGAGGGGGAGTGTAATTGTGTGCGACTTGATTCATACCCCGATTGTGCAGAGATTAGCGCTAATGGCGAGGGCTGTTCACAATATGTGGGATATTCATATATATGTACACTTAGGAAAAAATTGCACTGAATATTTATAAGGCGATAATTTTTCTAAAATTAAAAAATTGAATATTTCAAATCTTAGATAGTTTATCTAATTCAATACTAAACTGATTTAAATATACTTCTTTTTTTATACTTAAAAATTACGAATAAAGAATTTTTTCTAAAGAAAAGCGATTTTCATTTTTAATTCTTACAAGTTTAGGTTTTAATAAAAAAAAAACATTTCTAAAAATAGACAATTATTTTTTGCATGCATGAAATAGTTTCAGCTTTCAGGTTGATTTTATATCTTCTGCGATTTTCTACATTTGGGGGCAATCTTTTTTCTGAGTGCATATATATATTTTGTATATGGGATATGTGAGTTGAAACCTTTCAGCATAATTGAATTTGGCAATTTTGCTGCTGCTGCTGCTGCTTCTGCTACTGCTGCTGCTTCTGCTGCTTTCACTTTCACCTACTTAAGTCTGAGCGAAAAAAAAGAAGAAAAAAGAGAAAAAAATGTCACTGATAACTAAACCAAATATTAGCCAAGTGAAGCTCGTTTTTGGGGCCAAGAGACAAATGCTGAGCGTGTCAACAGTTCATCGGGGCGTCAATTACTTTGCATAAGCCAACTTGCCAGCTAATACAGCTAATGAATTTTAAGTGTTACCAAAGCAGCCCAAAAGAAATGGGCCCCCCGCGAGCGAAACGTGTGCGTATGACTTAATCTGGTCTCGGCCCGCTTAGAAGACACCAGACCCCGGAGCCAGGCCAAGACGAAGACCAAGTCCGAGACGCATTTGGGATATGTGTATTTATGGAAGGCCTAGCACGCTTGATATTATCCGCTTATTTATTGCAGTCGTTAACATATCTTTACCCAACTGGAGTTTATCTTCTATGTGTGTGTTTTTCTCGCAAAATGATGGGGGGAAGGAGCGGGGAGTGGAGATGTGTGCTCATCTTGTGGCTGAAAGTTAAATGAGCCAAGCTCTGTTCTCATTCTAAGTGATATTGTTTAGTTTTTGCACGATTTCTAATTTACTGTTGCAAGTGAAAGCTGCTTTTTGGGGGCAACAACAAATGCGTTGTTTTCGCTACGTGACAAATTTTGCAGATTTTAAGTGAATTAAAAACTATATAGTGCTGGGAGTATTTGTTTTAACCAGTGGGGCCATTAAACTGATTTAGAACTGCTTTCAATTTCAGCTGTCCAGCCTAAACTATTCTCGTCTCAATCAATAATGAAGTTTGCCCAGAATAAATGCCGTCACATTAGAGTCCAAACCCAAACCCCAACCCAAAGAAAAACCCCCAAAACATATTTAGAAAACCATTTGCACAGGCCGAAATGAAGAGCCTAAGCGAAATGAAGGCAAGCCGTAATTGGCTTTTTCCCCATTGAAACCTACAGGTTCAAGTTGAGGCTCAGCGCGTTGAAAGATAATGATTAATTGTCAATTTGGCAACTGCACTCAGAAAAAAATCCACCTGAAATTTAAGAAATTCGGCTCGAAAATCATAAAGATATTTTTGGATTTTTTTAAAATAATTTTTAATTGGAAGAAAACATTTTTTTTTAAATTAGGTTTCTAAATAGAATCAAAACTTTCTTTAGTAAGTAGAAAGGCTTGAAACAGAAAAAATAGACTTGAAAATTATAAAGTTTTTCTCTTATTAGAAATATTTTCTAACTTAAAGAAAACATTTTTCTAAAATTTGGAAATGCTTGTCCTAAATCGACAATTCCAAAAATATGCCGTCTATTATCTATTTAATTTTATTCATCATTTAAGATAAGTACAATGAAATGAATATGAGAATTTTTAGAGAAAATAACTCCGTAGAAATTAGAAATATTTAACTAATAATGTGCATTTTTTTGAGTGTATAACACATGGCCAGCAGTTACCTTAAAAGCCCGGCAACAACCGGAAGCATCTCTCGTCTCTTATCAGCAGCCGGCTCAGTTGGCCGAGTTGGACATGGAGCAGATATAGATGTCCATCTGAGCGCCGACTGCCTGACTGAGTGACTGACTGACATGTAGAAATAAATGTACTAGAAAATTACCAACTTATGTAATCTTGGTTAGCATCATTTATCAAGTGGACGTTGTGCAATTTTTCTTACTTTTGCGGGTCGACAGGACGACGACGGCGGCATCAAGAAGTCAACGCTCCGAGGTCTGACGGTACCGGTGACTGTGACATGTGTGGGCCGTCCCACAGGAAATTGGCATTTGATGTGGTCTCCACGGTTATTTGTCATACCTTGTCCTAATTCCGAGAGCGACGCGCCCAGCTAATTGAAATGTGGAAATTGTTTTGTTTGTTTTGCTTTTGCTGTTTTGTCGAATGTCAGATACGAAAATAAAAATAAGCTAAACAAATGTGAATAACTTCAAAATTATGAGTATCCAAATTAACAGTTTATTGTGCATTGAATACGAGTTATTAGATAAATTGACGTTCTGTGTATGTCCGTCTGTCCGTGCTTGTGGTGGAAAATGCGTGCAGGAATCGTATGCTGATTATGAGTAACACGCACCTGCGAACAGCATTCAATTCGAAAGAGGACTACAGCATCACACTTGACATCCTTCGAAAGGAGTTCGACGAGCGTTGGCATAACCAGGAACCGTCACCCTACACCAATCTCGAGGGCTACTCACAGCGTGCGATCCTTGGCAATGGCAGCTTTGGCACTGTCGTAAGATCTCTTTAAGGATCCTTAAATATCCTTTTCTGTATCTCTTTTTATCTCCAGTTGCTTGTTAGGGAGAAGAAGAGCAAAAATTATTATGCGGCCAAGATGATGAACAAGGACAATTTGGTGCGACTCAAACAGGTCGGACACGTTCACAACGAGAAGATGGTGCTGAGCTCTGTACGATTTCCATTTCTGGTCCATTTAATCGATTCCTCCAAGGACTTTGACTATCTGTATCTCATCCTGCCGTTTATCAATGGCGGCGAACTATTCACCTATCATCGCAAGTGAGTGAAATCAGTAAAAGAATCGACACTCAATTTTAGAATACGCCTACTCCAAGAGATTGGAAAGTTTCCAAAATTGAGAACGATTTTTCTCTGAGTGTGGTTAACCGTTATTGTTATTATATTCACAATATTATTCGTGTTATTCCTTCTGTTCCAAAGAGTGCACAAGTTCAATGAGAAACAGTCCCGCTTCTATGGCGTTCAAGTGCTGCTCGCTCTTGAGTATCTGCATCACATGGATCTCATGTATCGCGACCTCAAGCCCGAGAATATATTGATGGATGCTCGTGGCTACATCAAGCTAACCGATTTTGGATTTACCAAGGTGAAGAAGAGAAGAAAAAACTATCTATGTAAAATTTTAGATATTTTTAGAATTTATTTAACTTTCTGTATCTCTTTTCTACCAGCGTGTTGAGGGTCGAACTTCGACACTTTGTGGCACTCCCGAGTATTTGGCACCCGAGATCATTCAGCTGAAACCCTATGGTAGATGTGTGGATTGGTGGGCATTTGGTATACTCCTCTATGAATTTGTCGCTGGCCACTCGCCGTTCTCGATACACGGTCATGACGTCATCGTGATGTATTCGAAAATCTGTCTGGCCGATTATCGAGTCCCTTCATCGTTTACGTGCCATCTGAAGCATCTGGTTGACTCTCTGTTGCAGGTGGACTCCTCAAAGCGGTAAGCAGCCCTCACTCTCAAACACAAAAAAGGATCATCATTTGAAGCACGCATCTTTTAGTTTAGGTAACTCACCGGAGGGCTCCGCAGATATAAAGAGTCATCCCTGGTTTCAGGGCGTCGATTGGTATGCGATGCTCAATCAGGAAATAGCGCCACCCTACACACCGACTGTATCCAATATTGAAGATATATCAAATTTTGAAATTTTTGAGCCTACATCCAAATTGAAGTCCAAAATAAATCGCCATCCCGACTTGTTTACTAATTTTTAAACGTTGCTCAACAAACTTTTTATTTAAAAAAAAAAAACACCAAAAAAAACAGAAAAACTCCTCTAGAGCAGAGAGTACTTTCGTGCATGTATAGATTAGTCTAAAAATAACGCTGAAGTGCTTAAGATTTGTACACTTCGCTCTCAGAATCTACTAGGAAATGGATATATATCGAATTGGATTTCAATTTATTAAAAATAAGCCTAAAGCTACAGATTTGTTGGCTTTCAATAAACATATATCCGAAAAGAGTTGGCATCGAAATCGATATTTATCGACTCCGTGCGAAAACGGAAATTAACACGCGATTACCGATCCTTTTGTGTAAAGAGAAGTACGCCCACTATTGTCTATGTTTCCAATTATTGAGCACAAGGTGTGCAAAGAAGAAAACAAGAATGAGGAAACATGTTGCCCAGGTGTTAATTATCAAAAATAACTAAGTATTTGACTTCTTTTTTATAGATAGTTGTAGTAAAAATTCGAAATTTATTGAGACTTGAATAGATCATTCATTGTATATATTTAAAATAATGGGTCGACAATCGACTGCAGAACCGCAGTTCTTTAGTTCCAAGATCGAATATGCCGTTGTGCTCGACAAAATGAAGGACGAGTTTAACAAAAAGTACAGCCGCAATACACCGTCGCCGAGCTGTGGTCTCGATAACTTTCTTGTTAAAGCGACCCTCGGCTCCGGGTCCTTTGGCAAGGTGCAATTGGTCAAGGACCTGGAGAGTGAGAATTTCTATGCCTCCAAGCAGTTGAGCAAAGAGCAGATAATCAAAACCAAACAGGTCTCCCATGTGATGAGCGAGAAACGAGTTCTCAACTCGATACGATTCCCATTCACGGTGCATCTGATCTCCTCGTTCAAGGATACGGATAGTCTGTATTTGATTTTACCCCTCATTTTGGGTGGCGAATTGTTTACCTATCATCGCAAGTGAGTAGTGCGCTTATCGATTATAATCGGGGAGAGTTAGCTGTGTTATCTGTTATCTGTTTTCCTTAGGGTTCGCAAATTTGGCGAGAAACAAGCTCGTTTCTATGCGGCTCAAGTGTTTTTGGCTCTGGAATATCTGCATCATTGCAGCCTGCTCTATCGCGATCTGAAGCCCGAGAATATTATGATGGACAAGAATGGGTATATTAAGGTTACCGATTTTGGATTTGCAAAGGTTGTGCAGGTGAGCTACATCGTCTCGATTACGATTCTAAAATTGGGTTTTTTCTTCACTCCATTTAGAAAGTGGAAACACGCACAATGACCCTGTGCGGCACACCCGAATATCTGCCCCCCGAGATTATACAGTCGAAACCTTACGGCACCAGCGTCGACTGGTGGGCATTTGGAGTCCTCATCTATGAGTTTGTTGCCGGTCACTCGCCGTTCTCATCCCACAATCGTGACGTCATGGTCATGTACAACAAGATCTGTGAGGCAGACTACAAGCTGCCCAGCTCATTCAGCAGCGCCTTGCGTCACCTCGTCGATCATCTCCTGCAAGTGGATCTCTCCAAGCGGCAAGTCATTAATACACTCTCACAAAAAAATTGCCACAAATTGTAGGAATTCGCCTTAAAGCAAGTTTTTAGAAATCATTTCTAACTATAAGAAAACTTTTTCTTAAAAATTAAAATTATTCCACCTAGAAAAAAAAATCGATCTTAAATTTTAAAAATCGGCTTTTCAAAGTTGAACACTAATTAATCACAATAGTTAATAAGTTTGATATATTGCACAGCTTTGGGAATCTGATCGGTGGCACCAAGGACATCAAGGATCACGAGTGGTTCAAGGATGTCGACTGGACAACACTGCTAAATCAGACGATACAGGCACCCTACATGCCGTCCATAGCAAATGCCGAAGACATATCCAACTTTGAAAAGCAGTCCGAGGGTAAACGTAAACCAAAGGCAAAAACCGTGCGGCATGAGGAAGCCTTTGCTGATTTCTAGAACCACACACACCACACACAAAAGTACACACACACACACACACCACAACCTCATATTCGTCTGTCTCCTTTTGGCGAATTAATAAACTCGTATTGTATGCAGCAAAGCGTCGCATTGACAGCACTTGACTACGATAAGAACTAGAAACTATCTTCGGTAGCGAAGAAGGTTTTCAAACAAGGTTCTTTATTATAATTAAAAACTGAAGAATCTAGCTTAAGGAACGACTAAAGCATGGCAACTGTGACTATAAATTATATATTTTTATGTTATTTGCATGTTTTTGCTAAGATTAAACAATGAGTTGAGATTTGGCTGAACATGTCTAGGGCGGATCATGAAAATTAAATGGTTTTATTTAAATTAAAATATAAATATTTAAATATTAAACTTGTGCAAAATATATTAATGTTAGTTAATTCTTTCATTAATATAAATTAAAAGAAAATAAATAAATATATGCATAAATATACCCAATTGTAAATTCTCGATAATATCGATATTACCATCTATGTTCCCGGAGATATTTTGTGTGCTTGTTGTTTTTGACACCCACTCACTCCCTAGCTCGCTCACTCCATCCATCACTCCCTACCTCCCTCGCTCGCAGCCTCCCTTCACCCTGGGCAACTCCCCCCACCTATCAGTTGTCATTCCACATGTGTTTATTAGATTTTCACGCCGCAAATGTCAAACGTCACCCCTCCATTCGAGGGTCGGGGTATTTTCGAAATTGTACTTGTTTCGGTTTAGTTTTTCTGGGAAAGCAGCTGGCGCACTATTGAAAATTCTAGCGATTTCCCACACTTGTTGCGGCACATTTTTAATTCGACGAACTTAACTTGTAATTAGACTTGAAGCAGCACACATAAATCACGCAGACTCGGCGTGACGCTTTGTTGAGAATACCATCAGGCAAATGTTTGTCTTTGATGCAATTGGATGGATTTATGGCCCACTTGGTTTATTTATGTGGCCCATCCCTGACCCCATCCCAACTAGTGGGTGTACTTCAGCTGGAGACAGTGGCATTCACTCTAAAAGATGTCTTTCTATCTAACAACCAACTGATCATAATTCGAATCCAAATAAACATTTATTATTATTCCATTTCTCTCTCCAGTTCCCTTGTAATACCTATTCTCTTAATATAAGGCAAATATAATCTTAACACAAGGTAAATTCATACCCACTTAACACTGAGTACACTGAGTACACTGTCCAAAATGCGAAAGACACTCACTTTTTATTCATGTCGCAACTTTTTTGCTTGGAAATTATATTAAACATTGTTTAAGCGAGTTGAGGACGAGAAGAACGAGAAGAAAGAGAAGAAATACAAAAACATACATAAGAAAAACCGTTATAAATCTTTTACACCTTTTATACCGTAGTCCTTTGCATATCTGGCAACATTGATTTATATGCACGACTTAATAAAAATAGAGCGATGCCCAGACAAAATAAAATAAAAAAAATAAGTCAGAATAGCTTATCTCAGGAGAGCCGAATATTATATACCCTTGTGGAAGGAATATATTATATTATCTTATTTCTATAAAAGTAAATTCAAATAAAGTAAGGTAAAAAATACAATAACTCATTTTTGGACTGATTGTTCCATTGGCAGCTATATTATATATTCGTCTGAGCTCAGTGATTTTTTGTGGAAAAGTGAGGAACTTTATAAGAAACATGTTAAGAAAGTGTTAAGCAAAAACACGAACTCATCTTTAAGCCGATCGTTCCTATTTCAGCTATATGATAATGAAAAAATATGGATAAATGCCAAGATTCATCAAAATAGTTTTAAGGCACAGTTAATTCTGCTTAAATACATCAAATCGATTCGACTATTAATTCAGATCATATATACGAATTTCTTACAGGGTCACAGCTGTCTCCTCCAATTCGTTACAAGTTGCAAGACAAAATGAAAATACCCTTCAAAAGGGTGTACAAAAAAAGCTCGTCGCCAGGCTGGCCCAAAAATACCTTAGCGAAGCGCCAGCGAGAAGGACTCCATTGTCCTTTGTCCAGTGGCTAACAAAACAAAGACTCCCGCAAAAGAAAAGAAAGCAAAATACACAACAGCAAAAAAAGAGAAAGCAAAAAGAAAGCAAAATGTGAGGAAAAAAAAGTTATGATTATCATAATTTTTGTTACGTGAGTTTTCATGTGGAAAAGATGAAACATCATCGTCTGCTGCCGGCGACGAGGAGAGCAGTGAAAAGGAGTGGAGAGGGGAGGGTAGAGTTCTCTGGGCCACTTTGGGGGGTGGCAGTCGTCATCACTGTAATCATGGCACGCATTTTACTCCTGTTTTTACCTCTGGCTTTTGGCGCCCGGCAGCCTGGCGCCATTCACTCCCCAAACCCCCTCAGTCTATACATTCTACTTCTTCGTCAGACACAATTTGAGTGTGTGTTGTGTTGTATATGTGTATGTGTGTGTGTGTGTTTCGCTGTTGTGCTTTGGTTTCGCTTTTTGCGTAGAACCTTGGCACCTTGGCTAAATGGCCAAAAGAAGTTATCATGCATTCTAATGAGACGATTTTAATTGCAGACCATTGACCACTTGAGGAGCGCCTGTCAGCATTCGCCAGGGCTGCTGCCGGGATTCGACAGGATTCGCCAGGACTCTGGCTACTGCCACGTGTCGGATGCTTCGCTCTCGCTTGAGTAGCCTGAGAATTGATGGAACTGCGAGACGAGTCAACAAAGCAACAACGACGCAAAACGCAATACACTCAGAAAAATAATGGCTTGAAGTTTAGAGTATCGCAGAGGTAGTGAGTTGAGTATATATGTATGTGGTATATATGTATGAAGTATATATGTATGTGGTATCTATGTGGTATATCTAAAACGCAAAGTTTTGTTATCCTTTTCTTTTGTTAAATCCAAATACGGCTTTTCCAAAATAGAAAATATTTCCAAAAAATAGAAAAACATCTTTCGAAATCGGCGACATTTTTACTCGTACATTTCAAAATGATTTCTAAAAACCAAAATATTTTTCGAATTTTCTTTTGCAGTGTGTAGTCACACCGTCAACCCCCGGGCTGAAGCCCTTGCCTCAAAGCGAATGCATTGACAAATTTGCTGCACGGAAATTAGCGATGCCCAGCTTCAGATACATTTCATATTACAGACAGACAATTGAATGCTGAGGGTTGATCTTCCTTCACAGACCCACTGTTGTTTTTTTTGTTGTTGTTGTTGTTGTTCTTAGTCAGCGAGAGTAAGCGAATTAATTGTTGTTTTGATTGCACAGCAAACGGACGCAGCTCAAGTGCCTGGGAAAATCATGAGCAGCGCAAAGCAGAGTTCGTTTTGGTTTTCATTTTGGGAAAATTGAAAAATCTGGTTTATTGAAAAATGCACGGGCTGAAATTCGTGGCGTAACTTAGGGGCTAGCTGTAAATGGCGATAAATACTACGATTGCTCCAGTTCCACCTCAATGGAGACGGGCGGCAGTTCGTCCTTCAATTCGGGCGCATAAATTTTGCCGGAGGCGAGCACAAATTCATTTTTGTAGTCCACCACAAAATAGGCAAACGGACGGTTCACATCGAAACGCTCAACGCCCTCCGGTTCCGGTTCCGGTTCGGGCACCGGCAATACGGAGACTGGAGAACGTGCCTGCGTTGTGGCCGCTGTCAGCGAGTTGGCGCTACTGCCACCCTCATCCACCCGCACATTGACAAACTGAACGATCTCATCGATGTGCAGATCCTCATCCTCGGAGAGCAGACAAAGCTGTGCCTCACCCCTCGAGAAGATGCGTTTGAGTCCCAAGTTCTTGAGCATCGACTCGGAGCGGGAAGTTTCCTCCACCTGGAATTTGGGCAGCGTCACATGCAACTGCCTCAGCTCCAGATGCTCGTTGGCGAACCTGTAATCACTGGGTTGGAGTTGGGCGATGACCTCGCTTAGACCCTCCGCCTCATTGGGCAGCACAATGCACAAACTGTACTGGGCATTCTCGTAGGGCAGCACCAGGAGACGTGCCTTCAGATGTGGCAGCTCGGCCACATTGAACTTGCCCTGGGCATGCATCATGGGCGTCTTCATGGCATCCTCGCTGGTCATGAAGAAGAACTCATCGCTGCCATCGCGCAACTGATAAAAAAATGGCTGTGCCCAGCTGCCCCTGTAGTAGAGGCCATTGAAGAGCAGCATCTTCGACTTGGAGTCAACGGCGCGCCCAGTTATGGAATTGGCACTCAGCGCGGAGGCAATGTCATCCTGCCGGAACAAACTGCGTGCTCCATAAGCCTGTGGAAAAAGCAGAGAGATATGAGTGGCATACACAACAAAAAATCGAAGTGAGTTTTAAAAATTCGACAAATGCAACTCAACTTATTAGTCAGTAACTAAATTTCCAAAATTGAGAGTTGTGGCTTTCCAAAAACCATTTTCATTTCTTAATTTCATACTGGATTCTTCTAAAATTTTGAAATATTATGTCTAATTTCCAGGAATATTTTTTGGTTTCTTAAATTATTACTAAACATTAGTATTTTAAGGTCAACATTTTAGATAGCTTATAGATTTATAGAACTTATAACTTCTCACTGTGCTACCCATCCGCTAAGGTAGATGACGGGGAAAAGATGTAACATCCCAGGGATGCATGTCCAAGACTTAGAAACCCACAACGCAACAAAGATTCTAGCAGAAGGTGCACAATACATCTGATAGGTCGCAGTGCAGGTACCCCAAGTTTATATATATCAGACTATAGCTAATCTCTAATATAATATGTCAAGTTTTCGTTCTCCTAATTTAAGGATACATTTTCTAAAATTTAGAAAACATAATTAATAATTTTCAAAGTGTTTTTTCCTGCTTTGTTACATACATATACAACAATTAATTATATAATTAATTATTTAATTAATTAACATTACATTATTATTAAATGATTTTAAATTTTAGACAGAATATAAACTCAAATAATTTAATTTGAAAAAATTGTCTCTTGAGCAGACAAAATCTGAAATCAAAAAAAAAAAAATTTCTTTTCTTGTATCTAAATTTTATAAATGAATTTTTTGGGATCAGTTTCTATTTCTACTTTTTAGAAATGCATTTCTCCATTAAATAATATCCAAACAAATGTATTTGATTTTGTCGATTTAGGGCAAGCTTATTTTTAGCAAACTGTTTCTAATATTTGGTAACTGTTTCATAGAAATTGTTCTTTGGGCGATTTTCTAATACTTTTGTTTTAAGAAGATTTTCTAAAAATGTGATTTGAAAATGTTCTTAAATTTACAGTGACTGTTTTTGAGGCTATTTTCTTAAATTCAGTGCGAAATCAAGACTTACCCTCGCCACGTTGCTGAGATGGGACTCGAGTGCAATCATAATCTCATCGGCACCCTCCTTGACCATTGACTTGACGGCCGTTTCCAGTTTCTGGAGGGGCAGACGCACCTTCTCGGGCTCACCATCCGCCACCTGGTCATCAGTGCTGAGCTGTTTGTGCATCTTCTCATCCTCTTGCACCGTTTCGTTCTCCTCCACATTGGGTTGCTGTTCGCTGCCACTGCGCTTAGCTGGCAACCTGATGTCAACATCGGAATCATCACTGGCCACCACTAAAGCATCATCTGGAATTACTGGTTTTTCTGTGCCGGTAACTGCAGCTTCTGTTGCCAACTGGGCCTCGGCTAGAGCGACTGGTTTTTCCACATACTGCTTGTCATCCACATCGCGATCGAACTTAGATGCCTCCTTGTCCAATAGCTCCTCGCCATAATTATCACTGGAGGCCAGCGGAGCATCGTCATCATCCAGTTTGATGCGTTTGAGTGTCTCAAAACCGATGACATCTTTGCCATTGCTGCTCTTATTGTTCGCATCCAATTGGAGCGATGTGTTCGGCTCATTCCAATCGTAATCCTGCCTGCTGATATCCTTCACCTCGACGTAGTAGTAGCTCTGCAGCAGCTGCTTGTAATCCTCACGCACACTATTGTTGCGATAGACATAGAACCAGGTCTGGAACGAGGGCAATGACACGGCCGAATCTCGATTCTGATAGCTGGCGAGAATGCGCTGGAAGGCGGATCTCAGATCACCACGTTCCTTGGGAAATCCAAAGACCTGCGAGAATTCCTCGTAGGTTTCGCCCTGCGCTGCCTCTGCGAGCACCGCCAGAATGGTGGCGACTCCGAGCGGAGAATGCACCTGATTGGAATCAATGTCTTTGTTGTGCTTCAACAGCTGCATCGCAATCAGCTGCGAGGCTTCGCTGGCAAAGGTGGCGGGCACTTTGCCATCCTCCCCAGCGCCAGACCTAGCTTGAAGGTTGGGCAGCGAGCACACAATGCTGATGCAGCCCAGCAGCGGGATCAGGCCAAGTGCTGCTTTCATTTTAATAAAAAACACACTCAAAAAACAACAACAAAGTCTTCTCGATCGGTTCGCGACTGAAACGCGAATGAAGCTCAAGAAAGTTGTCCAAAGACTTTTTTATAAAATGAGCCTAACCAAGAATCGTTGATTCTCAGCGTCGACGTCGACGTCAACGGCCTCACTAAACTGGTTACACAGCGGCAGCGACTGCGGCAGCACTACACTCAGAACAAAAATCTACTTTATAGATATTTATTTCTTGATAATAGAAAAAATATCTAGAAAATAAAAAAGCATTCAAATATTTCCAAATGTTTAGAACTTCTTATATTTTTTCAAATATTTAGTAGCGATTGATTAATTCTAAGAACCAAATAATTTTGTTTGTATTCTTGTATGCTAAATTTCAGCTGGTCTTTTTTTGAGAGTGTAACAAATTGACAATCGTTGGGCAGCTTAAACTTGAGCTTGGGCCCAATTGTTGAAGTTAAAGTTAAAGAAAGTCGCGGTCCGAACGAAAGTGGAAGTGGCGTGGGCTCCACACCGAAGTGCTCTGCACAAAATGGGTCAAGCAAACAACAATCAATATGTAAATGTAAATAAGCTAAGAAAATAGCCACAGCAAAAAATAAAAATACAAAATTACAAAAACTATAAAAAAAAAGTTCAAAGTCATTGAAATGTGAACAGGTTTCCACAGTTCCACAGTTTGGTCTTGGTCTACGTGATGGACATTTGATTTTCTGGCTCGAAGCTAAGAGCTAATTGGATTTCTTGTTATTGTGGATGTTATTTTGTTGTTGTTGTTGTTGTTGTTGTCGTTGTCGACATGATGCAGCAATCGCTTAACACTCACAGAGAGAGAGGGATTAGGCAATCTCTTTGTATATTGTCGCAGCCGATCAGTTCTATGACTATCTGAACACGCTTAACCCAGTTTCAATCAGTCAGTTAGCACTAGAAAGATACAATGGATACATGCATAAAATGGCAAAAAAAAAAAATGAAATAATTAATAATAGTAATAAAAAATAAAAACTATTTCATTTGTGATTTACGTATTCAAAAGTGGAAGATTCGCCAGCAAAAGGGAGAAAAAATAAAAAAATAACGAAGAAAATTAAAAAAATAATAATATAATAATAAAACATAATTATACAAATTCAAAATAAATTAAACTTTATTTTTAAATAGCTGGTTGTTAAATTTATTAAATTTAAACTTAATTTATTTCGAGAGAGCTCGACTTAAAGGTACTCTGATCTGAAATTTCATTTACATTTTGCAGTTTCTCCTAGAAGCATGTCCATTATTATAATTATTACTGTAGTTATTATAACTAAGATTATATTATTATTATTAGGATAGTTTTGTAATTTACATATTTTTAGGACTGGTTTGCATCCATTATTGGCTGCTGGTGGTGGCATTATGTTCGGAATGGCAAAGACAAGGGCGTTGTAACGAGGAAACGAAATTTGCGCCAGTTTATTCCAGGCATGGCGCACCGGATCGTACTCCGCGACTGTGTCGAGCGCACGACGCCCATCCCATCCGCCAACGACAATCAAACGACCTCCAAGCAGAGCACAACAGATCCCATCGCGCCCCACTGCCGGAGAGCTAACCAGTGTCCACGTATCAGTAGCTGGATCATAACGTTCCACGATATTTGAGCAATAGCCGGTTTCCTTATCAAAGCCACCCATGGCATAGATGTATCCATTTGCAACAGCGACACCAACGAAACTTTTATTGCGATTCATTGGCGCTCGAAAACTCCATTCGTTTGTTTGCGGATCATAGCTTTCGACTGAGTTTTGCCTCCATCCGCCAATGGCATAGAGGCGGTTGCCCAACACTGCAACACCAGGGCGCTCACGCTCCTCGGACATCGGCGACACATAGCTCCAGGTGCGCGCAATGGGATCATAGCGTTCAACCGTGTTCAGAGTTTGCCCATTAGAGTATCCGCCCACCGCATAGAGGCGTCCATCCAGCACTGCAACGCCTAGGCCATGACGGGCCGTTCCCATTGGATTGAGTGGCACGCAGGCCATTGTGTTTAGGTCGAGACTGTCCACAGTGCACACTGCTTCCATATCAATGCGTCCGCCTACCAAAATCAGTTTGCGGTCCATGACAGCGGCGCCAAAGTACTCACGCCCATTGATCGTGTGTTCCCAAGTCGTCCACTAAGCGAACGACGCCAGGAGGGAAGTGAATGCCACTCGAAGGCCTCCAACAGCAGTTGCTGGCACTCGTTGCTGGCTCCGCACACCTTCTGCACGTGATCCGCAATGAAGGATTGTTCGGTTGGCACACAGAGCTCATCGCTGGACAGCAGCTTGCCCAGCTGATTGGCGTTTAGCTGAAAGAACTCTTCATTGTGGCACACCTCCATAAAGTGCCAGCAGATGTACTCCTGCGCCACTCGCAGCAGCTCTGTGCATCCATGCAGATCCGCCAAGAATGCGAATCCCAAACAATTGGTTGGGCGCAGGTGGCGTGAGAGAAAATTGCAGCATGCCGTTACCACAGGGATCAACTGCAGCCAATTGGCGGTGGCCAGCAGCGTCTCGACAGTGTCCTCGTGCAGCTCAATCCTTCCGGTGTAACAGTGCTGGACGAGCAGCTGCAACGAATCGCCATGCACCTCGCCAAGGGTCACCTCGTGCTCGTTGCTCTCCCGCATCTGTCCGGTAAACATTGCCGAAAAATACTTACTCGAAGCTGCGAGCACCAAGCGATGAGCGGACACCCGTTTGCCATCAATGCCAGCGATGAGAACCACATCGCACAGCTGCTTCTCATCCACAAATTGTTGCACTCGCTTCAATAAGGCGTCTGCATGGCTGCCCACACTGGAATCCCTCGACAAAAACAAAGACTCCAGCTTATTCTCCGCCATATTCATCGAGGTGGACGCTGTCGAGTCTTTTCGTACTGATTTATTGAGCAAAAATGCATGGTTTATATACAGAATTCTTAGACTATATTGTTTGCTTAGGACTAGTTATTCTATTTAAAAGATGACCTAAACAATCAATAGTTATCTATGCGCTGACAGATACCATAGCCATGTCAGCCCATGGATTGGGTGCATATTTATTTGTCGTGTCTCTGCGTTATCTGAAACGTACGATTTTCTGCTCTTGGCGAAATCGTACAGTGTCCATTTACAGATGACATTTTATTTGGTTGGTGAAGTCTTTCATAAAATTTGGCATAAGTGCAAATTCGTCATCAATAAGCACAAACAATCTAATTATAACACAAAAAATCGATAAAATATGATATATATATATATATATATATATAAGATTTCACAAAAGGAAATGCACATTAAAAAGTAAAAGAATCAACAGCAACAATAACAACAAATATTTCCTGTTGATCAAAAACCTTGTTTGTGTATATTTGAAAGGGAAGCAGTCAGCACATTACCTGACTACTAAAAGGCGTCGCAAGTAGCACTTGCAACTAGTTGGACTGCGGAGAGTGAGATGCTTCGAGGCGCACAGTAAGTGCGATAGTTGAAATCAAACTTGCGGAGTCGATGATTAGTTTCGAACTGTTTGCTCTGACGAGCAAGCCTTTATTTATACATAATTCTTAAATCGAAATACATATGTATATAAAAGTACATTATGCGGTTGTTTTGTAGGGCGACCGCTGTTGTAATCGCTGATCTCTATATCTCTTAAGTTCATACTTTCTAGGGCGGCCGTTGTTGGCCGTTCCTCATTCCATCGAGTGGAGCGATCGCAATATTATTTGCTGATACTTACTTATTTGCTGGATGTCTCCGCTATCTGCAGCGTACGTACAAATGGCTTATTATTTAAATGAGTGTAGATTTATATGAACCTAATCATTCTCCAGGCCGTTGAATCGGTGATCAACCATCATCTAGATCCAGTGTGAATCTCCTTGGGGTCTGATACGGGTGTAGTGGCAAATTCCTTGTAGCTGTTGGTTCAAGGTCCAAAAGCATTGCTTCCGTACTTTATAGGCAAGTAGCACAAGGACGGATGCCACTAAAGCGGCATAAGCAAGGCGATATGATGATGTTGTACTGAACTTATTTGTTCGGGCAGCTCTTCTTTGTTGAGTGTGTTCAATTTTATTGTTGGTGTTTTGTTGTTAAAAAGTTGAAACTCACACCGATTGTTGACATTGAACATCAGCCAACAGTATTGCGACAGTCTACAATAAAGTTTGGTTGAGTCCACTGCGCTGGTGGCACATTATTTATTTCCTTATCCGGGCATTCCTTGAAGCGGGAAAGCTTCGATCGAACAACATTAGACGCCATCCTAACTATTCCATGTGTGGAAACACAATGCAACACTTACAGACATAAGACTGAGAGAATCCTTAGACTGGAATACTCAGAAGGAAGACCATGCATCTAGTGCAATTGGGAATGCAAGAATCCCGACAAAAACAGACTACTGTATACCAGTAGTACAACTGAGTACACCCTCCCTTCCTATTCAGCTATCCAACACTCTACTAGTACTAGTACTAGCTATAAGAGAATCACTCAATTGCCTAATCAGGTCTAAAGTTATTCCAATCAATGTTGAATAAACTGCTCTGCAATGGCCAGTGGGTATCCATCCAGGCTTATAATGACATCGCTACCCTGGGAAGCCACTTTCTACCTAGTCCATCATAGAGAACATATGACCGACAAGACCTGGCTAGAGAAACACCTGAGCTAAGCTCACCCACTCACCCGAGTGCCACAGAAATGGAATCATATCCCACAAGACTGCAATGAATCTGGCGTGTCCTATGTGTGTCAGCAACCATCTAACCTAATCCAACTGCAAATAATAATATTTTAAGGCTCAGTGCAGGGTATCCGTTATTACATCACTTTTGTTCGTCTCCTTTATTTCGAGATAGCACGACTTAAAGGTACTCTGATCTGAAATTTCATTTACATTTTGCAGTTTCTCCTAGAAGCATGTCCTTTATTATTATTATTACTGTAGTTATTATAACTAAGATTATATTATTATTATTAGGATAGTTTCTTTAATTACATATTTTTAGGACGCTTAGCTGGTTTGGATCCATTATTGGCTGCTGGTGGTGGTATAATGTTCGGAATGGCAACGACAAGGGCGCCGCAACGAGGAATCGAAATTGGCGCCAGTTCACTCCAGGCATTGCGCACCGGATCGTACTCCTCGACTTTGTCGAACACACGCTTCCTTTCACGTCCGCCAACGGCAATCAAACGATCTCCAAGCAGAGCACAACCGATCCCAAGGCGTCCCACTACCAGAGAGCTAATCAGTGTCCACGTATCAGTAGCTGGATCATAACGTTCCACGATATTTGAGCAATAACCGGTTTCCTTATCAAAGCCACCCACGGCATAGATGTATCCATTTGCAACAGCGACACCAACGGGACCACTATTGCGATGCATTGGCGCCCGAAGACTCCATTGGTTTGTTTGCGGATCATAGCTTTCGACTGAGTGTAGGCCGAGCCCGGCAATGGCATAGAGGTGGTTGCCCAACACTGCAACACCAAGGTGCTCACGCTTCTCGGACATCGGCGACACATAGCTCCAGGTGCGCGCAATAGGATTATAGCGTTCAACCGTGTTCAGAGGGACATCAGACCTTCCGCCGACGGCATAGAGGTGTCCATCCAGCACTGCAACGCCTGGGGACGCACGTGCCGTTCCCATTGGATTGAGTGGCACGCAGGCCATTGTGTTTAGGTCGAGACTGTCCACAGTGCACACTGCTTCCATATCAATGCGTCCGCCTACCAAAATCAGTTTGCGGTCCATGACAGCGGCGCCAAAGTACTCACGCCCATCGATCGTGTGCTCCCAAGTCGTCCACTTGTTCAGCCACGGACAGTAGCTCTCAATGCTGGTAACGCTGGAGAACTTGTCATCTCTCCCACCTATAACCAGCAAAGCAGTGTATTTGCGGAGCTTAGTTCGTTCGGTGGCAGCAATGAGCGAACGATGCTGGGAGGCAAGTGAATGCCACTTGAAGGCCTCCAACAGCAATTGCTGGCACTCGTAGCTGGCGCTGCATACCTTCTCCACATGATCCACAATGAAGGATGGATCCAACAGGGGCAGACGCACCTTGGCGAGCAACTCGGGTATGTGCTGCTCACGAGTGGGCGCATCGTGGCGCACCCACGACATCATCGAGTGGAAGACATTCTGTTCGGTTGGCACATTGAGCTCATCGCTGGACAGCAGCTTGCCCAGCTGATTGGCGTTTAGCTGAAAGAACTCCTCATTGTGGCACACCTCCATAAAGTGCTGGCAGATGTACTCCTGTGCCACTCGCAGCAGCTCTGTGCATCCATGCTGATCCGCCAAGAATGCGAATCCCAAACAATTGGATGGGTGCAGCTGGCGTGCGAGAAAATTGCAGCATGCCGTCACCACAAGGATCAGCTGCAGCAGGTTGGCGGTGGCCAGCAGCGTCTCGACAGTGTCCTCGTGCAGCTCAATCCTTCCGGTGTAACAGTGCTGGACGAGCAGCTGCAACGAATCGCCATGCACCTCGCCAAGGGTCACCTCGTGCTCCTTGCTCTCGCGCATCTGTCCGGTAAACATTGCCGAAAAATATTCACTCGAAGCTGCGAGCACCAAGCGATGAGCGGACACCCGTTTGCCATCAATGCCAGCGATGAGAACCACATCGCACAGCTGATCGCTGTCCACAAATTGTTGCATTCGCTTCAATAAAGCCTCTGCATGGCTGCCCACACTGGAATCCCTCGCATTTACGGATGACATTTTATTTGGTTGTTGAAATTCCGTTCTGAAAATACAAATTTATTTCGTATAAGAGATTTTTTAGGTGTGTTCACTACTGAACACTGGGAGCGAATGACGACCGTATAAATAGTCAACAGCCTGCCCATATATATTTTAACATTACTAAATCTAAGCAACCACAAAATAAAGTTGACATGTTATAGACAAAGTTTGTCAAAGCCAACTCCAAACATTAACAAATGTTTAGCTGATTTGACCACAGCAACCACTGTATTGAATTGCTGCACTTTGCAGATGATGCTTTGCGGGTGACATCGCGAAAAATATACCATTGAGGATCATCTTCGCATAAGAGATGCCAAAACCCCATTGCACCAGCAGCTTAAGTGACATCGCAAGTAAAAAGGACCATGGAAGACCATCCAGACCAAATGCATAGGCTGCTCCTGCAGCTGAAGTGATACCGCAGAAAAATGACTGTGGAGGGCCAATGCTCCCAAAAGATGCCAAAACCAAAAGCTGCATCTGCGGGTGAAGCGACATCTAAAACACCAGCCTATGGAGGGAAATCCGGATCAAAAATAGAAAATGCATAAAGTAACTGAGCTGCTCCTACATCTAAGATGGTATCGTGGCAAGATTACAATTGAGGAACAGCCAGACTGCAATAAAAAGGAAACGCATTATTTACAACTAATCAGCAGACTTAGCCTTGTCAGGAGGTCACGCCTTCCGGTGTGCCACTCGACTCCAGTCATGCGCAGGTGGCCAAAGTTGAGCTGGGTACCGGTCATCAAGCCAGAAAGACTGCTGCCCATCCAAGTCATGCAATGGGTGCAATCGTCGCCACTGCTTAAGTGCTCCCTCCTCACAGCATTGCTGCCGTTGCCAGGACAGCAAAATCCAGTTTAGAGTCCGCACTTGCATTTGCTTCTTTCCGCGAACTGACCGTCAATGTACACAATAGTCAGCGCATATCCGCTCTTAGGAGGCAGCACCCACTCCCAATAGCTGTCAAAGCTGTCAAGGTGGCCACCTTGTTGGCATTGCGCCGATTCTACTGAAAGCAATTATTGGAGTCAGTTGCGATATGAGGAGAGTATCGATAAGTGATCGGCATGGAACAATGTAGTTAGAAAACAAACCTAAAAATTACAACTTTAGCTTATCAAATATGAAAGTAGATTCTTTCGCATGAATTGTTCAAATATGCGTAGATATAATATAAATAGTCGATAGTCACAAGTCTGACCGAAAGTTAATCAGTCAATGTACTTCAGCCAGTGTCTAACGGGAATCTTAAAAAGGGTATCATTGTCTCGACATCTTGACATTCATGAAATTGTTTGCTCACAGGCTGAGAATAAACCTGATGCACTTCTTGTCGATTTGACGCCTCCATGTATTGTCTGCTTATGGGTATAGCCTTAAAACCGTGGAAGATACGTAATAGAGATAATATCGTTTTTTGTCGATTTCCTAGCCCCTTCGGCATCAAAGTAAAAAAGATGTTGGAAAAGATGCCAAGAGCAGTTTTAATATTCAAAACAATAAATAAGAATTAAACTTTGAAATAAATTACAAAACTGTTTTTGATTTTATTTCTTGTTTGGTGGGAGAAAATGACTTAGTAATGCTATTTTTTTCGCAACTTTATATGTAGAACATAAAAGGCAATCGCTTTGGCAAAATCAACTTTGAAGTCAGCCAACACAATTCGAGGGCACTGAACTTGGCCAACATCGTCGTCGTCGTCGTCGTTATCGTCGCTGTTGTCAGTCGACTTCGTTTTGATTACCAAATGCGAGAAGCGGGCGAAAGCCAGCAGAGCAAAGCAGCGAAGTCGACTTCGACGTCGGCGTCAGCAGCAACAGCGGACAACAACACAACAGGTGTGTTTGGGTGTGTGTGTGTGTGTGAATTACTAATAAAATGTTAAAATTAAACGTGCTTTGAAGGCTTGCAAACGAGTTTGTGGCCAATTCTAGAACAAGCCTCACAAAAAAGTTGCACAATTGCATGTGCTTTGTGCCAGGGTAATGGGGAGAGGGGGTGGTTCTTTGATTGGATGGATTGGTAGGGGGGTGCAACCGTTGTAGTACTGTTAGAGAGGGCAACAAACTTTACAAACGGGATACAACAAACCGACAGCAAATCTTATGCAATTTATTCTAGAAGCAGCAGAACTAGTAGCAGAAAAAAACGAATTCAAAAATAAGAAGAAAAAAAATGAATTAGCAGCAAAATTAAGAAAAAGACAAGAAATGAAAGGAAAAAAAAACAGTTGGATGACTAAGCAAGTCAAGAGCTACGTTTAGATAACATAAAATGAAATAAATAAATCAAAAATAAGCTCAAAGACCTCAAGCTAACTAATAATAGAGAATAATTGCAGCTGAGGAATTTAGTTCATTGAGTGTTCGCTTGAATTTGCAAATTTATATTTTATTTTTCTTGAAAATAATGAAACCGTGCATCCATACATATGTTAAGTCCCTCATTAATACGTACCAATTATGTTAAGCACCAGAATTATGTTAAGCAACCGAATTATGTTAAGCAACAGAAGTCAGTCCCGAATAAAGTTTGTTTGATGGCACAACGACGGTGGTACTTGGGTTTTAGTATCTTATTCAGGCGATCGATTTAAATTGATATCCGATTTCAAAGATATAGCTTTCTATATTAATAATTAACTAATATACACAATTATTTTGATCAACTGTACAAATTTATCTAAGTTCTTTAAGAAACGGAGTTTTTGTTAATCAAATCGATTTTTAACAGCTGAGTTTTAACTATCTTCTGGTTGAGCTGTCTCGACTAGAGTACCTTAAATTGATTTAAAAGACTTTTGAGTAGCCTTTTATATCTGCCGGAAGAACCTTTTTAATCTTTTTACTCTTAATATTAATAAATTGCTGTTAAAATAATTTTCCTAATATATTTAATCATTTATTTTTATTATATATTTATTATATATATATTTTAAATATTTTATTGTAGCTTTGAGAACAGCAGAAAATCAAATACACATAGAACAAATAAATATCTTGAAAAATAACTTGTGAAATTTGATTTGAAAGTGTATTCTGAGTGAATTTAAATGTATTTTTTAAGTGTATTGTTTGCGACTAGGACAAAAGGATAGCAGCCGTCGTCACCTTAGGTCGAGGTCCCATTTTACTTTAAAACAAATACTTTTCGAATTTTTGTTGCAGTACATAAATTCAAAGACCCAAAACCATAAATTAATGAATGCGTCGAGTGCTCTCTGACTCTGACTCGAGTTCGGTTCAAGCCCCGAAGGGGATCTGGATGGGAGATATTAGAAGTTATTATGGCCAATGGCAAACTGCGAGAATGTCGCATAAATTAAGAATAGTGCAGGACAACACCTTCCAGTGTTGTAAGACGAGGCGCAAACAGCACCGCGGGGACACATAAAACCAAAAGCACTGAAAGTGGACAATGCTGGGCCATAGTTCTTGGAAATAGTTGGAACCATGACTAATTGTTTGATTTACGCAAAATGTGCTGCTGCAATTAAGCATTAAATTTTGGCCAACAACTCTCCACTTTTGGGGCTTTAATGATGTTGGCTGTCCGCTGTCCGCTGCCCGCTGTCAGCTGTCAGTTGTCAGTTGTCAGCTGTCATAAATCGGGCAATACATCAACCAGCAGCAAACACTCATCATAAGTCAAAAGGTGAGCCTGGTCTTAATCAGTTCCAAGTTGCCAGTTGGCAGCCTCGAGGCAAACAATTCTTGGCTGGCTGGCAAAATAATTAAGCTTCTGTTTATTGTCAAGCAATCGTGCGTTGCCTGCCACACAGAGAGAGAGAGAGACAGAGAGAGAGAGAGAGAGAAAAGAGTGGGAACTTCTTAATTATGTTTGATAAACTAACAGAAGCTAAGCCACCCCATCCTCATCCTCAGCCTCGGCCTCAACCCCATCCCTTCTCCTTTTCTACACACATGACACTCGAGTCTGTTCCTGATGAACTTCCCCTTTTGGCTGACATAATTACGCAACAAAAGGCGCTGTGTGTGCGTGTGTGTGTGTGTGTGTGTGTGTGCGTGTGTGGATTGTTCCTTAAGCTCATGCGCTTCATTTGCTTCGTTTGCGCCACTTCATTTGTTGCTTGGCCAAAATCACGAAAAGGTGCTGCAACATTTAGTTTTTGCTTTTTTGGTCACGTTTTAAACTTGAAAACAAGTTGAAAATGCGCCGCTTAAAATGCCGCCAGCCAAAAAATGTTTGTGCCTTGGCTACACTTAGAAAAAAACGACCTACATTTAGACAATCGCCTATAAAATGAAAACTGAACAAAGAAATGGAGAGTCGCAAATGAAAGCCGTTAAGAATGCTAAGGTGAGCTGTGCTAGGCGTTAAGGTATGGAAATTTTTCCGTATTTCAGATAGACTTTTTTTTCGAGTGTATCAAGTTGTTTGCTGTTAAGGCACAGATCCTGACCAGAACAAGTGTCCTGGTGCCTGGCAATCCTAATTGATTTATGACATCAAAGACATATTTTTCGCAATGTTGCGTGGCCTACGTGCGTGACAGTTGCCACACACACATACACATACACACACACACACACACACAGAGAGAACAAGAGTGCAGCAGGACTCTAGGCAGCTTGCAAGGACACTCACAGGATACACGGGCGCAGTCGCCGTCGTTTGCCGTCTTGTTGATAATTTTGACTTATGGCTTGGCTTTGCGTGCGCAGGATTTGTCACATAACTCGTGCAACACATCACCGCCCTCCAGCCCCAATCCGCTTCATCCATCCCCACCACCGCTCATCCACCTCACACCCCCTCAACTGTGCCGTGAAGAGTTGCCGAGTGAATCGCCCAAAAATCAAAAAAAGAAAGAGAAAAGAAAGGTTTTTGCCATTGTCCGTCTTTGGCTCTCTTAATATTGGCTACAGTTTCGGGAAAATGGTTCACAGCCCATCGTCCATCTAATGCTGCAAAGTTTTTCTATTAGGCGTAATTATTTCAAGGTATTATTGCTTTTAATTAATTCAATTAAACGCTTCATAAATTTTTACTTTTTGATTTTCGTTTTGCCTGCGGCAGCCGTAATGGAAAAACTTTCCCCGTGGTTGGCCAAAAGATTTTCACTCTGTGCACCGAAGGGTTTAATTAACGGCAAATGGCATTTTGGGGGCGTTGACCATTTTTGGGAGGCGTGGCTGCTGCCAACGCGGAATTTTTGGCTACTTACATTTTGTGTTATTTATACCCTGTAACCTGTTGCAATGGGGTGGGCGGAGTGAAGCTTCTGAAACTAAAATTAAACAGTCGTCAAATTAATTAATTAATTAAATTAATTTCTTAATTAATGAAGTTTTTATAATTTTAAATTATTTTGTGCTAAGTAGTTATAGAAATTATTTAAAAAATCAGCAACATTTTCTTCCAGAGATTTTCTTCAATAAATCGATATAAATCGATAACCGATTGCAAACAAAAACACAAACTAACAGAAAAAGCCATCCAACTTGATATAAAATTGATAAGAGTATTTAGAGAGTATTTAAAGTTTGGTCATTCCCTTATCGATAACGCCGTTTTCGATTTATATTAGTTAAGGACTTGGGTTACAGGGTATCTCCCAGCAAGGCTCAAGAGTCTATGTCTCTCTCTGGCCAAGAGATTCTTACTTATTTTTGGGCTGTTTATTAAAGAATTCCCGCGGGTTAGCTTTTGCTATCATCAAATTTGATTGGGAATTGTTTTATGCGCGTTGTTTATTTGCATTTTTGTGTGCTTCACTGCACAGTTCGCTCGAGTTCTGCAAATGGTAGCCAAGCTAAGCCCCAATCCCACAAGCCGACCACAGCAATGCCCTGCTCAGCTCCTTGATCAAATTAAAGTGGAATAATTCCCCGAATAGAAGTGCTCACACTTTGCTCCTGCTGCTGCTGGCACTTCAATTAAAAGGTCATCAGCAGTCGACACAGCTGCTGCACACGAGGGTCTCCATCAGCAAGGATACTCCTGTGTCCTGTATCCTGTATCCTCCTCTGCCATTCACGTGAGTCCAACTAAAATGTTATTGATATGTACGAGGCGTGCTCACACCTTACTGTCCAATTCTAACGCATCTATCAGACGTGATGACTTCCGTCATTATCAGAGGTTATTTTTACCCTCCTTTGATTTCCGCAACCCCTAGCCAAGGGCGAATAATCGAACTAACGTAGAACAACAATTTGTTTTAAATGCCAAAAATGAACGACGAGGAAATCAAACCCTTAATAATTTATGAAATGGCAAAGAGCAAAGGTGCTGGTCAAAGCTGAACCAGAACTAGACCGGACCTGCTACTCCAGGGACAGACACTCACTCACACACGCACACACACACACGCACACACATGAGTGTGTGTAAAAACTTTTCTATCAATTTGCTGTGTACTCTGTAATAGAGATTAAATGCATGTCGAAAAGGCAATTAGTTTCTGGCTTGGCCAACCCTCGATTGTTGGCTTTTTCTTTCTTTTTTGGTGGGTGGGGATGGTTTTGGGGCAGCAGCTGATTGAATCAAAGTGTTGCGCCATTTTTCTTGCCAGCAAGGTGTTTGGCTTGAACCCGGCCCTTAATTATGCCACGAAAGTTTTTGGCCAACAACAACTGCCAGCAGCAATTGGCCCAAACCCTTTTCCGCATTTTGTTGAATCAGACGTAACGTCAATGCTAATTAAACTCGCGCTGTCGCCGCTAATGAGCAATGAAAACAACGTGTTGTTAGATCAGAACCCTCCATCCCCTCCCCCCCCCCAATCCAACCGAAAACCCCCCCACAGTCCTAGTTCTCCTCGCCTTTCTTATGGGCTGATAAGGGCCAGGCGTCAGGTTAAATCAGCCATCACAATAATGGAGGCACTGCCTCAGCACAGATTTCTTTTAAATATTTTTCAACAATTTTTCCGGAATTTTCTTTCTTTTTTTTCATTTTTCACTGAGCCATTTAAAGGGATTAGCGCGGGTTTTTTTTAGAAAGGATTAAATAAGGGTTTGCTTCTTTAAAAGGGTAGTTCGTGTTGGCTGCTGCACTTTTTGGGCTAGTTTTTAATAAGCTTTTTTTTTGTTTTTTAAAGCATTTTTAAGTATGTGCCAAGCCGATTTTTAATTTAATTTACTGGCAGTCAAACTGATTTCCTGCTTTTCTACTTTTATTTGACTTCACTTCTTATTTTCATAAAAAATCAAATTGACAGCCAAACAACGGAGCAAACAGACAGACAACTGAGAATTTAGGTAATGGGGGTTAAAAACGTTGGAATGAATTTAAGAAGTTCGTTAATTTAATATATTTTCTTTATTTATTTAATGTTGATTAACATCAGTTGATCCACCATAGAATAAAATATTTATTTTTTTTTTATTGATTTAATGTCCTCTCATATTAGCTGACAACTAAAAAAAATAGAGCCAAGATATATATGTATATATATATATATATATGTATATCATACATATTAACAAGTAAAACTTAAAATTAATGCTTTTAGTAGTTTCAGTGCTGATTTTGATGCAATGGAGAGTCAATTCAATAGTGTAAAACTGTTGAATGAGTCTCTTAAGCAGAAGCGATCGGCCGAGTCTGCTTTACCTCGGGAACCAGGTTTATTTGCCCCGGTACTGTCATTGCCGCTTTCACCGCTAACACCTACTGTTGACAATGGTCAGCAGTTGATGCAGTTTAATTCTCCTGCACCACCTGCAATCAAGAGTGGTGGCTCAACTGTGTCACAGTCCATAGTGTCCGATTCGACTCTGTCTTTGTGGGGACATACAGGCTAAAGTGACAACCCAGAAATCATATAAATATTTCTTATTTTTAAATTTACATATAATTTTATTTTTATTTTAAATTAAATTAAACTTCTTACTTTTTGTATTTTTTTTGTCGACTGACCTAAGTTGACAATAAATAAATAAATAAATAAATTTCTTATAGTCTCTGCTAAAGACGGACAGGCAGACTGACATAGCCCAATCAATTTTCTTATGAGCAAAACTTCCTAAATTTAAAATATTTACTTACAATTTTTGATGATTGTTCCTGTTCTGCATTAATAAAGAGCTGTTGGCTATCCATGTAACTTTTCAATTCAAATTACTATATATTATAATATACTATACTATATAATAATATACTATAACCAATAAAATTCTGATCCTGTGTACCCTATTCTGCCCAGATGGCAATGCGTCCAATATATGAGTTATATATGGGTCCTTGTCTCTTTGTGTGCGAGCTGGCACTCGATTTTCAATTTTTTAGTTTTCGGGCCTGATGTGTAACCATTCGTAATGCAGAATGGTTTAACTGTTGACCATATTTTGTAAAAAAATGTAGGGTAAAAACTAAAGCAGGGTATAATTGACTCGACGTCCAAAATTCTTTGTTTCTCGACGGGCACACATATACGCATACATACAAAGACAGTTTTCAACGGGATCATGTCACAGTGCGCAAACAATTTCATGTTCATACATATGTCGAGACAATGATACCCCTTTTAAGATTTCCACTAGACGCTGTTGGAAATATATTGACTGAACAGATATATATAATATATGCATATAAGTTAACCATAAACTACCCACTTAAGCCATTGCTGGATTTCGCTGATGCAGCACACTCGCGAGCAGCTTACTCAGATGTCAGCGGTACTTGGACCATATTCCGAAATACGCTGATGCAACATTTGTGAAGAGCAGCGTTGAGCGACCCTTTGGTGACTAATATCCGCTGGGTAACTTGAGCGTCTGCGCGAGTTGCTTAGGTTTCACTTTTCGGGATCAGCCGAGAAGTTTGATAATAATTTTGTACATAGTTCTAATCGTACTAGCGAAGAGGCGAGATGCCATTCGAATAATAAAGTATGAAATTTTAACTCACTTTTGTTCGATTCAATCGGAACATCATTAACTAAATAAATAAAGGTATAATATTGCTAAATATAACAACGTATTAATTGAAATGTTAATTATCATTTCACTTCCCTCTCCTTGGTGTTTCTATATATATCTCTCTCTCTCTCTCTCGCTCTCTCTGCTGATAATGAGTAATTTGAGGCATAGACACACAACACACTCGCACACACACTTGCACACGCACTCGCACACAGATTAGAATCGATTACCAATATCAAAACAAAACACATTTTGTATGAAGCCTTGACATAATATTCGTCGTATTAATAATGAATTTGAACTTATGCTAAATTGCGCTCCAAATCGATCAGATATCGATACATTACGAACATCGCTATTGACTCGATTAATTGCTCACAATAGTATCGGCGCAATTCCAATAGCTTTGACAGCTTCTTGTTTGCTTATACGAAATAAATTTGCATTTTTATAAAGATTTCACCAACCAAATAAAATGTCATCCGTAAATGGACACCAAGAAGAGAGTCGCAGTGGAGACCCGACGGCGTCCACATCGATGGACATGGCGGAGAATAAGCTGGAGTCTTTGTCTTTGTCGAGGGATTCCAGTGTGGGCAGCCATGCAGACGCCTTATTGAAGCGAATGCAACAATTTGTGGAAGAGAAGCAGCTGTGCGATGTGGTTCTCATCGCTGGCATTGATGGCAAACGGGTGTCCGCTCATCGCTTGGTGCTCGCAGCTTCGAGTGAATATTTTTCGGCAATGTTTACCGGAGAGATGCGCGAGAGCAAGGAGCACGAGGTGACCCTTGGCGAGGTGCGTGGCGATGCGTTGCAGCTGCTCGTCCAGCACTGTTACACCGGAAGCATTGAGCTGCACGAGGACACTGTCGAGACGCTGCTGGCCACCGCCAACCTGCTGCAGCTGATCCTTGTGGTGACGGCATGCTGCAATTTTCTCGCACGCCACCTGCGCCCATCCAATTGTTTGGGATTCGCATTCTTGGCGGATCAGCATGGACGCACAGAGCTGCTGCGAGTGGCGCAGGAGTACATCTGCCAGCACTTTATGGAGGTGTGCCACAATGAGGAGTTCTTTCAGCTAAACGCCGATCAGCTGGGCAAGCTGCTGTCCAGCGATGAGCTCAATGTGCCAACCGAGCAGGATGTCTTCCACTCGATGATGTCGTGGGTGCGCCACGATGCGCCCACTCGTGAGCAGCACATACCCGAGCTGCTCGCCAAGGTGCGTCTGCCCCTGTTGGATCCATCCTTCATTGCGGATCACGTGGAGAAGGTGTGCAGCGCCAGCAACGAGTGCCACCAACTGCTGTTTGAGGCCTTCAAGTGGCATGCACTGTCCCCCGAGTGCCGTTCGCTCATTGCTGCCACCGAACGAACCAAGCCCCGCAAATACACTGCTGTCGGCCAATTGCTGGTTATGGGTGGCACAGATGATGACGACGCTGGGTTACCACCATTGAGAGCTACTGTCCGCGGCTGAACAAGTGGACGACTTGGGAGCACACGATCGATGGGCGTGAGTACTTTGGCGCCGCTGTCATGGACAACAAACTGATTTTGGTAGGCGGACTTGCCTTGATAGGAGAGCATTGCGCACTGTGGAGAGCCTCGACCTAATCATGATGGCCTGCGTGCCACTCAATCCAATGGGAACGGCACGTCGTCGCCCAGGCGTTGCAGTGCTGGATGGACACCTCTATGCGGTCGGCGGATCCTCTGATATGCAATCTCTGAACACGGTTGAACGCTATGATCCCATTGCGCGCACCTGGAGCTATGTGTCGCCGATGTCCGAGAAGCGTGAGCGCCCTGGTGTTGCAGTGTTGGGCAACCGCCTCTATGCCATTGGCGGACTCGGCCTACACTCAGTCGAAAGCTATGATCCGCAAACAAACGAATGGAGTCTTCGGGCGCCAATGAATCGCAAAAGAGGTGACGTTGGTGTCGCTGTTGCAAATGGATACATCTATGCCTTGGGTGGCTTGGATAATGGAACCCCTGATTACTCAAATATCGTGGAACGTTATGATCCAGCTACTGATACGTGGACACTGATTTGCTCTCTGGCAGTGGACGCGTTGGGATCGGTTGTGCTCTGCTTGGAGATCGTTTGATTGCCGTTGGCGGATGGATGGGCGTCGTGCGCTCAACAATGTCGAGGAGTACGATCCGGTGCGCAATGCCTGGAATGAACTGGCGCCAATTTCGATTCCACGTTACGACGCCCTTGTCTTTGCCATTCCGCAACATATACCACCACCAGCAGCCAAGGATGGATCCAAACCAGCTTAAGCGTCCTAAAAATATGTGATTTAAAAAACTATCGAAAAAATACTACAATCTTAATGATATAATAATAATAATTACAATAATAATAATAAATGACATGCTTCTAAAAGAAGCTGCAAAATGTAAATGAAATTTCCGATCAGAGTCGAGCTCTCTCCTAATAAAGAATGAGACGAACAAAAGTGATGGAATAACGGATACCCTGCACTGAGCCTTAATATATTATTATTTGTAGTTGCATTAGAGTTCACACATAGGACACGCTAGATCCGTTGCATAACCTTGTGGGATCTGACTCCATTTCTGTGGCACTCGTGTGAGTGGGTGAGCTTAGCTCAGGTGGTTCTCAAGCCAGGTCTGGTCGGTATATGGTGTCTATGACAGACTTCGGTAGCAAGTGGCTTCCCAAGGTAGCGAACTCACTATAAGGCTGCATGGATACCCACTGGGCATTGCACATGATTGGAATAACTTCAGACCTCTTTGGGCAATTCAGTGATTCTCTTAAAGCTATTACTAGTACTAGTAGTCTGTTCCGAGAGACTGATGGATAGCTGAATAGGAAGGAAGGGTGTATTCAGTTGTACACTGGCACTATCACGTAGTCTGGTTTTCTCAGACTAAGGATTCTCTCAGTCTAATGGCTGTAAGTGTTGCATTGTGTTTCCACACATGGAATAGCTAGGATGGCGTCTAATGTTGTTCGGCGCCAGGCCGGAAGCCCGGATGGTCGTGCCCCAGCGCAGAGGCCCCCCCTTTATTGTAGACTGTCGCAATGCTGTTGGTTAACAGACTCAAACATGTGTGTGCGATGCACAGTTGGCCAACATCATTTCCAACAATATACTTTGCATATGTATATATTATTTTATATATTGTATTTGTTGCATTACAATGGATGACTTAATTACGCTTCATGCGTCTTCCCTTCGTTGCTGGCTGCAACTATAAGTTCGATTCCGATCTGATATCGACACTTTGCGAATATTGCTGGTATCTTCGCACACCATGCACCATTCACACATGCTCGTATAAGGCTGGGTTTATATATATATATATATATATATATATATACATATATATATATATATGTATATATATCCAAAACACACGTAAACAATTTGCGTAATTTTATGAAAGGACAACGGTCTTCATCATCGGACTACTATATCATATATTTATGTGATTGCTTCGGTCATTTGGGTTTTCTGTTAGTAATTTTGCTACTAATCATAAAATTGTTATTCTTGTAAACATAAAAAGCGCGGTTACGAGCTTGTGTTTTGTTTATGTTTTTTTTTTATTTTCGAGTGCGCTTGCGCCTCTCGCTCTCATTGTCTCTCATTGCTTGCTTGATCGCTTCGCTTTGTTGTTGTTATAGCGGTTTTTGTGTGCGCTTTATTACTCTCGCTCTCTCTACTTTAGTGTGCTCTCGTAACGCTTTATTACTCTCGCTCTCCCTACTTTAGTGTGCTCTCATTACTGTGTTTGTACTTTGTTATTTTCTCTGTGCTGTGCCGAATCTTTGTATAGTTTTCTCTTCTTTTCGAGCATATCAATTTCTAAATTAAGCATGTCTGCCTGCTACCAGGCTGACCCAAAGGCCGATTTCGTCTGTTGTTGGTTGTGTGATAACGTGGTAAAGTGTCATCTACGGGAATATTGATTGAAAAAATATTATATAGAGAAATTTCTTCTTTTAAAATAAGTGTTTCGGCTGAAGTATTTGGCACAATTTGCTGTGCTAATTTCTGGCCGAAGGGCTTAGTAATAAAAGAGTATACAAATAATAAACGTATTTGGCCTCCTATTACATTGCCTCTGAATCCTTCTGGTGCTTCTTCGTCGAATGTTGCACCTAAAAAGAAAAATCCTCTCTTTCTCTAGTATATCATAATGTTAGAGGTCTTAAGACTAAGCTTTCTCAACTATATATACATTGACAGTCTTTCTTTTGAATTTTACATTCTAGAATTTACCGAAACATGTGAATAACTTTTTTGCATGGCACAGCTGGTGGGGTTTAACTAACTAATTCTTACTTATCATTTTTAGTCTGATTGGGTTTTCCTCGATTTTCCCCAATTCATGCAACAAATGTCGGACCATTTTGCATTTAAATACCCCCAGAAATCATTGTAATCATTTTTATTTTTAAATTTGTTTGTCATTTTAATTTTATTTTAAATTAAATTAAATAAAATTTTTTAAGTTTTTGTATTTTTTGTGTCGGCTGCTTTTAGTTGACAATAAATAAATAAAAATAAAATAAAATAAAAGTTAAGTTTCATAAAATTGCTGTGGACAGTGTTTTATACACTGTTATTTTTATATAAATTACATACACACGTTGCTGCAATTCCTGCAGTGGTCAAACTATGAAAACTTTAAGTAATATTAATTTTTGGTATTTTTGCACTTAATAAATTCAAATAACTTTATTACTTTTATGAGCCAGAAGCCAAAACAAAATATCGCCTTGGAAGGAGTTCAAATTGAGAAAGGACCGACTAGAATATACCCAAAACATACGAATATTAAATATGACTGAAATATTCTTGAATATTAAATCTGGAATATAATTAAAGTAAACATTCTTGATTGTGGCTCTAGAGAATTGTTGATTTAATCTACGCATTATTTTTGTACGTGTTGCAAACTGGCTGTGCTAGTCCTGCTTGCCCTGGGTTAGTGCTACAGAGTATTTGCGTATTTGAAATATATATCATAATGCGTCGCACTTTGCCATAAAAATTACAATTGACTTTGAACTCTTCGCAAGCAGCAGGACAGCATTTTTACATTTTGTCAGGGAGCCAAGCGAACAGGACGAGCTGTGGCGATACATGGAAAGAAACTCAGCTCAGGGCACAGCGCCGTTGTCGCCATTGTTTGTTGGCCTGCTTCCTTTTTATGGCACCAAGGTACACCATACACCATATATACACCATATAACCAGGCCGGGACAGACCCGGACTGATGCGGACTGACGTGGACAGACGACAATGCAGTGGCTCTCTCGATTGCGCTTCAAGGTAGCCCAGAGAGTCGAGAGTCGAGTCTGAGTCTGATGTCTGGGGCCAAAAATGTTATTGCGAAATTATGCGGCGTCGTATGCCCCTGGTGTGCTTATGGCCCCTCCCTCCTTCCCGCCCCCTCGAGCACTCCGGGAAGCAGTCGAGCACGGGGCGCGTTGATGAGCTTGGCGCGCCGCAGTCTGGCGACAACGCACTTTGCCATACCCAATAATTCAGTCGCATCGGCGAGCTTGTTCAGCTTCAAATAAATATTACAATACATACACTCAGAAAAAAAAAATCGACCTGACATTTAGAAAATCGAAATGAAATGAAACTCGTCCTAAGACGAGAATCGTCATGAAATATAGAAAAGTATATATAATAATTATACAAATAAATTTCTGTGTCCCGGAAATCAGAAATCTATTTCTGTATTCACACTCTGCATAATAAGGTGTGTATTCTAGTCTATCTTTTTTCTGAGTGTAGTACTATAAGCCCTGCCCAGCTTCTTAGACTCAGTCTCCGCCGATGCCTTTTGCACTTTTTTCCGTGCAGTTAAACACGAGATGCATGACAACTAAGCCCCTGTAGCAGAGGGGTGCTTGTCGAGGGGGTTGAGGGGTTGGCGTTGAAGTTGGAGCAAAAGCAGCAGCACTTCATTAGTTCAACACAAAGATGCGGCGGCAGCTGAAGAGTTTATCAGTTACTCAATTCGTTTTGGTCAAAATTAATTGCCGCGACACAGAAAGAGTGAAAGAGTGAGAAAGCGAGAAAGAGAGAGAGAAGAGAGAGAGAGATAGAGAGAGGGAAGTAGTAAATACATATTTAATTAATCGGCGATTTGTGCACTGAGCCACGCCGTTTGTCTCCACCAAAAATGTTGTAACTAATCGATGCCATCAATTATGTTGATAGATTGGCCAAGCCAAAGCCACGTAGAACTCTTGCCAAGAATAGTTGGCCACTTTATCACTGTTGGCAGCTGGCTGCTTACCGCTGCTGCTGCCACTTCTTGCCGCTGCTGAGGTGCACGTAATTGAATCTGTTTTCGGGGTTGGGCATCAACTCGAATTCCTATTCATAAGCTGGCCATGTAAATAACAACGTGAACGTGGCGCTTGTCAAACTTTCAAGCAGCCTTTTGAAGTGCCCCACAACACACGACACACCCATAACTAGCCACAAGGATGCGGCTACGAAAAAAATGCTGATAAAAAGTGAAGCGAAATCATTGTAATTGGACATAAGCGACTGCAATATACTCTGGTCATTGAGGCCAGTTCTACTACTGCTTCCATCAACCCTAGCTCCTGCACGAATGCTAAAATCTTTGTTGGGTTGAGGGTTTCTATGTCCGTGGACTTCATGACATGCTTCCCTAGGATGCTGCATCTTTTCCTAATTAAGACGACGCATTCTGATAGGATGTGCATTGAGGATTCCTCCTCGCTTCCACCTGCATACCTGAATGCATCGCTACTATAAATACCTAATTTGGTTAGGTGACTTCTCAGTCAACAGTGTCCCGACAATAGACCGGTGCGTATTCTGAGCCTGTTCTTCCCCATGGATATTACTTGTGTAAATCGATTTTGATTATAGCCACCTAAAAGACTTTTGGCTTGTCGAAGTCCTGGTGCCGCTGCCCAGCTCCGCTTTCGAATCTGCCTTTCTTTGTTCCTGAGTTGCAGACATTTTGTGTGTCTTCCTATGCCACAATACGGTTCAGGTCCTATCAGGGGTCTCTCTGCCCCCATTCATGCTTGCTCGTCAGCCGCTTCGTTCCCCGCAATATTTAATTTGGAAATGCTACCTCTATAGTTTCTTAATCCTGGAAACCTAATCTCAGCGAGAAGGGGTTTTCAGTCATATCCTATATAGATTTAAGACCGGTAAGTGAGTATCTCCGATAAATACCTAAAGCAATCGAATAGACAATGATTCGAGAAGCATTCTTTAAAATTCTATTTGCAATTTGTTTGTTTTCTTATTATTGTTACAACTATTTTAATTATATGGAAAAAGGATGGAATTTTAATTAATACATTAATTTATATCGAAGGATGTGAAGAATCAAGGACTTTTATTTTAGCTTTAGCGAGACATTCATTGCTCAAACCCAATAAGCTCTTTTCCCTATGCTGACAGTGTATTTAAGAAGAGGAGCGTGCAGGCGTGGACAACAGACGGACGTGTGTCTGATCTGAATGCTAGATAAAATTATTACCCTTTTTTATTTTGGACCAAGTCCGAGTACTAGACTGAATGCAAGTTGTTGTTGTTGTTGCTATTGTTGTCGTTGTTGTTGCTGCTTATTTCCTGTTGGACACTTTCCGTTTGTCGTTTGTTGTACAAAAGCTCTCTCTCTCTCTCTCTCTCTCCCTCTTGCTGTCCTACTTGCACGCTAAGGTCCCCTGTCTGCTAGCAGTTTTTTTTTATGGTCAGCGCCACGAAGCGCACAATAAGCATCATCAACAACAACAACAACAACGACTACAAATCCACGATGCCAACTGCGTCGCACACTCAACGTCATCAGCAGCACATTGTGTGTGTGTACACTCAGAAAAGAGATCGAACTGATTTTTAGAAAATCGCAGAAGAAAACAAGAAACCTTTTTTTTTTCAAATATATGAATAAATTTCTAAAAATTAGAAATGCCTTTCCTAAAGTTTTTTTTTTTTTAATTTTCTGTTATTAAAAAATGCACATCCAAAAATAATAAGTTGAGTTACGCTTGGCGGCATAATTCTCAAATTCTGTTTGATTTTTTTGTCTGAGTGTAGTCGGTTCAGCTTGGGAGTCCTGTTCCAGTTGGACTCTCCGTGAGAGTCAGAGTCATGGTCCGATTCGCAGTCCGATTCCCAGTTCGAGTTCGAGGCGCCACCAAAGACGATGGCCGCATGCCGATAATGTGCGGCCATAAGGTAATGAAAATTTTATCTGATTTGATGTGCGCCTGTGAATAGTTGGCAATTTTATGCTGCACCCTTTTTCCTTTTATATTTTTTTCTCTATTTCTTTTTTTTTGTGGCTAGTCTTTGATTTGATTCTGGACACCCGGGAGCTTTTTGGGCGAATGATAGATACAATATACTTTGTGGTCAACATATGTGCCCAAAAGGTATTGGGCATTGTAGTCGCATTTGATTGAAATTTGAATTGTAAAAAGAAAAAAAAAAAGAAGGATTTTCACTTATCCTGCACACCCCCCAACCCCCTTACGTACTTGTGTGTACGTGCCTCGTACTCAACTCAACTCGGCTACTATTTCATTTTAGATTTTAATCAATGTTGTTTGATGTGACACGTTTATGTGATGATGTTGTTGCCACAACCCAAGCCAAAATAAAGAAGAAAAAAAGGATGTGCAACATATGCACAGAATGCGCCACTTGCCGTTTAATGAAGGCACAGTGCCACAGTCACAGGCATTAAACCCATAGAAGAAAAAATGAGAAACTGAAACTGGGTTTGGAGAATCACAAGAAGATTGCTTCATTATGCGCATTATTGTTCATAATTTGATGTCTGCGATTTCATTGAGCGATTGAGAGAAGCGAGCAACAATATCTTACACATGTTAGGCCATAAATTGAATGTTATTATTGAAATCTCTATAAAGAAGTTGTAATCAAATATCAAGACCAAACAATGTTGAACTCGACACACAAACAAGTTGAAGTGTTAATTGTGCGAGCGGGGAGGTGGGATGGGTTGTTGCTACCATCCTGGTACTCCTTTCCTATCATAATTTTATTTATTTAGAGAGATGTGTAGTAACAAATATTTTTTAATTTTTATTGCATTCTTTTTTCTTTTAAATTTCATTGCATACTCTTCTTGCATTGGTTTTAACTATTTTTCATTACAATTTTTTTGCAAACCTTTGGGTTGCAGCTGTGAGGAAAACAAAAACTGGTCTTACACAAATAACTCTCTCATAAGGCGTTCCCTTGAGCAATCCTTTGACCATGTCCACAGTTGTCAAGTTGTACACATCATGTGCTCATTTATAAAAGTGGCATGCGAACGATCCATGAATATCTTCCTGTCTGTCCAATCCCCCTGCATGCGACGCATTAGTGAAAAGGCATTCAGAGGATTCGAAACATAATCTTCCATTTGAGACATGGCCTTATCGCTTTCCGCTTGCAATCGTGGAACAACACTGAGAAAACTAATAGTTATAGTTTCAAATAAATCAAGTTTGACTTTGCAACTTACCTTTTCAGTGTATTCAACTTTCTCTCCAGCTCATCCGCATAGCCGTTGAGGTTCCCAATAAGTTTGGCCTCCAGCAAGAGCAGCTTCACCATCCCCGAGACTGATGTCGAGTGACTTTCCTCCAACGTTTTATTTCCATTTGTTAAGATTATGGCAAAGGCAAAGGCAAAACCGAAAAATATCCATTTGAGTGAATCCATTTCGTGTTACGTTTTCAATCTGTTGAAAACTGACAACTACAACAATGTTACTATAGATCCTAACTCATTTTAGAGTTTGGATTTGAGAAAAAGAAAATACTTCTGAATTGGTGTGTTGTATTGCGTATGGCAATTGGGCAAATTGATTGCAGATTTTATTTAGAATTTTTCACATTTCTTATGAGTGTAAATTTTGTGAGGACCGGTGCGCCGCCAGTCGTGGAGCCAGTCGTGGAGTTTGAAGTTCTCTCATATGGCGTGTCATACAAACCAGCTAAAGAAGCACTTTGGCCAGAGGACGACCCGTTTGAGGGCGACGTGGATGAGGTGAACGAGGATAAGAACTGCCCTTCGGTGGAAATTACCAAGCAAATGGCTAAGACGGCACAGCTTAGGATCAACGTTGCGATTCTCATTGCGATGTTTGTGGAATTCTTCTGAATGCTGATCTCTGTGTGGAGACCGAGAGCTATTTATACCAATTTCAATTGGGGGTTTGTTTACCCAACTATCGCAGCTGTGTCAATCACTTGCTTGAATTGTTTACTCTTCCTACTTAAACTATAATAAACTTACACGAATAATCTATGTAGATTTTAGAACAACTGTTTGCAGAATTTTTTGCACAGCTGAATATACCCGAATAAAAAACGAAATTTATTTTATTTAATTGTTTGCTCATAGTTGGCTGTTGTTTGTTTGCTGTTTTTGCTGTTTCAACTGAACAACTTGGAAATAAACGTATTTCGCATAAATAAACAAGTTGTGCATTATATATTTCGCAATATTTTTAAAAGGTGGTTATATATTCAGTCTGAATTAAAAACAGTTCACAAATATTAAAAATGTTTTCAAAAAATAATACGATTAAATTGAAATTCAAGTAACCAATTAAATGATAGATATTTCATAATGGAAAATATAATATAAAATGAATACAGAATTAAATTATTATAATATATACTCAAAAGTTTTTTCTTATATTTATCTTGTCATGGTTTTATTTGGTTTTAAGAAGAGTGCATTGTAATTATAATAAATATGCAAGGGGAAACTTTCTATTTAATAGTTTTCTGATACGATATTCAACTTAGAGGAAAAACCTATTTTAGATTAACCTTATTTATAGAAACAATTTTGCTGTGTGCAGTGCTCTTCTCTAATTTAAAAGATTTAATTTACTATTATGCCTAAGGTTATGCTTGGGTTTTTCGTATACCAAGCCGAGCTTTTGCCGACGCCCTCTGTGCGACGAAGTAGTATAGTGTCGAGCGAGCATTGGTTTTGCAAGTCCCATCGACTTGGACGCATTTAAATAAAAACAAATATTAGCCACCAACAGAAGATCCTCTGTGGACAAGTGAAATATATTTTTTAATTTAATTGAACAATAATCCATTTAACCCCAAGGCCAATCAGATGTCCCACCTAGACCTACACAAGATCTCTTGGATGTGGAGAATATACAAGTAAGTGCATCAGATCCACAATTTTACTTTTCATTAATTACTATTTTGGTGAGCAGCAAGAATGCTTCGATTTTAAAGTGTGTTAATATACAGAACAGCTATGTAAAATTGCACGAGCAAATCTCTCTTATAGTTCGTATGAGAGAGCTGTCACCTAACTTTAATCGCACATACAATGAGCGGAAGCTCATTGCTCTCTCGAAAGATCTGCGCAATGAAGTTGAGCGGGCTTTCAATATGGTATTAGAAACTAAGGGACAATCTGAAAGGATGCCAACACTTTAGTATGGAAGTCGCTGTCAACAGACTGCCAAGAATAAATGAACAAATAACACTACGAAATAAACCAATAACTGAAAATGAAACACTTGATTAAATAAAAGTGAATAAATAATTAAAAACAAGATTTATATTTAAGTATATTTATGTTGCACTCCATAAGTTAAATTACAAGATGCTTGCCACATACGCAGATAACACTGTGTTCCTTGTTAACTCCTCCACTGCTTAAAGAGCCGCAGCGGTTAAGCAAAGGTTCTTGGGTGGTTTTAGTACCTGGGCCAATCGGTGGAACACCTGAATCAATGAGAACAAGTCTCAGCACTGTACGTTTGCGCTCAGGAGTGGTAACTGTCCAACTGTCCGACTCCACAACACGATCATACCTCAGGGGTACCATACAGATCAAGGCAGCAGCGTGTAGATCCAAAAGGGAGAAACTCAACTGGATGCTGAAGTCATCTAGAAAACTCAGCTTGAGCAACAAGCTGCTGGTGTACAGGAGCATCATCGTGCCCACTTGGACATATGGGATTCCATTTTGGGGCACAGCAGCAAAATCGTTGATTAATCAAATTCAAGTCATGCAGAACAAGGTGCTCCAACCTATGTGAGCAATTTGACGCTGCACAATGACATGAGGCAAATAAATCGCCATACAAGTCGTTATAATGACCGGTTGCATAACCATGTCAACCCATTGGCTTGCTCACTAGGGTCAATCGCAATCCGCAGACGCTTAAAGCGCCTCCACACCAGCGACCTCTAGACAGTTGGGCGTTAATAGTATCATTATGGTGAAACAAATGTTATATTTAATGTTATATTTGAGGTTACGTAATATTGTAATATGTTAAAAGCAGTTGTATGTTTATGTTATTTCATTTAAATTCCGTTATTATGTATGTTTACAATCTTCAAAACAATATTTTATAACCTTTCAGTAGGTTGATCAATATTTAATTATATTGCTACATTAATAAAAAAAAAAAAAAAAATCGATTTGCATCGATAAACTACCTATATATATAGATATAGATACATTATCTATCAAATGAATTTGACTTGATCTGCTTGTCGTTTATATTCCAAATGAAGTGTTTAGCTCATACAGTCTCTGAGATCAGTTTGTTCATACAGATGGACAATCAAAAATAGATAAATCGGGTCTGCTGTTGCTGATTAGGAATATCTATATTTATATATACGCTTTATGTCGTCGCAGGTGCTTTCTTCTGTCTGTTACACATATATTCACTGCTCTATAATACTCTTTTGTAAATATTTAATGGTTTCATGCTCTTACCAAAAGTAATCCCCGGGCAACCTTAATGATCTACTTGTCTATATATATATATTGCCTAAACAACTTGCTCTGGCATTGCGGGAGGGTGGTTAGTTGAGGGCGGGTTTGAGGGTTGAGGGGGAAGAAAATGATTCAACCCACACGTAGCTCACATAAGCGGTGCAATAAATAACAGCTAAACAAGCCAATTGAGCAGAAATCGACCGTTTGCTGGGCACACACACAACAAATAAATAAATAAATATATTTGGGGGCAAACAACACCTGCAACCCAGCAACAATGGGGCAGACTCGTCTCCAAAATGGGGCAGACGTTGCAATTATCAACAAAGCCAGCTTCGAACTCTTCAACAAATCCAATAAACTTCACAATCGAGCAGCACATAAATATTAAACGATGATTGAGCTGCAACTAACAAACACACACACACACATACACACACCCGCACACACACACACACACACACACACACACACCCACACACACAACACGCCCCGAAAAAAGCTTACGAAAAATTACAATTTATTGGACATTTCCGCTCTGACAAAAATGGACAATCGAAGATTTATATCCGATGCCCAACGATTTGCTGGCAATTTATGGCCAAGATTCGACTTGGCCCAGTCGAAGTGGCCAACACTTAATACCTGGTCAAGTGTGGCACGATTGCCCAAACATTTCAGCATTTCTCTGTTGACTTTAAGCAAAAGAACAAAAAGGCAGACGAGGCGCTTGAAATAAAAGTTGATTATTATGCAACAGTGAAACCAAACTAAAAGGCACCTCAATTGCATTTCGCAGTTACTCAAATTTGCATATCATTTTGTTTGTGTGGCAAGCCAACAATTTGCAACTAACACATGTCTGCCACAGCTGGAGAATGCTCGACCAAAAGTTACTCTGTAAGCATATTTGAAAGGTATGAAAAGTAATCAAAAATCGGAATTAAATATATATATACTATATGGAAATACAGATTTGTAATTTCTGAGTAGTACTGAAGTCACATTCATTTCACTCTATTAAAAATGATTCTCTCTTTACTTTACCGAAATCCAGAGATTTGCCTTGCTCTTCCATCACTCTCCATTTCAAATGAATGGATTTTGAAATGTAAAATTAAAAATCTCTTGATTTAATTTGTAATTTGAATAAATAAATATAAATTAAATAAATATAAAATAATAATAGATAATAAACGGATTCAATCAAACTTTCACACATATTTTGTTTAATTCTTTTTCATTTATTTAACCTGGTCTACAAGCAGTCCACAGATTGTGAAAGAGTTTAAGAAATACCAATATTGATCTAGACTTTATGTAACTGCTTTTCCAGGTTGCACACACATATATGCCCCACAATGTTATACCCTTGTTTTTATGCATTTTTAATAGGTAGAGGGTATGCAAAACTAAAACTAAATAAATGCCAAACAAGGCCCAACAATTTGCCTTTCCCCTCGGGCTTTGGCTAACTTTATTATGCCCGCTTGCCAGTTCAGATCATCCACTATATATATATATGGATGTATATATGGAGTTTATTCATATGTGAGAAAGTTTGTTGTAATGAAAGGACTATCTGCGGCTGGCTGGCTGGCTGCATTTGCCATAAAGCTCGGCGTTGTCCAAAAATAAAATGCAGAGATTCTGATTTCATGCTGCCGACATGTGTCACTCTGCAGTCCAGCCGGCATGAAGATTTGCGGGCCTAAGTGAGCCATGAGCTCCATGCCCACCCCTTGTCCCCATTCTACTTGCAAACGTGCCCCCGATCCTATGCCACTTCCGGCCTTGGACTCGAGAGCTGGTCAAGTTGGGGCACAATGTGAAATTTGCATTTTCTAAAAACATTTGCCAGCTCTCAGAGCCCGCAGCAGCTGCTCTAGCATCGCATAGAAAGGGGTGGTTGAGAGGAGGGGTGGGGGGCAGGGCGTAGTCGTAGGTGTTTGGCAGTTAAGCTGGCCACAGCGGCCACTTGACAGCGACTGGAGGCGACTCGAGCAATGCTCTTCCATCATCGTCGCAGTCATTCCCCACTAATTCCTCAGCAGCAATTTATCAACAATAAACAGTTGCAGACATCCCAACAGAGTGTGTGTGTGTGTGGGTGTGTGTGTGGGTGTGTTCTTATATCTGTTGATGAGTGTGTGCTTGTGACGTTCACTGTCCCAAACAGGAATAAATGAAAAGTTTGCAATTACTGCTCTGGGCAGCAGCTTTAAAGTGACTGTTTTTCGAAAAAAAAACACATCGATGAAAAAAATTGCTTTCAGAAAACTAAAAATGGATATTTTTTTTCAGGAGTTTTTCATTCTCAAATGGAAATTCTTATATTAATGAAAGTAAAAATTCATTCTAACAGACAAAAATGCATATTTTGACTTAAGGGTTTTTCATTTGCGAACGCGAACTCTTTTATTAGCAATTTTAATCTCGAAACCAGAATGTATTCTTTAAAAAAAGAAGAAAAGTTTATTTTAATCACGCTTTGCAGACTAAATTCAAATTACTTAAATTTAGCTATATTTTTTGTTCAAATTTTAGAAGCAGAATTTTGTTGTGGGATAATTTGGAAAACAAAAGAGTTTTCAACTCCGATACATAAGAAAAATGCAAATTGCAGATTTTATTTAGAATTTTTCACATTTCTCATACTTCCAAAGTTGATGAGGATCGGATAGCCTCTGTGCCTTCCCCCCCGTTTTGGTCCATGTCCCCACGATCCCCAAGCCGGTGGTAAAGGAGTCGGAGTAATCGGGCTTGTCCATGAGCCAGTCGGTGGTGGAGTAGTCATTGGTAAACCACTCGGGTAGGAGCCAGTCGCGGTCTGCCCTTCGGTGGACTTTACCAAGCAAATGGCTAAGACGGCACAGCTTAGGATCAACGTTGCGATTCTCATTGCGATGTTTGTGGAATTCTTCTGAATGCTGATCTCTGTGTGGCGACCAAGAGCTATTTATACCAATTTCAATTTGGGGTTTGTTTACCCAACTATCGCAGCTGTGTCAATGTTTTGCATGAATTGTTTACTCTTTTTACTTAAACTATAATTTTAACACGAATAATCTATGTGGATTTTTGCACAACTGTTTTCAGAATTTGTTGCGCAACTGAATATACCCGAATAAAAAACGAAATTTCTTTTATTTAATTGTTTGCTCATAGTTGGCTTTAGTTTGTTTGCTGTTTTTGCTGTTTCAACTGAACAACTTGGAAATAAACGTATTTCGCATAAATAAACAAGTTGTGCATTATATATTTCGCAATATTTTTAAAAGGTTGTTATATATTCAGTCTGAATTAAAAACAGTTCACAAATATTAAAAATGTTTTCAAAAAATAATACGATTAAATTGAAATTCAAGTAACCAATTAAATGATAGATATTTCATAATGGAAAATATAATATAAAATGAATACAGAATTAAATTATTATAATATATACTCGAAAGTTTTTTCTTATATTTATCTTGTCATGGTTTTATTTGGTTTTAAGAAGAGTGCATTGTAATTATAATAAATATGCAAGGGGAAACTTTCTATTTAATAGTTTTCTGATACGATATTCAACTTAGAGGAAAAACCTATTTTAGATTAACCTTATTTATAGAAACAATTTTGCTGTGTGCAGTGCTCTTCTCTAATTTAATAGATTTAATTTACTATTATGCCTAAGGTTATGCTTGGGTTTTTCGTATACCAAGCCGAGCTTTTGCCGACGCCCTCTGTGCGACGAAGTAGTATAGTGTCGAGCGAGCATTGGTTTTGCAAGTCCCATCGACTTGGACGCATTTAAATAAAAACAAATATTAGCCACCAACAGAAGATCCTCTGTGGACAAGTGAAATATATTTTTTAATTTAATTGAACAATAATCCATTTAACCCCAAGGCCAATCAGATGTCCCACCTAGACCTACACAAGATCTCTTGGATGTGGAGAATATACAAGTAAGTGCATCAGATCCACAATTTTACTTTTCATTAATTACTATTTTGGTGAGCAGCAAGAATGCTTCGATTTTAAAGTGTGTTAATATACAGAATAGCTGTGTAAAATTGCACTAGCAAATCTCTCTTAAAGTTCGCATGAGAGAGCTGTCACTTAACTTTAATCGCACATACAATGAGCGGAAGCTCATTGCTCTCCTTAAAGATCTGCGCAATGAAGCCGAGCGGGCCTTCAATATTGTATTAGAAACTAAGGCACAATCTGAAAGGATGCCAACACTTTAATATGGAAGTCGCTGTCAACAAACTGCCAAAAATAAATGAACAAATAACACTACGAAATAAACCAATAACTGAAAATGAAACACTTGATTAAATAAAAGTGAATAAATAATTAAAAACAAGATTTATATTTAAGTATATTTATGTTGCACTCCATAAGTTAAATTACAAGATTTTTTATTTCATTTTATAATCTTCTATCTGTAAAAAAAGAAATAATAAAATATGGGATTACAAAATATAAAAATTTAAAACAGTTAAGACAAAACTGACTACTTTATTCCAAAAATGAATCAGGAATACACCAGAGCAAGTTCATCGAGTAGTACACCATGTCCTCGAGGCCTTGGAAAATAAGCAGTACAGCTCTGCTGTCTTCCTGGTCCATACTACCATCGGCGCAGTATTTACTGCTCAGGTCCTACCTACCCTTTTATGGTTGCAGTTAGGGGCGAGCGATCGGGAGCAGGTGTAATGCAGGGTGGTGTCCTTGGACCTGCCCTGTACACATTGTACACCGCGAACTGGACGATTCCGGTAGCCAGAAACACGCTGCTTGCCACATACGCAGATAACACTGTGTTCCTTGTTAACTCCTCCACTGCTTAAAGAGCCGCAGCGGTTAAGCAAAGGTTCTTGGGTGGTTTTAGTACCTGGGCCAATCGGTGGAACACCTGAATCAATGAGAACAAGTCTCAGCACTGTACGTTTGCGCTCAGGAGTGGTAACTGTCCAACTGTCCGACTCCACAACACGATCATACCTCAGGGGTACCATACAGATCAAGGCAGCAGCGTGTAGATCCAAAAGGGAGAAACTCAACTGGATGCTGAAGTCATCTAGCAAACTCAGCTTGAGCAACAAGCTGCTGGTGTACAGGAGCATCATCGTGCCCACTTGGACATATGGGATTCCATTTTGGGGCACAGCAGCAAAATCGTGGATTAATCAAATTCAAGTCATGCAGAACAAGGTGCTCCAACCTATGTGAGCAATTTGACGCTGCACAATGACATGAGGCAAATAAATCGCCATACAAGTCGTTATAATGACCGGTTGCATAACCATGTCAACCCATTGGCTTGCTCACTAGGGTCAATCGCAATCCGCAGACGCTTAAAGCGCCTCCACACCAGCGACCTCTAGACAGTTGGGCGTTAATAGTATCATTATGGTGAAACAAATGTTATATTTAATGTTATATTTGAGGTTACGTAATATTGTAATATGTTAAAAGCAGTTGTATGTTTATGTTATTTCATTTAAATTCCGTTATTATGTATGTTTACAATCTTCAAAACAATATTTTGTAACCTTTCAATAGGTTGATCAATATTAAATTAAATTGCTACATTAAAAAACAAAATAAATAGATAAAAATAATTTTGTTGTGGAATAATTTGGAAAATAAAAAAAGTTTTCAGCTCAGACACATAAGCCAAGTGCAGATAAATAATATGTCAAATATATTATAAGCTTCATCAATACAGTTTCAAAACTGAGGGAGTAGTTTGTATAGGAATAAAACTGACAAATTAAGAATGGAAATAATATTAAAATATATTGAATATGAATGAATGGAATATGAATCTCAAACGAAGAAAGTATTCTTATAAATGAGCGGCATGAATATAAATAGCTTTAATCTGAAATCTGAGCTAATTTTCTGACTTAAGATACGTTTGTACTTGAATCAAGAATATATCTTATTTTATTACATATTGTAAAGATTTTTAAGATTTTTATAATTTTATTTTTAGCTGCGTATAGCAATTATCAATTACCTATTTTAAATATTTTATTGATTTCTGTATTTTTTTTATTTATTTTTTTTTGGCATGTGGCAATTGTCAATTAGCCAAAGACTCACTTGACTCACTTTGTATGCAGCGTGTTTTAGGCCAAATTCACTTACAGCTAATTCAACAAACGAGCTTACAATTCGCACATTGTTCAACACACACTCACACACACACATCGAAGCACACACACCCACTGAGAGACGCCGCCAATAATCCAATAAAAGCGCTGCAATTTTCGCGCGTTGCGTTTAATTTCATTTACGCCTCATTTGTCGCCTGTCAGTTTTGGCTTCACTTCTTGTCTGGCAATTTGCGCATATAATTTCCGATAGGCGGGGGGTCTTTGAGAACGTGCAACCTGTTGCAGCAACAATTTCTTCTTTTTCCTTTTTATATGCCACTCGATTGATTCAATTGAGGCAATTTAATATTGTGAATGAGTGAATATGAATGTGAATGTGAATGCGAATGCGAATGTTTCTTATGCTAATGAGCATATGTTGTTGTCGTTTGGATGACTCATGGTGACTTCTGCTTTTTGACAAAGCCCATTTATGTAAGAACACCTTAAGACGAAACACACACACACACATATCCAGACACACACACACATTGACACATTTGATGTGGCGCCATATTGGCTTTAATAAACTTGTCGCGCTGTTAACTTTATTAAGATTAATGACAAAGTTCGCTCAGATTTTCGCAATGGGTTTTCTGCAAAATTGAAAAGCGAATTCGTTCTTTGCCGCTTTTACAATAAAAGCACATTTCACTTGTTTTAATGACGTCATTACGTGGCATTTACTTGCGTCATACCCGCACGGTAGTCAAAAGTCAGGACGTTAATGTGTCCAATAATTTAATTTTAAGTACCTTGCAAAAAGAAATACGGCCACATTTTTACAGACAATTTCCTTTAATGGCAAGCAAACTAAAACAACAACAACAACAGCGAAAGCAAAAGCAGCAGCAGCAGCAGCAGCAAGAATAACTAACTGCAGTCCTTGTCCGGAACCTGTCGAAGCGTGGTGAAGACCACCTCCAAGTCCAAGTCCACGTTCAAGTCCAAGTCGAAAGTCAAAGTCAGACAGAGTCAGAGTCAGAGTCCTGTGCAGCATGGAGTCCTGTTCGCGCCATTAGCCAGGACAGTCGCCAGCCAGCCACGTGTAAGGACGACGCTGCGTGTCCTGCAGCCCAATGCAGCGAAGGTAATTGCATGGAAAAAGTGATGCTCTGCGGGGCTGGAGGGGGAGTTGTGTAGAAGTGGAGCTGCGAGGTATGTGCAGACATCCAGTTGTAATTGAAAATTTAATATTTATTTCGCAGTTAGTAAATCAAAGTTCAACGCAGTGGATAACACTGAAATTACATATTCATCATACGCAAGGGATGCACTCAGCACAGTGGGACACATGTGACAAAAAAGAGAGTGAGAGGGAGTGAGCTGTACCAGTAGATACCCTCTACGCAATACTTATGCAAGAAAAAAAAAATAATAATATAATAAAATTTATGTATTTTACATGTCGAGAAATTAGATTATTGTCTGCAGATGAAAGATGTTATATAAGACGCGGAAAATAAATTATTAGTAAACACCATATCAAATTTCCACACTTAATCGGTTTTCTTTAATCCTCTATTTAATTTTATTACTTCGATTCGAAGTTTTCATTAAATGTTTCTCTGTTAACTTTATTGAATTTAATTCGTAGCTTAAAATTTGTATTTAAATTTGTAACAAAATTAAATAAATAATTATTTTGACGGAATATATTCCAATAGATTTAAAAGGCTCTCTTTGCTCTATTCATTTAGACAACTCGATAATACATTTCCCATTCATGAATATATAGTACAACAAGTCTTAACAAATGTTTAGAGTCAATCAATTTTTCACAGATCATCAATATTATGACAGGATATATTCCATTATATTCCAAGAACTCCTCATTTACCTCAGAAAGTAACTGCCACACAGTTAGTCAACTTGTTAATAAACACTTTTCCAATAAGAAAATTTTTCTTTTTTTTTTCTTTTTCTTTAAATTAATTTCTTTTATTTTCTAAAATTTCTAAAGTTATCAATAAAATAGCAGATTATATTCTTATCAATTTACCTCTTCTTTCTTCTATCTAATACAATCATTAGTATCTAGTAAAATAATTTAAAATAATTATTCTTCTTAACATATGGATCCTTTATCAATTTATAATGGGTACAGGGTATACAGGAAAAAAAAGAAAAGTGCGCACACATGTGAAGAGCAGGCAACCCTGGCGATAAATCAACAAGGCAACCTTTGCATGAGTTTCACTTTTCTTCTTTTTTTCTATTTGCTGGCAGAGTGAGTCAGCATAAAGTAATAAAGTTGCTTTTGACTGTTGTGGGTGAGGGGGTGGTAAGCTATTATGCCCCATGTAATACGCTCATATATGGATTAGTGTTCGATAATGCGGTGAGGACAAAGTTTCTGCAACAGTTGCCCATTTTCCAGGCATATGCCGGAGGTGCATAAAACACAAGTGAATAACTGACAGACTGAGTTTAAAGCTAAATAAATAAAGCAAGCAAGCAAGTGTGTGTGTGTGTGTTGTGTGTAGTGTGTAGTGTGCACAACATGACGTATACGTATACGTAATAAAGCCCCGCGTTGAGTCCTTCTGGCAGCGCCACAAATATTTCACAGCGCATTTGAACTGCAAAATCATAAATAACAACATGTAAATAGCTTTTATCTAACAACTCGTCAAGCGGAAGCAGTGTGAATAATAAAAAATACAACAACAACAACTAAAACAACAAAAATAGAGAAACTCTCTCACGCTACGTGGTCAGAAAGGACATGCCCCCAAATTCCTTAACCCCTTAACCACGATTCGTTGCCGGCGGCGACACTTCAGCGTTGCAGCGAGCATCAATTAAACCTAAATTGTTGCAGTTGTTAACACGCAACAAAATTGTCTGCTGCACTGCAGCAAAAAAGTGCTGCTAAAAAATATAAAAAAAGAGCAGAAAGAATATGCAGCAAATTGGTAAAACGTCAAGTGTTAAAATGGCAGCAGAGATGGGGGCAGGGACAGAGGGGAAGGACAACTGACTGCATAGAAGTGCAGCTGCACAAAGCCGCAGCATGAATTGGTTACTTGGTAAGGGGGGTTGGGGCATCTGTGACCAAAGGGCATACTCTACACTCAGAAAAAAATATCCATAACAATTTTAAAAATTCGCCCGAAAATGTTCACAAGAAAATCATTAATAAATTCATTTAAGGCAGATAACAGTTAAACTCTAAAATAAATATTGAAATTTAATTTCCGGTTTCTGAATATTGTAAAGGATTTTTCAGAAAAGTGTCGCTTAACATTAAAAACATTTTTTAAGAAAATAAATAACAAAAAGTAAACAATTGAAATAATTGTCGATTTTTAGGCGATTTTTCTGAGTGTAGCCATTGCTTTGATGGTATTTATTTTATTTTTCAACACTGGTTCCGCACCGGGCAGTGAGCAATTACGTCGCTTGAAATATTGACAATTACTTAAATTTATCTTTTCTAAAACGTTGCATGCACCTCAGCCGGCGGCATTTGTCAATCACACAGACAGACAGGCAGTCAGACAGACAGACTGACTGAGAGACACTTCACGCGTGATATATTTGAAGTGGCCAACACTGCTCCAAATCCAAATCCCAAACCCAAACCCAAAACCGATAGCGATTCAAACACTGACAAAATGCGACTCTGTTTGTTGCATGCATTGGTCTGTATAATTTTTGCATATTTTGAGCGCTCGGCTGCATTCCACGCGGCTGCTCACCTGCGAATCGAAATGAATGGCTGACTGCCTGAATGAATAACTGAGTGTGTGTGTGAGTGCGAGTGAGTGTGAGTGCAAGTGCGAGTGCGAATGAGTGTATGTATGAATGCGTCGCTGCGGTGGCGCCCAGTGCTGTGCAATGGCCTGGAAATGATTTAATGCGCAAATTGTGGTCAGGACGGATTTAAAATTTATGCGCCGCAGGTAAAGCGATTTAATACCGGAGCAGAGCAACGCAGCTGTCTATATATGTATATATATATATATAATTTTCTTATATTTATTTATATATATTTGAGCGCATTTTCAACTAATTAACTTTAAAGACAAAAATGAGTTGAATTTGTGCTTCTATTTTCGTTTGCGGACTGTAATTAATCACTGTCTGCCGCGTTGCAATGTGCTAACAAATTAACACCAGAGACACCAGAGAAGCTGCTATTGCAACTGCCTGCACTGCTGCGGCAACAAAACACGGCAACATTGTTGCGCAAACTTTAGTTGAAAATGCATTTGCCTGCCAAATTGGAATTGCATATTTTTGCCATCTTCAATTTTTTTTGAATGCTGCATTTGCACGGCACCCGGATGAGTTACAAAAATCCATTTGCTGCCTGAGCTCATTAGGCTGACCTAACAACACTCTATTCTGCTGCTGACGAGTCGCCTCCCCTCCCTCTACAGCAACCCCTCTCTCACTGAAAAAAGCGAGGAGTGGGGCTAAGGAGAAGGGCTGACGAGCCGCGTGACGGATGTGTGTGAAATCCAAACAGCTCTCGAGACACACACACAAAATGCATACACAATAAAAAAATATGATCTAAAATCCCGAATAGATCTCCAAGTGAAGAAAAAACAAATTTATTTATTCATCTATTCTACAATAAATTCATTTATTTACAATGAATAATATATTTAATAATACAACTCAGACCACAAAAGTTTTTCATGCTTATTTTGAGCTCGTTTCATTTTTGAGAATGCCATTTAGAAGAACAAGACAAACAAATAGTTTGACTTTGGATATACTTAAGTACGAAATCATTTACATCAATAAATTATAACAAAAACTAATAGTTAATCGTAATCTGATAAATAATTTATAATATTGCTGACGTATAATTGCAGTAGACTTTCAATTTTGGCAACTTTTTTTGTATATTGAAAATCGTCTTTTGTCAGATGGCTTCCAAGGCAGCCATATGATATAGTATTCCGATATTGATAGTTTTCTGTGAATTTATAATGTTTATAAATAATCGTGAGTTTGCCTTGTTAGACAAAGAAGTTGTTCAAACATGAATGGCAGCTATCAGATATAGTAGTTCGATCCCGATGATTATTCTATTATCTAAATACGTGTTGTGTAAAATCACGGAAATTCAGTGAATTTACTTCGGATATATTATCAGGTACTAAATGCGTAAGTAGACAAACCTTAGACCAAAGCTGTTTTGCAATTTGGTTCTTGGCATGCCTTTTTTTCTCGCTGTGTATGCAAAGACATGGCAACTACTTATTTTCGACACAGAAAATCAGCAGCCAGAAGCAGCTGACGTGAAACACTAAAATAGACATCAGGTTGGCAGGTGGAATGGGAACTTTTTGGGGAGTGGTTGGGGAGAATATCTTAGTTGCTTTTTGGACCATTGTCCTAGCTAAGCTGTTAGAGTTGGAGCATGGAGTTAGAGAGTTGGAGATTTGGAATTGAAGCTTGGGTCAACAACAGCCGCATCATCGTTTTTATTGTGTGGGCATTTTTATGAGCACTTTGAATGCCCAGCAAAAAACACAATAAAATCAATGAGGTGTGTGTGCCACAATGTGTGTGTGCTGCACCTCAGAGGCAAGGCAAACAATCAGGCAACACACACACACACACATACACACACGCACACAGACACACACTTGGCTAGAACAGCTAAGCAATCAAGCACAGGCAATGGCCACCTACAATGCACTGATGAGTTCCTTTCCGCTCCACACCACCTTCTGCATGCCTCCAACGTTTTTACCTATTCATACGTTATTATTATTATCCTTGCACACTCAGGCACACCCACACACTCACACGTTATCCTGGCCCGCTTTGTTGAGCACTTTGCGAGCCGAAGCCAAAGCCGAACAAAGAATGTGCTTTATTGGCACTTTTTGCACAATTGCCGCCCCTCCACCCCCCCCAACCCACCCAGCAGTAAATGAGCGTGGCATTGCTGAGGGGGGAGGGAGGTGTAGCCATCGGATGCCTGGAGGCCAACACAAGGTACACAAACGTGGCACAGTTGCGCCACTCAGAAAAAAAATCGATTTATTTTATTATTTCGATTTACTTGAAATAAAAATTTAATATTTAATTTCATATTTCATATATTTAAATAAAATAAAATTAAATAAAAATATTATTGATTAATTGACAGATTTAAGATTTTACTTGCTTTGGAATTTTTAGAAAGGAATTTTTCTAGAAATTAAATTTCTACTTTTTAGAAATGAATTTGTAAATACTAAAAAATATATATATTAAATTACTGATTTAGGGAAAGCCTTTCTAATTATTCCAAACTGTATTTCTTATGGCTTGAAGTCAAACTTGAAGCTTTCTGGCATTCTGGTGGGTTTTTTTTCTGAGTGTGTCACAGTTGCTGCTTCTGCTGAACGTTAACGTTTTCTCTCTCGTCATTGTTGCGCTTTGGAGGCAACAGCCGGTATTGATGTGTGCCCCACCTAACCACATCAGCCCCTCACCTCAGCAGCGCCGCCCCTCGTTAATCCAGAAGCTGCTGTATTAGACGAGGCAATGTGGCAAAGGCAACGGCAAAGGCAAAGGATAAACACATTCATGGTGTGCAATCGATTGGCATAATGTGAAGCATTTTATTAAGGTTATCAATCGAGTATGAATACATAGGTGTGTGTGCAACGGTGTGTTCAGGGTGTGTGTGTGTCGTTGTGTGTCTGTTGTACGTGTTGTTTGTTTGGCGAGCAAACAGAGCCAGGACACAACGAGGCACAACGGAATTGCCCTTATCGTAAGTGCCGCATAAAACGTTCATCGATATGAATTATGCGGAAATTATTGGAAAGCATTTAAGCGGAATTATTAATGAGAAAGTTGAGCAAACAATTCAGTTCAGCTCGGTTCAGGTTGAGCTGAGGTGAGAAGCTGTGCAGACACTTGGCAGCTGACGCCTTGACTGCTTTGAGGTGTTGTGCCGGGAAGTGTTGCCTGCCACAAGGGGCAGCTTAAAAGAGAGACTTTGTATTGGGAGAAGAGGTGAATTTGGCAAAAGCGATTTTTGATATGTGCTAAAAAAGATTTAAATAAGGGGGAAAACTAAGTGATTTTAATTAAGCTTTAAATATAAAACTTAAGAAAATGAAGAACTAACTTTAGGTAAGGCAAATCACACTTACTCTTCCCAGACTGATTTTCACTAAAAGTTGAACGTCAATAAAATGTGTAAGATACTTTTTAAAGGTATTGTTTATGCAGTATTAACTTTAAATTTTGTGTAAAAGATTAAGAAAACATATATATATATAATAAGGCTAATATTAGAAGGATAGGTGTATCTAAGCTACTGCATGCAGAGATGTGCCTGGCATCAAGATAAGGTGGATAACTGAGTAGTCATAATGAAAATTTAAACAATAATACCTATTGAAAGGTGCGACAAATTTTGGGCTTGTTGGATATGTCATTTAAACGCACTTAAGGGCTTTTTATCTTACTACATACTCACTCACACTCACACCCACACACAACACACACACACACTCACACACACACACACACACACACACACATAGGCACACACATTCACTTACACAGTATGGCCTACGTATAACAATCAAAACGTGTTTTGGCCATGTCTATTGTGCATTGTAAAACATGACCAAATGTGATTGTTGTTTGAGTTGTTTTCCTTGTGGCTGTTGGCTGAGTGTTGTTCTTGTTTATGTTGTTGTTGTTGTTGTTGTTGTTGTTGTTGTTGTTGCTTGTTGTTGCTGCTGGCGTTTCACCTTTGAGCACAAAATGCACAGCGATAAAAGCGCAAAAACAAATTTGCTGGCAAATGAAATGAAATGAAATGAACAACATACGCCACGTGGGCTGTTGGTTTTTGAGGAAGGGGTGAATTGGGGAAAATGGGGAAAAATTGGGCGTGACCGGAGATGCGGCTTTGCGGTGGGCGTGTGTAGCTCAATGAAAAATACAATCAAATGCATTCAGCTGGAAAAGCTGTACGCAAAAATAAATACACATCCATAAGCATGTGTGTAAAAATACACACACATAAATATATACGTGTGTGTGTGTGTTGTGCATATGTGTGCTGTGACTGTTTGCATTTGTGGGTTGCACACTTTTGGCTGCACACAATTGGATTAAAATTTACACGCAATTCAGCCTCGACGGCCACACACGCAATTATCTGGCAAATGCAACGAGGGAGGTGTGCGGGGTGTGCGGTGTGTGGGTGTGTGTGTGTGTGTATATATAGTTAGTCTGGTATTGGTGTTGTTGTTGTTGGTCTTCGCGTGACTGCGTTAATGTGCTTAACAATAAAATGCAGCGCATTAATTGATAAACCAAATGCAAAATTATGCAAAAATAACAAAAATATGCAAAATAAACAAATGAGAGCGTTGAAGTAGAGAATATACGACTAGTTAATACCCTAAGCAATGATGTATGTAAGGCGTTTATTTTCAAATCAGCTTAAAATCGATCTTAAATAAACCTCTTATTCACTTAAGTTTTCTCCACCGCTTTTGGCTTGAGTGATTAACGTATTTGAGAGCTGTGTACAGGGTATCTGCAAGTCAGACGAAATTATTAGTTTGCACAACTTTAAGCTTATTGGCGTGAGTTATGCACATATTGTACAACTTCATGATAACCCATTTGAACTATTATAAAAGAGTACAGGGTATGCGTAAGAAATAGCAAATGGAAGCAAGTAAGAATGTTGTAGTCGAGAGAGCTCGACTGTGAAATACTCTAGACATAAATACGGAGTAGTGTGTGTTTCTTATCCAATAATAATAATATATACACGGATACATTGTATATCAATTGGAAGATTTTATCTTTAATGTTGAGTATTTTTGGGCTATATGTGTGAGAACTACCATTAAAAATTTTAGATCTGTAAGAAGTCTCTAAGGATGACTTATTGTACTATGAATGTATATACATAATATCTTCGGATATGCTTTCTCCTACGCGTTACATACTCTTGCACAACTTCATTCCAGCCTCTCACCCATTTGCATTTGGATTCAGGGTATGCATACAGTGGCTCACAGTTCAAGTGGATCAGTGTCAAAGAAAAAAAGTAATTGCCTGCCATAAGTTAATTATTTATTATTTTTCAAAAATTCCAAAAACCGATGGTAGGTATATGTATTAACCACCAATATGAATGTATGACTGAGGTTTCTCCTCCGGCTAGGTAGGATTATTAAAAAAAAAATACCCTATTTTTTGCTTGCTGCTTATTTCGAGCAGTCTTCAAAATAATCCAAATTTGTCCGTGAGCCACTGTATATGTATATTTTAATGCTTGCCCATTAAATCAATTAAAATATAAGAGGCCTCGATGATGCCCACCCAGAAGCCACCCACAGACGTGAAGCATCAGCATTTGGTATTCATAATTCAGTTTTCATTTTGCAGTTTTCAGTTTTCGGTTTTCAGTTTTCCGTCGCAATTCTTGATAGTTTTTCATAAATTTGATGTCTAATTTGGCGACACGCTAATGACGCGTTCATGCCACGCAGCCAACCCGCATGGCCCAGACTTGGAGCATGTCCCCACCCCCAAACCCATTTCTCACCCGATTCCTTTGCCCCCACCCACCCCTCCACCCACTGGCTGCTGGCGTTGCAGCGAATTAAAAACACTTTACGCCCATTTTGCATATAATTGTTGGATTAAGGCCAACATACACACATACATATACAAGTGCATGGGGCAAGTAGGGGGAGGGGATGGGGCTGTATCACAAAAAGGAACTCACTGAATGTGCCTTAATTGATCAAATTGATTAGTTGCACTAATAAGCCATCAACACAAGCAGAGATCGCACGACAGCAAAGCAACCTTAATTATTTATTTAATTACAACTAAAATCAGTCAATTAAAAAACATAAAAAGTAAATTAAATTCCATTAAGAATTAAAAAAAAATAATAATGAATTAATTTTATTGCGAACATACATATATCTTCCAAATGATAGAAAGAGAACACTCTGAATTGATAAAATGATAAAGTCTTTTGTAATCATGACAGATTATTCGAAGGGTTCGTGCAAGCAATTATTAGTAGTGCAAAGTTTTAGATTAAGTGGAAAGAAGTCAGGGGTATATCTAGATAGAACAGCAAATATTTAATTGGCTCAGCAAAGCAGAGCAAAAATATCAAATGCATTTGAATACCCTTTAATAATGTATTTGGTGGGAATCTTAAAGCATTCGCAAAATTAAAATGAAAAATGAAATGAAATGAAAATTAAAATCTTCAATATTTATTTTTAATTTGCAGCCAAATGTCTCTTCTTTGTCTAATCAATTTTATTGAGAAGAGACGAAGGGAGAATTTCTGGTGCCACCAATAATATACACAAAATATCATCGTAAGGTAGTTGTATAAATTAATCAGTTAATCAGCTGTTTTTATAGATATTTAATCAACTTTTTACAGGAATCTTATATTTACTCATTGTTGGTTCTTAAGTAAACAAAATTCTAAAATATTAAAAACGCTGTTCTGGCGATGATTGGATTTGTGAGAAGTTCATCCTTAAATCACTGATGTGTTTTTTGATGTTCAGCTTAAACTCCCACGATGTTCAATGGACATGTTTTCGATCAGCGAAATATAATCCCAGAAAACCATCTCCAAGTTCATCATTATGCAAAATGTCGTGCCGACTGCATCTCTACAAAAATATATTATTATGTTGTCCTAGATAAACAATAATTGTTTTGTAAACTTTAAATATTGTTAAGGATATTTTAGACACCATAAGAGAGTATTCAACTAGTCGAACACACTCATGCCATATTCCACTTCCGGTTTTTGTTGCATGTACGATGAGTGCCTCGTACATAAATCGAATGTTGAACATATGGCCGGGCAAGGAGGACGATTTGATGTCTTGTTCGATCTATTAAATGCACATAAAATCATATGCAGCATAAAATCAGACGAGAGGTGAGTTCATAGGTGGGTGGTGCCATTGCTGGTGGTGCTGTTGGGGTGGTGCTAAGACTAAGGCTGATGGCTGCTTGCCAGCCATGTGGAAAAACAAAGGGCACAACTTTCTGTGCAAATACAAATTTATTACATCAATAAACTTTTTGGCTCTGCGGATGCTAAAAATGCTCAGGATTTCTACCTCCCCCCCCCCTCCCTTCCCTCTCATCACCCTACCCTGTTGTGATTTTGTTGGCCCTAAGGTAAAATAATATGAAAATTATGCAAAAATGCCAGCGTTACAGGCATAAACAAGGATTCTTTTTTGGCAAGCATTTGATGAGATTGTAAAAGCAGCCAGTTTTCATTAGAGAAGGTGAATTGAGTTTGGAGTTTTGAATTTTGAGATTCGTGCATTGAGTTTACGGCTAAACGGTACACAATTTATGAGCCACGTATTTTATGCGTAGCAAAGCCAACAAATTAAAGCATATATTGCGATATATACACTCAGGGAAAAATACCCCTCACAACTAAAAAGGTTTTCTTATTTTCTGAAATCATTTTTAAGTATTTGAAACATAATTTAGAAAATTTAGAAAGGCTCGCCCTAAATCGGCAATCCCAAAAAGATGCTGATGTTTTCATTTTTTTTAGAAATATTTTCTAAGTGTATATATATATATTTATACGATTTTGAAGATCAGCTTTGGCGATGCCTTAAAGTATGCAAAATTGGCCACAAATGGAAATGGAAACTGCGAGCTTAGCCTGCTTTGGATTGGTCTGGTTTGCTTTGGCTTGTGGCAATTGAAAAACTGCAAATGCATTAGTAAATAAACATAAATTATTATCAAATGGACATAATGCGTGGCAAGCTTGCCGCCATAAAATGTGGCAGCCGCTCGGCTCGAGCCAAAAGGCTATCAAATTGGCTTCAGATTGCCGATTTGCGACGATTTGCAACGATTTGCGTGTTATTTATTTATTTATTTTTCATGCCACACACACACACACACGCACACAAATTGATTTCAAGCCAAATGCAAACAAGGAGTGGTGTGGCAGGGGAGAGGCGCTGGCAACTAAATCAAAGTAAAGGCAAACAGGAAAAGGCGAAAGCGAAAAGTTGTTGTTGCTGTTGTTGTTGTTGCATGCGATAAGTTGCAAAGAATCACTTGCTACATCGTAAACAACAACAACAACAAGAACAACAACAACCCTTTAACTGAAATTGCACGTAGTATTTCAGCATCAGCATCCAACATCAGCATCGGCTTATCCCGGGCAATGAAAATTTATACAAATTCGGAAAAAGTGACAACATTTTGCTTTTATTGGCCATTAAAACGACTTAGCGACTTGGCCAACTGGCGATTTGTTATTGTATTTGTATTTGTATTTGTATTTGTACCTTGCACCCACTTTGCATACTGGGGAACACAGATAGGGGGCGTTAGACATCAAATGTGTGAAGACAGACACATAAGCACTGTTTATGATGGGGTTGCGACTAGTGGGCGGTGGTGCAAGTGTTGCCAATTTTCTATGAGATAAGCAGCCAAGCGATATTTAATGACACACCATATATAAAGCGAGAAATCAGTGCAGCCATAGTTAATCATTTTTTAAGCTGCCTTGGCCTTAATCCACCTCTGACTTTTAACATAGCCAATTCTAATAAAAAATAAATACAATATTTAGAAAGCAGTCAGCTGAAACCACTTAAAATTTAAATTTAAACTGAACAATTTAGCTTACGGGTGAGGCTTATAGCATTGCCACTGTGGCAATCAGCTAAAATATTCAATTTATCAAAATTATATAACATTAGTCTAAGTAGTATTAAGGTCTTAGCTTAAGCTATATCATAGATTTGAAAAATTCCTTATTAAAGAATTGTATTCTACGAAAAGTCGATACACGTTTAAAAATCAAATTTTGAATTTCGCTTAATTAATATTATTATTTAATTAATTTGCACAATTATGGCAGAAGTAATTTCAATTAAGTCAAATTGATTTTCGAGACTTAAATATCTTAAGCAATCCCAAAAAATAACAGCTTCACTCAATAAATTTAATTGAATATTGCCACAAGTAAAGCGATGTTCTGCCAAAACTCTTGTCTTTAATCAAACTTAAGTAAACCTCGGTTTGGATGAAGTTGAATTATAATAACTTAATAAAAATAAGGCATAAATTGAAAATATGTCATTTTCATTAGTCCCGAAAGCTGCTAGACTCATAAGGGCATTGAGGACCGCAAAACACTCAATATAACTGTATACTTATGATAATCTACTTACCAGACTGGTTACTTAACAGTTTTGGAGACGTAGGACCAGCTCCCGCTTAGAACTCTCAAAAAACCAAACCAACGCTGCATTACCTGGAACCTGCTGTTATCTACTTCTAACGATAGTTAAGATGTCATCCTTGGCCACCTCCTTGATGATACTCAGATATGAGTATTGTATATACATATATATGTAGCACAGATATAATATTAAAATATTCAAATTGAATATCTTTTTTCATTATTGGTTGTATCATTATACAAAGGAAATCAAATTAAAAATATGCATGAATATTAATATTGACAACGCACTGCGAAAGACGTCTCAAAAATCCAAATTTTTGATTTAAAAGTCTTGCAAAAATAAAAAAATCATAATTTTCAAAGATTGCTTATTTTGGCAGAGAGTGCTAAAAGTTGACATTTCCCAATATGTTCAATCAATTCTTAAGGAAGATTTTCAGTTAAGCTATGCTTTTTGATGGCTTCTCAAAGTCTACAGTGAAATGTTTATCAATTTTTAATAAGACTGAGTAAGAATTGGTTTGTCTTCTCCTTTTTTTATTAACTTATGGCAGACTTCCAACATTAAAAAAGTTCCTAAATGCTGCTATTAATTCATTAATTAATATTGACATTAATTATTATTTTAACCAAAATTAATTGGTTGTATGATCAGATCAAATATTTCACTGCATTTTTCAAATGAAATTAAAATCGCACTGAATGTTAGAAATTCGCCATATCTTACTTCTAAACAAGGGATTTTCCTAATTTCATTTCAGTGAACATTTTTTAAAATTTTTCAATACTATATCTAATATTCCAGGATGTTTTTTCTGTTGTGTAAGAATCAAAGTTGCTACTAATATTACTATTTAAATTTCTGGGAGTGTCTAACTATGGATTTATTAATATCTGAAAATGTTGTTTCTTATATTTAGAAACTATTTCTAAGAACAGGAAAAACTTTCTCATTTTCATGGCGTTTTCATTAAATTCATTGTGATTTTTTTTATAAAGACACTCTCACCTGTGTGGTATTAAAGAAATCGTAGTGAGCCGCATAGTGTCCACCCAAGCCGTAGTTCATAATGTTGAATGCCTCAGAGCCCTGCATGCTTAACGCAGTCATGTCCACAACTCGTCTCTCGATGCGCCTCGTGAGATTGTTGAGATCCCTTTCCAGCCAGGCGCCCTTCGAGGTTCGCACTCTTCTCGAAACATATTTGCTATCCACATGGACAGTAGTACGCTTCAACAGTGGTCCGGCAAGATTTTGGAGTTCCTCGATTTCCTGGGGAGACAATGCATCATGGAACACAACAATAAATGGATTAAGCACAACAATTTGAGAGGTGCCAGTCGTAGAAATGGCGAAGTCTTCATTTTATATTCACAGTGCAGATATAATTGTGGCTCAAATTGACCTCGACAACCTCATCTGCACGAATTGAAGCGGAATTTACTCACTATTTTCAGCAAATGCACTGGCCATGAAAGTTGGAAAGTCGGAGTTGTCTGATTGGAAATGAGCCATTTGCCAGTCTCGGCAAACCATTGCCTGGCCAAATGCGGCTTGCTGTGTTGATGCAGGAATTGGCCAATCCTATAAGTGTCCATTGCATTAAGACTTGATCTGCAGATGGCATTCTGATGGGTTTTTCTGAGGAGTGCCACACAAATCTAACTCACTCGTACTGCGTTCCGTTGAGCAATCCCTTGACCATGTCCCAAATCGTCAAATTGTATACATCGCTCAGGCGTTGGATTGCCTCACAAGCCTCCTTTAGATCCGTCGGACTTGGCAGCTCTGATTTGTGCTGATCGAGATGGACGATGTGCGACCAACCCACGGGCTCCTCAATGAACACCTTCCAATCCAATCCCCCTGCATGCGACGTATTAGTGAAAAGGCATTCAAAGGATTCGAAACATAATCTTCCATTTGAGACATGGCCTTATCGCTTTCCGCTTGCAATCGTGGAACAACACTGAGAAAACTAATAGTTGTAGTTTCAAATAAATCAAGTTTGACTTTGGAAGTTACCTTTTCAGTGTATTCAACTTTCTCTCCAGCTCATCCGCATAGCCGTTGAGGTTCTCAATGAGTTTGGCCTCCAGCAGGACTATCTTCACCATTCCATTTAGTTCCATTTATTAAGATTATGGCAATGGCAAAGGCAATGCAGAAAAATATCCATTTGAGTGAATCCATTTCGTTGAAAACTGACAACTCCAACAATGTTACTATAGTTCCTAACTCATTTTAGAGTTTGGATTTGAGAAAAAGAAAAGACTTTTGAATTGATGTGCTGTATTGCTTATGGGAATTGTGCAAATTTTATTGCAGATATAAATTAGAACTTTTCAAATTTCTCATGAGTGTAAATTTAGTGAGGACCGGTGCGCCGCCAGTCGTGGAGCCAGTCGTGGAGCCAGTAGTGGAGTTGAAAGTCCTGTCTGAGGGCCACGTGCCTGGGGTCGGGGGTGGGGTGTATGTGGTGGGGGTGGGGGTTGGGGATGTGGATGTGTATGTTGTTGAGGGTGGGGAAGTTGGTGATTTTGCGGGCGACCCCCCTTCGGTGGACTTTACCAAGCAAATGGCTAAGACGGCACAGCTTAGGATCAACGTTGCGATTCTCATTGCGATGTTTGTAGAATTCTTCTGAATACTGATCTCTGTGTGGAGACCGAGAGCTATTTATACCAATTTCAATTTGGGGTTTGTTTACCCAACTATCGCAGCTGTGTCAATCACTTGCTTGAATTGTTTACTCTTCCTACTTAAATTATAATTTCTACACGAATAATCTATGTGGATTTTTGCACAACTGTTTGCAGAATTTTTTGCACAACTGAATATACCCGAATAAAAAACGAAATTTCTTTTATTTAATTGTTTGCTCATAGTTGGCTGTTGTTTGTTTGCTGTTTTTGCTGTGTCAACTGAAATTGGAAATAAACATATTTCGCATAAATAAACAAGTTATGCATTATATATTTCGCAATATTTTTAAAAGGTTGTTATATATTCAGTCTGAATTAAAACCAGTTCACAAATATTAAAAATGTTTTCAAAAAATAATACGATTAAATTGAAAATCAAGTAACCAAATATATGATAGTACAGATCACGGCAGCAGCGTGTAGATCCAAAAGGGCGAAACTCAACTGGTTGCTGAAGTCACCCAGCAAACTCAGCTTGAGCAACAAGCTGCTGGTGTACAGGAGCATCATCGTGCCCACATGGACTTTTGCGATTCCATTTTGGGGCACAGCAGCAAAATCGTGAATTAATCAAATTCAAGTCTTGCAGAACAAGGTGCTAAGGGACATCTCTGGTGCTCCACCCTATGTGAGCAATATGACGCTGCACAACGACTTCCGTGTACCGACAGTCATTAGTAAAATAAACCGCCATACAAGTAGTTACAATGACCGGTTGCATAACCATGTCAACCCATTGGCTTGGTCACTAGGGTCAATCACAACCCGTCGACGCTTAAAGCGCCTCCACACCAGCGACCTCTAGACAGTTGGGCGTTAATAGTATCGTTATGGTGAAACAAATGTTATATTTAATGTTATATTTGATGTTACGTAATATTGTAATATGTTAAAAGCAGTTATATGTTTATGTTATTTCATTTAAATTCTCTGTTATTATGTTTACAATCTTCAAAACAATATTTTGTAACCTTTCAGTAGGTTAATCAATATCAAATTAAACTGCAACATTAAAAAAAAAAAAAAAAAATGTATCAAAGTTGCTCCTTAACACTCACCTGGCAGAGAACTTACGCGTTTATAAAAAACGCTTAAGTTTTGGCCAAGTTAAGACAGATGATAATCGAAAACAGCATATGCCAAAGCTGATAAATAAAATTATTTATTTTTTGACTCATCCGAAGCTATAAAGGCTTTAACTTGTTGTCAGGCAGCAACTGGGTCAAATCTCCATTGTTCATCAGCATGGCAAACAATTTCTTGTGGCACATTAAGCAATTTGCAACGTTTAAGACAATGACAGGAGCAGAAGTAGAAGCAGTCGAGGCAGCCTTAAAAGGTGCGCCATTTAGCAGGCCTAAGCTGAACTGAAATCAGCCAATGGAGCAAACGTGGAAGCAAATCACGCAGCAAGGACTCAAAGCAGGGCCCCAAAAATTGCTTATCGCTGGCAAAAATGTTGCCGCAGTTAACAAGAAAAAAGAGAAAAAAATAGAAAAGAAATTTATTGAGTGGAAAATGTGGAAAACGCAGCAGAAACAACATCAACAACAGCTGCCAAGTGAAAGTGAAAATTTTTGCGTGCGTCTTCGAATCCATTAACCTGATATTTACTTTTGCACACTCCAAAAAGACACACACACAACACACGCGCACACACACACATAGATATCAAAGTGTAAGTAAAAGTGTTTCTGCCTCAATGGCACAATTTCCTGTTGTTTGTTTTTGGTGTGTGCTTTGGAAACATGATATTTTTACGTGAAGTTTGCAAAATTGAGTAACACGTAAATGTGTGTGTAGAGTGTGTGTGTGTGTGTCTTGGCCGTAAATTAAGATGGCCTATAGATAGATAGAGAGCAGCTAGCACAGATCCAGCTAAATTACTTACATAACATTAACACAAGGCACAGCTGTTGATAACCGTTTTTGGTTTTGGTTAATTGGCGCCCAACGTTCAGGCCAAAAACCCATTTAGGCCTTTGAGGAGCTGCCCAGGTAATGCCAAATAAGCAAAGCAAGAAGAAAATTAAATTGAAAATTATAACAATAAAATAAATTCAATTATTGACAACAGTTGAAAATGGTTTTGCTGTCGTTTTATTGGCGCCCAACGATGGACCTTTAAGAAGCCGCTTTAAGCGGGAAGTCGTGTCAAATAAGTAGCGCAACAAGACAAATAATTTACGAATTTAAAAAATTTGGGAAGAAAATAAGAAAAATAAACTACAAATGATAAAGCATAATAGATAACAAAAGAAATTAAAATAAGATATTGATAACAGTTGCCAATGGTTTTGATTTGATTTTATTTTATTGGAGTCTTAAAGAGGAGACCTTAAGCAGCACTCATTGTCAAACAAGCAGCGCATCGGGAAAAGTAAATTATGAATGACAATTGACAAACAAATTATTGATAACAGTTGCCAAGGCTTTTGCTTTGGCTTAATTGGAGCGCGAAGATGAGGTCAAAATCCATTTAGGCCTTTAAAGGACAGTCTTCAGGCTGAAGGGACTGTTAAGTGAGTAACGCAACACGAAAAGTAAATTACAAATTACAAATTACAAAAAATTACCTTTAGCAGACAGTTTTTACCCTTTATTTTTTCGTCTAGCTTATTTATTTTTGATGCTTGGCACAAAAACCAATTAGACGCATTTCTGATGGACACGCGTTCAATCATTCACATTGCTGTCAAGTTTGCCTGGCTGCAAAAAAAGAAAAAAAAAAACCACCCCGGCGCCAATGGACAGCAGACTCATTTTTAAAGGCAGCCAGTGCCAAAAAATAATATATATAAATTATATATATATATATATATATATATATATACAGCAGCGAACTCATTACAAAAAGACGCCGCGTTGTCCAAAAAGGTGCGCGAAAATTATCTACGTTCATTTTTCAAGTATTTCAGAGACGAAATGAGAAAGGCCGAGCACATTAATAATAATGCCCCAAATGGATGGGGGATTGGGGGGAGGTAAGGAGTTAGGAGCTGCGTCTTTTTGTGGCACTTTAACGCTAATTGTAGGCAACGTGCTCATCAATAGTTCAAAGGCTGTCGCAATATGATTTTCTCGCACAACAACTTTTTGGCCCAAGTGTCTTCCGTTTGTCATAAAAACGGTGCTCAAAAGTAAGCACCTTCCTCCCTCCCTGCCTCGAGGAGAGCATCCCGGGGCATATGAATCACAGCAATTGTGCCAAGCTTAATGGCCAAACTTTGGCCATAGGATGTAGCGACAAATGATGAGCAACTCGACTCTGCAAAATGTAACTTTGTCTCAGTCTCGGTTGCAGTCACAGTCACAAGTTTCCGTTAACAACAGCAAAACCGTCAACAGCCAATTGGCCAATTCGCCAGTATGTCTCTCCGCCTGTTTGTTGGCTCTCCGTCTGTTGGCCCCAACGGCAGTTCCCCGACTGAAGACGCTGCCAACGGCTGACGGATGCGAATCGAGTTCTCTTCTTTAGCCAATGTTAGCCGCAATAACAGTCTGTTGCTCTTGCTAACAGCAGTGCCAGCTGTTAACGCTATGCTTTTGGCCAACTTCCCCTTACGATATTCGCTTAGCATTACGTAAACAGCAAATTTGAAAACTGAAGCAAACTAAATTATGTAAAACTGATTGGAGTGCTTCAGTTGAGACAGCTCGAGGCTTGCAGCATTTCTTTAATTTCTTTAAGTCTTAATTTAAAATTGAAGCAAATTAAATAGGTGTTTTGATAGAAATCTAGAGAACTTGAGATTTGCAGTTTTGGTTAACAAAATTCACTTGCTTGAAATATTGACGAAATAAATACACTTTTTAGCAGAAGACAAACCATTTTGCCTACACCAAACATCCTTCAGGTACCACATTTTCTTTATTTATTTAACATTAATATCATCATTTATTTAAGCAACATTCATTTTCATCCATCATTATTCAAGTTAGAGGAGATACACCCCCAATTCTTGATTTTAAAATTGATTCCTAATGTTTTATAAATTAAAATTCAAATTTATAAAATTTATATTTGACTTTAAAAACTGTAGCTGGAAATTATTTTTTTAATTTACGCTTTTTAAGTGTAATCCTAATACACATTTTTAATGCATTTTTTGTATATAAAAACTTTAAGCTATTCATCTTAAGTATTCAATAAAGTATTTATAAAAAATAAATGGAAGTGAAACACAAACAAAAAAGAATTGATATCTTAAGGATGGACTCTCAGGCACACAAATCTAAATTCACACATTGTTTACCAACGGAAATAAAGCCTTTAAAAATGTCATTGGAAGATGGATGATAACCACAAATAAGTACAAACATTTTGGCAAACACAGTTTTTATGTTGTTAGTGTGCAAATTTAAGAATATTAAATAATTGACCGTAAATTATAAACAATTGCATATTTATTGCGTTGTTGTTATTGTTGTTAGCCCATTCCATAGTTATGTGGCCAATTCCGTTTAACTGTGAACAATGTAATTGAATGAATCATTTCTACACACAATGTGCAAAATATAATAATAATAATATTAATATGTTTCTTTCGACATTAGAGTGCCATGATAAATACTCGCATAAATCGCCAAAAAATAATAATATTAAAACACATACGTTGCCCATCGCTAAGCGAAATGGCCATTGTATTAATTTGTCATCAAATTATGCGTTCTGGCCATAAAATTGTTTGCTCCAACCACAAATTTCCAGTTTCTATCAATGATGGGAGGCATTTTCGATAGGAACCCTTGTTTATGGCTCCAGCGCGGCACCTGCTCGACGCCAGCCAAGATTTTACCGAGTAAACAAATCGAATGGCAAATCAAAACAATTGAGAGCAAGTAAGCATGATGTAGTCGAGAGAGCTTGACTAGGAGATACTCTGTACTCAGGTGATACGTAAACGGTCGGCTTGCTGATTGTAGATAGTTCAACACTTTTTGGTTAACAAAATCTGCATTTCCTAGTGGATAAGGAAAATAGCAAAGTTGATCAAAAACACTTAAATTTTAAGGCTTTATCTTTACAATTGTGCCTTGAATTATTGTCAGGAATCGATTTGGAATGATACTCGCAAAACTTGATCTTGGCTTCTGTATTCAGACATAGTTGTTAATTGAGGCTTTCATTATTCCTTCTCAGAGTTTGAGCATCCATCTTAGACATGCCTATGATGATATATCCTTGCAGACCAGATTCGAACTGTTGCTCCCCTCTCAGTTGTATGATATAGTGAAACAAGCAAACAAGAACAAGTTTGATGGAATAGCTATAGGGTCAGCAGGGAACACAATAGATTATAATATTCTTAATAAAAGGCTTAGGAACTGAAGGAGTTTAAGTAGTTAGATCTTACTAGCAGCCTGTAGTAAAAGAAAAGTGTAAGAGAAGCTCTTAAGTATCTGAAAAATTAACAATTAACAAGAGGAATATGAAGGAAGGAAGGAAAATTATCAAAACAAATAAAATAATAAGAAATCAGCACAAAAATCTACAGATAAAACAAAAGTATATTCAATGTGCAAATGAACTTGTAAAGAATTTTATAATACACTAATCTGATGGAAATAAATACAAGCTTATCGAATATTAAGAGTGACGGAATTTATCCACTTTCAAATGATAACATATCGAAAAAGACATATAAGGACCAAGTGAAACGGGAGTAGAAGAATCTCCAAATTTAAGATTCATCGACCCACATGAACATTAAATATATTTTATGTATAATTATATAATAACATTATTATCGTTATCTTTCTTTAATCTTTGCATGAATGAATATGGCTACGAAGGCCGTATGACATCAAAGCCGTATTTTTCATTACGCTACAAACCTCAACACCTCAATTAAAATATCATCAGGCAGGGTATAAAAAGACGCCTGCCTCAAAGGTCGAGAAACAAGCCGCAGTTAAATATACATATATATGATGTATATATATATATATATATATATATATAAAGTGGGGGTGTACATCTGTTTGTATTTGTTGCTGCTTGAGATTTACTTTATAGATCGCTAAAATTAGCGAGCGGATGTTTTGACGCTACTTTGTTGATGCCTAACCCACATCGTGTTTTATTTGCTGTTGTTGTTGTTGGTGTTGTTGTTGTTGTTGTCAGCAGCTAATTAAAACAAATTTCCTACGCATAACTTCCTCAGCCAAAAACAGAGAAATCTGCATATGCACATACATATACGTTCGTAGTATATATCGCAAATATGAAGTCGTAAAATGTTGCTCAGCTTTTTGGCTCAGTTCGTGCTAATTTGAGAGCTAGTTTTTTATGCGTATGTCGATGCAACAAAGTTGCCCTAGTTGCCACGCACAGATCTAGATCGTAAAGCCGCATGACATTAATACCCGCATAACATTAAAAAATACACAAAAAAATAAAGGAAAACAGACCGAGAGAAAGAAAAGAGAAAAAACCACAAGAGGCAATTTGTCAACAATGTTGTCATATTACCTTGATACAAATGATTATTTGTGTGCTGCTGCGGCTGTCAGTCATTGTCATATTAACTGCAGATGATTTATCTCTGCCTGACAAATATTATTAAATTATTATGTATTTCAGATTTGAGACGAGCGCGCCCAAGAAAAGCCGGCATGCAAATAACACTGCCAAATGCTGCCAAACGCTCACCGGGGAGCAATTTGTTTTTTCCAACAAAAAAAAAAAAAAAACCGGGAACTACCTATAGACGAGGACTACAGACTGCAAACCCAGGAGTAACCAAGAGCAACCCTTGGCGAATCAAAGCCCTCCATGTGGCTTGTAATAAAATGCAAAAGAAGTGCCAGAGACAAGAAAGAAAGCAAAATAAGGGCAAACACACTCACACAATGCGTCAGCGGCCAGAAGTAATAATGAGGGAAAGACAGCACGACGTGGAGATACCCTGTATTGTGCTGGTATTCATTTAAAAGGATTTTAGCAGTCGAAAGAAAGAGAATTTGGCAAACATATGCTAAAAAGGACTGCGGGAACAAGTTCGAGAATTAGAGAGAGAGAGAGATGGGGAGCTCGACGGAATCATACTCTGTACTGATCACGGGAACATACCCTGTACTGTACTGCGGTGTCATTGATGGGTTTGCTTTTCACAAATTCTTTCTATGAACTTTGAAGCACCTCTATAAAATTGTAATTTAATTACGTATTTAGTTGTCTACAGGTCAAGTGAGTTTTATGTTTGTACTCTAATTTATCTGGAGTTCTCAGGAATTCAAATTGAAGGAGAGATTCAAAGCTGTAGTTTGACCTAGAAGTAAAGTCATTTTTAGATAAAAAAAAAAAAGTTTTATTTTCATTTTATGATTAATAATTAAACCATTTAATTTGAAGCTTCAAATTCTTTTCTAATTAATTACTTTAATTTTTATTATTCTTAATATTATTCCAGTTAAAATATCTACAAAATGAAATAATTTTAATTTACTAGAAATAGACTTGCATGTATTGACTCTTTATTGATGCTGATGAGTAATAAATATATTAATACATTAAGTTTGGATTTATTTATACATATGTTTACACAACTTCATGCCTCCCCTTCAACCAACGCCTCAAAAGTGCAGGGTATCAGAAAGGTGGACTGAATGCCATGAGCACTTGTTTATATCTATGTAAAATTCGCAATGAAGTCGACCGAAACTGGCACAGCATTCAAAAAGGGGGGCGAGTGTAGTTTAGAGTGGATGGGGTGGAGGGGGTGGTGGTGGGATGTACGGGGCAGGGGATGAGGTTGTGTTGTATGTCAAATTGGCGCAGCAGCGCAAATAAAGCAATTTGTATTCAAAATATGAAAGCCCGGGAAGCAACTGTGACGCCGACAACAACAACAACAAAAACAACAACAACAACAACAGCAACAGCATGCTGAAAAACAAGCAAATTTCAGTGTCTCTTTTTCACCCCTGGGCAATCCCCCCTCGGGTGCCAAATTTCGTTTCGTTTTATGCGGTTTGCAAATACATGTTCCTTATTTTTTAAAAATATTGTTGGCGCCAACGCGACAACAATTTTATGCTGATAAAAAAATACATGAGTGGAATATTTTTGGTGTATTTTTTACTGATAGTTGTACAAAATTAAATTGCGTATACGCCACGTTAAGCGTTGAATTAGCATAATTAAGCCAAGTGGCTGTAATTGTTCACCTCAGCGTCTGTTTTGCGGCTCATTGGCTGGCTGGATGAATGCCGACAACGTCTTCAGCAGGTGTCCCCCTCCCCCCCTTGCCCCATGCAACCACTTAAGTACGCAATATTTTGCGCATCATAAATTAGCGAGGCACAAGCCGAGTGTGTTTTGTAGTATATTTTGGTTGATTTGTGACTCAATTAAAGTCAACGACAGCCGTGACAGGAAGGTGCCTTGCAACAGCAGCAGCAACAGCAACAGCAGCAGCAGTGTCGTATATGCAACATTTTGTGTCACTGCACTCGACAATTGTTGTTGAAAGTGGGCTGGGTTTGTGTTGGGTTTGTGTTGCAGCCGCCCAAGTGGCTTTTGAGGTTGGCTGCCGTTGACCACATGCAAGTTTTGGGCCCGCATCCAGCCTGCAGCCTGCATTTGCTGTCTATCTGCCGCCCTCTCTCTTTCTCACCCCCCACTCTCTGTCTCTCTCTCTCTCTCTCTCCCTCTGTGTGCGTGTGGGCGCCGCTTGCAGAGCTAATTAAAGCGGTTAGCCCAAATGCCACATAATGAGGCTCACAAGTGCTGCCAAACACCGTTAACAGTGCCCGTCATTTGTCAACGTACGTGCAAGCAAATGTGCTTGTGTGTGCGTGTGCATACACTCAGAAAATAACTCCAACTTGATTTAAGAAATTACAGTTGTTGTTACACTTAAAAAAAAATACTCTGAAAACTAAACATATTTATTTAAAAAGAAACCTGAAATTAAGACGATAATTTCTAAAATTCAGAGCGATTGTTTTTGCTGAGTGTATACACACATCTCACACCTCCTCCCACCCTCTCCAACCCAATCACACTCACTGAAAAGCTGTTGAAAGCATCTAATTGGCTGCAAAGTGGTTTACAATTGTGCGAGAGCCGCATGGAAATTACGCATTTTTGGCAACAACAAATGGCTTTAAGGCCAAGTGCAGCTTTAAGCCAACTGACAAATGTGTCAAACGACATGTTCACATATGTTTCCCGTTGATAATATCGAACTGAGAAGCAGATTGAAAAAACGGTAGAATCAAACAGCACACACGCAAAACTTTGCCGCTGCTGAACAAGGACTAAAACTTTGGTCATGTGCGGGATGCGGGCAGCGTGGACTGTGGACAGTGGCCAGTGGACAGTGGACAGAGGAGACTGGCTGCAGTGTCACCTTTTCAATAAACTGCGCCAAACGACACAAAAACTCAGCAAAGTATTAATCCCCAATCGTTTGCCAAGCACGCCAAGGATGCGCATCCAATCGACGCCTGCAAAAGAAAAAAAAAAGGACTCGACTCTGTTCGACACGGTAAACGGCAGACAAAACGGTTGGGCAACAGCTGCTGCCGCCTTTTGTCGACCTTTGCCACGACCACACACACCATGATGACCATGTGCCAGCGCGTGGAAAGCAAAAACAAAAGCTGGACGAGCTCGACTAGCTGGACTAGCTGCAAAATGCCAATGGTCAGCACAAATGCGCATAACTTTCAAAAGTTCCAACAGACAGCCGGTCGAGACAGTAGCTACCTATACACACATATATAAACACTCAAAAAAAACCTACTGAAATTTGGAAAAACAAATATCGCTAACTAGACAGACTTGCTTACATATAGAGTCAAGAAGTAGACACCTGGTGCCTAGCGTAGCTCTGTTTATTATTCACAATTATTATTTACTAAGTTATTATTTAAGTTATTCATTATAAAATATTTATGTAAATCAATCATTTTGAATTTTGAAAAATTCTTAGAATATTTAGAATTTATTCCCGAAAACCCGTAAATAAATATATCGGCTTAAACTTCTTCTTATTAAAAATATATTTCTTAAGAATGGAAAACACTTTATAAATAAAGTAAATATTGCTTTCTAAGAAGAAATTGCTTTCAAGAAAACACTTTTAAAAACACTTCCACTTCTTTTTTCTCCGAGTGTACCTACCTAAACATATATATAGCCAGGAGATACCTTCACATTCGCAGGGGCGGAGTTCCTTTTGCTTCATAAGTCGCCTGCCTGCAGTGCTAATGGCAATGTTCGCACATTTGCCGGGGGTGGTTCAGCTTATGACATGGCTAACAAGTGTTGCGTTTTGGCCAAAAATGATTTAGTGGCAACTTCTGGGCAACAAACAGCTCTGCTTGTCACTCACAAACTCAAACTCAGACTCGAAGTGGGGATGAAGTCAAAGCTAAACACAATTACCTGTTTACACAGCCATATTGAAAGACTTTGGCAAGAACTTTTTAATGTGCGCCACTAAAAGCGGCACATTAAATTATTATCTGTGAGATTATGAGAATTTTTAACAGCAGGTAATAATCGTAGCAGCCACCAGAAATGAAAGACAAACATTCGGATTGAGACGGGGCAAGGAGGCGAAAGGGGCAAGGAGGAAAGCAAAACGCTTCGTTGCGCAACTTGAAACGGCATAAATGAGAACGGTAACAGACACATTTTCTTCTCCTTCTACTTCTTCTTCAACTCCAACTTCTTCATCTTCTCGCTGGTAACTGAGGTAATTCAAAAGTTTGTGCCGCACTCGTAACACATTATGGCTAAGTGCCACAGCCGCAGAGTTGGCCGACAAAAATATCTGTGTGGCAATGACAGCTTCAAAGTATTTACTTCTTCAGACATACTCGTTATACTTGCCACCTACCACCAGCAACAATTAACTCTTGTCGACTGGGTGGCATTTTACACAATGAAAGGGAAGGAGAAGTCAGCGGATGAGAAGCATGGAAAATTCCGCTCCAATTGCTTGCCTAAAAAAGTGCGACAAAAATTTTGACTTTTCTTTGCGGCTATTGGAAAATTACTTTTGCGTACGTGGGCAATGGTTTTTCCTCATTTCTGGTGTTTGTTGCCCTGTATTCTCTGTTTGTCAACGGGATAACAGAGTACGTCTGTGAGTGTTGAAACTACATAGAACAAAGGCTAACAATCATTTCTGCCTTGCTTTAAGCTATACATGTGAAATTCATATATTTTAGAAAAGCTATAGAAACCATATGAAAGACAGTGTCTTGACTGAGTAAATAAACAAATTAATAACCAATTAATTTAAGCAAAGCTATGGAAACCATATGAAATACAGAGTGCAAAAAACAAACAACTTATTATCAACAGATTATACTTGCTTCAAGTACAAAACTTATCGATGATAAACGGAGATAATCTTATCTTATCACTGCATAGCATAGATAAGTTTACTTTTATTGTTTCATTATTCCAAATTCCATTCGTTTCGCTTCTTCAAAAATTAACAATGTTTAATCAAGCTCATTGTCATTATTTACATAATGTAATGGATCTGAAATCGTGCAAAACAAAACCAGAAATTCTTCGACCAGAGTAAATCAATCTGTTTGTCCAACTGTTAAAACTCTTTCAAATTTGTTGTTTTCGGTGAAATAGTTTTCACTCTAAAAAATATTAGCAACTTATGAACACTATGAGGACTCTAGTCTGCGAGGGCATGTCATCTTCAGCGTTACTGATATACTTCCTTATACTCTAAACCCATTAAAAATTGGGAGAATATTGCTCTAAAGTTGTGCGGGTGTATACTTATTAATAATTAAAATATGTCTATAGTTAGCCATGCTCGTATGTCCGCCTATTTGAACATGCCAATCTCAGAGCTAGAGACTTGAATCGATCAATTAGCGACAGCAGTAAAATACACAATTCCAAAGATATAGATAAGGATTATTGATCGATTCTAAGAATTCAATGAATTTCGAATTGATTAATAATCGACTTATCTTGCTAACTTGTTTCTTTCATTTCAATTTTGTACACAACCCAATTATACAATTAAGTACCCTCAAGAATATATTTAATCGCATAAATAGTTCTTATCACTTTAATTTGAGTTTAATTTTAAATTTAATTTTTAATCTATTTTCAAATATATTTTTTTGTTGCTGCTTCATATCAGCAGGAGTCTTATAACAGCGTATCTCTGAAGCACATCAGACTGTTCTAGTTTCTTTTTTAATTTTTTGATTTATTTTGGCTTTTTTCTTATTTTTCTTTTGGTTTTCTGTTTTTTTTAGCAAAACACATTTTTTATGCCGCCTGCCATTTCTTATCACGTGTCATTGGCTTTTGGTACTTGGACAAAAGCAAATAAAACGCTGACATGTTGCAGAGGCGGAGCCGAGCAATTTGCAGTGTGCACTGGACGCAGAGGACACACTGGACACGATGTGGCAAGGCCTGTGGACCAATACCGCAAATGAACGGCCGTTGACTAACCGATGAGGCGGTGGGGAGGGGAGTGTTGGCTTGGTGCGTATATGCAACATTGACATGAAGTTAATGGATGTTTTATGACCGACTAACTTCCCCAGCGATAAATCGCTTTTCCATGAGCCAGTAAATTGCGATTTGATTGTTTCTGTTCAACATGCAAACCACTTCTATTTTTGCTTATTTTCCCATTGCTCTTGTTGCTTGTCCACTGTGAAAATGAACGTGAAAAGTGAGCCAGGCAAAAGGTCAGTCCACCATCCATTTCCATTTCCATTTCCAATTCCAGCTTAAATCTTAAAGGGACAATGAGAATTTTACTCTGCGATCGATTTTCTTGGCACAACTTTTATGCGATTCGTCACACGTTGCCAGCTCAATTTTCATGGCAATCAAAGCAAGCCCCAAACTACACCCCGAAATTCAAACCAATCTCGTGTTATGATGAGCATGTGTAGCAAACTAACAACAAAACACAGAAAAATATCAAATAAATCAAAGTTGCCAGCGTATCCCACATGAAAATTTATGAAAATTTATGCACTCTTTGTCCAGCTGGCTTTTTGGCTGTTGACCCTCTTTTGCCTTTTACCTTTTGTTGTGCCACACACACACTCACAAACACACCCATGAAGTGACTCGCAAATTTATGCAACATTTGGCTTTTTGTTTGCCACACAAAAATTCATATGATAATGCGGCTATTCACAATTTTGTTTTACTTTGCATTTTTTTTTTTTGGCTTTCTTTCTTTTTTTTGTGCAGCGTTGACATTTTCTTTTCATAGGTAAATTTTGCAAAATGATTTATGTGGCAAACTCGAAATAGAAAACTCTCCACAGCACTCGAGAGCAGTGTCATCTATCGTTTCTACACTACTCCACTCACTTGACTCACTTTACTCACTTCACTCTAATCGCCTTTTCAACATCAATTTATTTGCTATTAATCCTTCACCTTTTTATTGTTGTTGTTGTTGCAGCATGTTTGCCTGGGGCAAGTGCTGTTGTTGCTGCCACAGTTGCCACTTCGTCGTAAGTAGTCCCCAGTGTCTTGTGCCATTATTTGCTCTGTCCAGGCAATTAGATGTTTGCCTTTTAGTCTCTGCCCCAGCTGCGATTTGGAGGTAAAATGAGCTGACGGCAAATCTAACAATCGATTTCGGGTTACGCCCCCTCAGCTCAGAGACCCATGAGAGAGAAGGGGTTGCGGGGTGTGTGGCATGTGGCATGTGGCATGTCGCTTTAATCTTCGCTGCTTGTTTGACAAGCTCTTAACACTAATTGAGGATATGTGCAAAAATCACAAAAGCCCCATTCGCTTTGTCGACAAACTCCTTTTGACTCCGTAATGATGCATGCCACACAGCTAAACTCGACTCGATTCTATCTATTTTGTATGGTGACTTCAAAGGCGCGTGATTTTCGAACGAGTTGCAAACTTGGCAAACGCACTTTTGAGCTCTTTTATTTTTATGTTTTTTCTTGTTTGTGGCCTGCGTGCTTTTCGATAAATCACTTCAATAAGCGCGCTCTAAAAAATTTACATTTTTCAGCAATTCTGAATAGTTTCAGCTGTCTGCAAGTTGAATGAAAACAACCAACAAAAAAACTCTTTCAATATAGAATTCCATTTTTTAATCCAACTTTAATTACTTTTTTTAGTTTCTTCTAGTTATACTAAGCATATTTTGTATTACTCATAAATTACTTAAGATACCCTTCAACAGTGGTCGGGCAAGATTTTGGAGTTCATCGATTTCCTGGGGAGACAATGCATCATGGAACACAACAATAAATGGATTAAGTAGAACAATTTCCATTTTGAGGGGTGCCAGTCGTAGAAATGGCGAAATCTTCATTTTATATTCACAGTGCAGATTTAATTGTGGCACAAATTGACCTCTACAACCTCGAGAATAAGATGTAATATTCTCATGGCAACAGGTTTCAATTTGGGCTCAATTCTGATCATATTCTGGACGTAAGTTCTCAAATTGAATACTTGGGTTTTCTCTGATTTATTTCCCATTAACAGAGCATGATCCAAAATTGGCATAGCTGTGGAATAATACTCTAAAACACAGATAACAAATGAGTCATCTGCACGAATTCAAGGGGAATTTACTCACTATTTTCAGCAAATGCACTGGCCATGAAATACACCAATCTCTCAGGCTCAGATCCCATCAGAGTCGGAGTTGTCTGATTGGAAATGCGCCATTTGCCAGTCTCGGCGAACCATTGCCTGGCCAAATGCGGCTTGCTGTGTTGATGCAGGAACACAAATCTCTCAGGCGTTGAATAGCATCACAAACCTCCTTTAGATCTGTCGTACTCGGCAGCTCTGATTTGTGCTGGGCGAGATGGACGATGTGCGACCAACCCACGGGCTCCTCAATGAACACCATCCAATCAATCCAATCCCCATGCATGCAAGGTATTAGTGAAAAGGCATTCAGAGGATTCGAAACATAATCCTCCATTTGAGACATGGCCTTATCACTTTCCGCTTGCAATTGTGGAACAACACTGAGAAAACTAATACTTATAGTTATAGTTATAGTTATAGAACTTACCTTTTCAGTGTATTCAACTTTCTCCCCAGCTCATCCGCTTAGCCGTTGAGGTTCTCAATGAGTTTGGCCTCCATCAGGAGCAGCTTCACCATTCCCGAGACTGATGTAGAGTGACTTTCCTCCAACGTTTTATTTCCATTTGTTAAGATTATGGCAATAGCAAAGGCAATGCAGAAAAATATCCATTTGAGTGAATCCATTTCGTGTCACGTTTTCAATCTGTTCAAAACTGACAACTACAACAATGTGACTATAGTTCCTAACTCATTTTAGAGTTTGGATTTGAGAAAAAGAAAAGAATTTTGAATTGGTGTGTTGTATTGCGTATGGCAATTGAGCAAATTGATTGCAGATTTTATTTAGAATTTTTCACATTTTTCATACTTCCAAAGTTAATAAGAACCGGTGAGAGTCTGTGCCTCCGACCCCAACCATTTCCTCTATGTCCCCAAGATGCTCTTGCCGTTGTAGCCTCAGTTCCAAGTGTTGTAGCCTCAGTAGTGGCTACGGTTGTAGTGGGCATATCCTGCCCTTCGGTGGACTTTACCAAGCAAATGGTTAAGACGACACAGCTTAGGATCAACGTTGCGATTCTCATTGCGATGTTTGTGGAATTCTTCTGAATGCTGATCTCTGTGTGGAGACCGAGAGCTATTTATACCAATTTCAATTTGGGGTTTGTTTACCCAACTATCGCAGCTGTGTCAATCACTTGCTTGAATTGTTTACTCTTCCTACTTAAATTATAATTTCTACACGAATAATCTATGTGGATTTTTGCACAACTGTTTGCAGAATTTTTTGCACAACTGAATATACCCGAATAAAAAACGAAATTTCTTTTATTTAATTGTTTGCTCATAGTTGGCTGTTGTTTGTTTGCTGTTTTTGCTGTGTCAACTGAAATTGGAAATAAACATATTCCGCATAAACAAACAAGTTATGCATTATATATTTCGCAATATTTTTAAAAGGTTGTTATATATTCAGTCTGAATTAAAAACAGTTCACAAATATTAAAAGTGTTTTCAAAAAATAATACGATTAAATTGAAATTCAAGTCACCAAATAAATGTTAGATATTTGGAAGTGGAAAATATAATATAAAATGAACACGGAATTGGAATACAATAATATATACTCGGAAGTGTTTTCTTATATTTTTCTTAGTCATGGTTTCATTTGGTTTTAAGTCCATTGCAAGTATAATAAATATTTGTACCTAGGCCAATGTCTAGCTTTCTATTTAAATTAAATGAAATTAATTTTATACCTCAGGAGAACCATGTTCGCTACCTGGGTATGTATCTGGACAGGAAACTTACCTGGCGCAAACACATACAGATCACGGCAACCACAGATCCAAAAGGGCGAAACTCAACTGGTTGCCGAAGTCATCCAGCAAACTCAACTTGAGCAACAAGCTGCTGGTGTACAGGAGCATCATCGTGCCCACATGGACTTTTGCGATTCCATTTTGGGTCACAGCAGCAAAATCGTGGATTAATCAAATTCAAGTCTTGCAGAACAAGGTGCTAAGAGACATCTCTGGTGCTCCACCCTATGTGAGCAATATGACGCTGCACAACGACTTCCGTGTACCGACAATCATTAGTAAAATAAGCCGCCATACAAGTCTTTGCAATGACCGGTTGCATAACCATGTCAACCCATTGGCTTGCTCACTAGGGTCAATCGCAACCCGCAAACGTTTAAAGCGCCTCCACACCAGCGACCTCTGGACAGTTGGGCGTTAATAGTATCGTTATGGTGAAACAAATGTTATATTTGATGTTATATTTGATGTAACGTAATATTGTAATATGTTAAAAGCAGTTGTATGCTTATGTTATTTCATTTAAATTCCGTTATTATGTATACAATCTTCAAAACCATATTTTATAACCTTTCAATAGGTTGATCAATATTTAATTAAACTGATACATAAAAAAAAATAAAAATAAAAATAAAAATATATTTAATACACTTTAAATTAATTCGATACTGAAAAGGCTAATGGATTCGAGGTATAAAAACACAATAAATTTAATCCTAGTTCGAATCGTTAAAATGTTTGACAACGCTAAAAGGCACATGCCACAAAATTGAATATGTTTGCAAACTAAAGAAACCCCCAGATGAAAAATGCAGATTTTATGCATTTACCTAGTCTTACACAAATTGGGAATCGTTTTAGCTTTTGTAAATCAAAAGTATAAAAATGAAAATAAAGAGAGCGACTCGCTGGCATTTACTTCGAAACTTATTACGCCTGGCAAATAAATTGGCTTTTGTGAACTTTATGAACTCACGCGGGATTAACTTGTACCTTTGATTGAATTTCTTTCTGCTTGCCGAACTTTGGTACACTCAGAACAAATGCATTCAATTTTAGAAAATCTAAAAAAAAAAATTCTAAGTAGAAGAAAAGTTTTTCCTAATCATAAATGCTTGTCCTAAATTGACAATATATTTCTAAAAAATATTTTCTATAAGCAAAAATATATTTCCAATTTTCTTGTTTTTTTTTATGAGTAATGCCAAAAAAATGTATTCTAAAATTCAGAAGCAAATAATGATATCTACTGGTTTGCCTTTTAAATTACATTATTATTTCAAATTAAATTATTTGATTGTACAAACTGCTTCTCATTCACGACGAGAAATCTTTCTAAAGTTCAGTGCAATTTTTTTTTTGTAAGTGTACCGCAGCTCTCTACCCCTCAATCCAAAAACTGAATCCGATAAAAGAGAGCAACGCAGTCCACGAATAATTCCCGTGCTGGCCCAGAAGCGACTAACTGAGTTGACTGTCTGTGGCCTGAAACAGCTGCCAGACGACGGCCAGGTTGCAGGAGGGGGAAGTTGGCGTTGTAGTCTCAATCTCAGCGGCTGGAATTAGGCGTTTCCGTTTCAAAGGGGGGGTGGAGGACTCATTGCTAACAATTTGAAAATTTATGCTACCCATCGTTGACTGCTGCTGCTGCTGATTTTTGATTGTGCAACTGGGAGCCACTGTGCCGTCTACCTTTAGCACTTGGACGTGGACTTGGACTTGGCTTAAGTGGCTGTGTGGCAGCCAATTGGTTTGGGACTTGTTTCAATTAAGGCGCATTACAATCTTTGACTCTATGGCTGCTGATGCTCTGCCCTACCTTCGATTGGTTGCAAAAGTTTTTATGGTTTTCTGGCCAGATTCTATTAGAAAGTTTTTTGGGGGGGCGGGCAAGGGGCAAAGTGCATAAATAGTTTTTGTGCGCCACGCGAAAAACCGAAACCGACAAAAAGTAATTAAAATTCAAATAGCAGACAAACATTTACATTAACATTTGCCTCAAGGAGCTATCTGGGCGCTATCTGGGCGACAAGGTGGCATGGTTTATATCAGTTGCGTGGCTTTAAGTTGAAGTTGACGTTGCAGCATCCTCGCTTTATTAAGCGACCCTCTCAATGTGGCAAGGCTTTTGTTTGCCACTGGCGCCAGTCTGGCGCACAACGTGCGCTCTAGGTAAAAATCAGGCGTGGCTGCTGCTGCGAGTGTGTGTGTGTGTTACTGAGTGTGTGTGAATGAGTGATGACTCTTGGTGTGTAGACGTAGACAATGATTATACCCACACTCTCACACACACACACATACACTCACACATATCTATATATATAAAGATCTCCCTGGGCGCTTTTCCTGACAATGCCAAGCGAGATTATTAATATTGTATTTAATATGTGTGGATGCCGGAGACATTTCAGTATTTGCTTTGTTTCCAAAAACCCTAATGAAAATTGAGTGTGTTGAACAACACTTGAGACCTGTTCAGCATTGCAGCCTTACAGTTGATGACACATATTCACAGCCGGGTTTTATTTGCTTGCCAGTTGAATTCACATTCAATTCAATCAACTTGGAGAACTTGCAAGAAGAAGTTTTTAAGGTAAAATGTTGGGGGAATAGATTTAAAGCTCGTTAAAGTTAAGCAGCACCTTTCCAACTGAAACATTTTTTAAGGCCATAACGGAACATTGCACAACTTAGGACAGTCAAAATGCCAGTTGCCTGATTCCTAATGTTCAAGTGTTAATTTTCCCTTCTTCCATTTCTGCATATAAAATTATAATCGGAGCAGACATTAAATCACTGCAGAGCGGTGATCACGCCCAAAGGCAGCAGCAGAAGTCAGGTTCATCAACTCGTATTTCATTTCACAAAAATTCAATATCAAAGCAAACCGCCCACGTAAATCACACACACACAACACACACACAGCAGGCACAACACACACACCACGCACAACACACACACACACGCTCATGAGGCACAGCGTGCGCTAAAAAGTATGCAATGGAAATGTGAAAGCGCTTAGAACGAAACCATTGTACATGTGCTGCTCCACATCCTACTCCACATCCTGCTCCTCAGCCTGCTCCAGATCCTGCTCCACATCCTGCTCCTCATCGTGCTGCTCAGTCCACTCCTCTTGCTCGCTGGCGTCCACGTATGCAGAGCACGCGCTGATAACGTAAAGTATAAGGCCAGTACACTCAGAAAAATAAGTTACAAAATTAAGAAAGGCTTTCCCTAAATTGATTATCTAAAAATTATGAAAATAGAAAATAGATTTTCACACCCTGAGAAAATAGTATTGTAATTTTCTGGCTCGGCTTTTGTGTTAACTGTCGTCTGGTATTAAGAAATATACTTTCTGAATAATGAGGTGATTTCTGAATGTTTTTTTTAAGTGTGGCAAGGCAGCGGCCACCGACAGCGTTGCTTGGACATAATTAATTTGGATCCCTTTTTTTTGGATGGTTCGCCCAGCAACTGGGCAGCAATTTGTTGCCGCTTGCCACTTGCTGCTTGTGGGTCGTTTTCTGGTTGCCTTTGCTGTTGCTGTTTTTTTCTTTCGATTTTTTCTGTTCGCGTTACGTTTTGCGTGCAACCAAAAATTAATCAAGTGCTAGTTACTCAGCGAGCGCAGTTTTTAATTAAAGCAGCAGTCCAGCACAGCATCAAAGCAAACTTTCAGTTTTGCTCTCGCACACACACTCTCTATATGTGTGCAAGTGTGTGCGAGTGTGTGTGTGTGGTGGCACGCTTTAAGCTTTAAACAACTGATGCTGACAGTTTTGAAGGTGTTGCCACAGAGTTGAAGAGTCGCAGAATCGCCGCCGGCTTCGACGAGCGACGACTGCAAAATAATAATACAAACCAATTTCATGCTGAATTAAACAGGACACTGTGCACAGTGGTTGCTGTTGGGTGTTTGGCTGTTGGCGGGGGGAGTGCAAACAACAATAGTTGAAGTGTCCTGTCAACAAGCAACCAGCAGCAATTACAACAACAACAACAACAACAACAGCACAAAGACAGCACGTGCATTGCGCTTTTTTCCTATTTTTTTTGTGCTGCTGAGCTGAGGCAAGAACAACAAGGGGCATGCCACACACTTGGCCTTGGGCAATTTTGAAGAAAACTTTTGTGGCGCGCTAAATTATCACACGTATATACACAGAGCGAAAAAGAGCAAAGATCCTAAGCCAAGAATAATTGCTTCAATGGAGAGTGACTGTTCTTAAATAAATCAACTTTGGCTTCTTCTTCTTTCGAATCTAGTCAATAATAAATAAATAATAATTAATGATGAAATATTAAATTAATAATAATTACCGCGTCAGGTATATATATTCCTGATCTGTGACTGATTGATGTGGATATGTAAATGTAAATTTGTGCCTTGTTCTGAGCATCGTGTGTACTCAGTGCTGTAGCGATGTCCTCGACCCACTAAATATTATTTTATAGCTCAGTTTGGGCTTCATTATTATGAATTTATTCAAATCAAAAATGTACAAACATTCTGATCTCAGAGACTGTAAAATTGGCATATAAGTTGTCACATGAACAGCAATAAGAGGCACAACTGTAAATATATATACATATAATTGATCAACTGCAATTGTTTCATTAAGATTGGTTTCGAAATTGCAGATTTTGTTAACTAAAATGTAATTTGACATAGAGAAAGTGATCAGTAGCAAGCTTACTAAGAATTTAACAGCTCTCTCGACTGCATTCTATTTTTTCTCTGTGTGTTATTTGTTTGTTTGTGTGTGTGCTTTTGTGGTAAACACGTCAGGCACACCTCGCCCAGCAAAATGAGATCCACAACAACAACAGGAGCAGCAGCAGCAGCAGCAACGGTGGCAACAACGACGTGTCTCGCATAATTTGCAGCACAAGTGCACAACAATAGCAGCTGCCGCAGTATTAGCATTAGATGGGGCATAGAAAGAGAGAGTGAGAGAGAGAGAGCGAGAGAGTGAGCGAGTTTGCATTGTGCTTGTACAAAACGCGTGAAATATTAGAAATTAAAAAACACATGACAAGTGTCGCCAGGCAGGAAGTGTGGGTGTGGGCAGGGCGGGGGTGACACACTTTGATTTGTCTGCCAACTGCAGACAGGCGTTGATAATGCAAACACCCCTCCCCCAACCCCCTCACACCCACTAGCCCCCACCACTCGTCGAAAAACACACTTTTAATAACTCAAAGTCAACACAACAACAACAACAACAATAATAATAATAATGAGGAGGAGGTCTGAGGAGGCTGCTGCTGAGGGGCGGGGGACTGTGTTGCAATAAATTAGAAAACACCTGTTTTGTCCACGGCACAACTAGACAGCCCCGAAACCCCATAACCTCAAGCCCCTCTTGCTTAATTCCCACAACACCCCTGGACTGCCTCGTAATGAAAATAAGCGCGATTTTATGCCGAATACATAATTTGTGTGTTTTTCTGTGCTGCGCAGGGGCGGGTAGTTGGAGGGGGCTTAGGGGGGTTGTCGCCTGTGCGCGCGTAATTTATGATATTTATTTTTTTTTTGCTACTTGGCCGCATTTCGCGGTTTTTTATTGCTACGTGTTGGCTCGGATCAGGGCCAGCAGCCCAGGCCAGGCCTGGCCATAATGTCGTCATGACAGACGCGGCCATAAAAGATAATTATGATTCCGGTAATAGGTTTTATTTTCGCGTGTACCTCTTTTGTTTGTCGTCTGATTCCCCCTCCCTCTGCACCGCCTCATCACCCACCCCCTTTGCACCCTTGCCCCACTCATTGCTCATTGCCAAAAAAAAATAACTGACGCCATGTTTGTGCCTGTTTGTTGCGGCTGCCGCTTGTCGTCGCACAAAGGTCGCTTATTGCCACTGCCCCCTCACCCCGCCCATCTGTCTACACTTGCAGCATTTACTTTTTGGGTGACCAACGTGGCATAGAAATTATGCGCATTATACGCGCCGCGCTTCAGCGCCTTGCTAAAAAATTATATCCGTGGCATGCAACAAAAAAAAAAAAAATAAAAGTCTCTCTGCTTTATGCCTTTGATAAATTGCAAGCGGTTTAAGTAGTGTGTGTGTGTGTGTGTGTGTAGTGTGTGTGCTTCACATTTTTAATTAGCAGTAACTCTAGGTGGAAGGGGGAAGGGTGGGACAGTCTAAAAGGCGGAACCTGCCTAAGCAAATCAATGCCGACTTTATTGGCAATGTACACGTTAAACCGTCACAGAGAAGGATACTACATTCCTGGGCAGTCAAATAGGTCCACAGATAACTTGTTAATGTGGAATATACAATTTAAATACCATATCCAAAATAAAGTTCTTTCTTGGTGCAAAAGGAATTCGCTGCAATTAGTTGCCATATTAGATACACCGTCAACAAAAGTATTCAAGTTCTCGAACACCCTGTAAGGCAGAAGGCACAGATACTACACTTCTGGAGAGTTGAGTGGGTCTGAAGACGATGCATTTCTACAAAACAAATTTAAATGTCATATCCAAAATATATTTCATTCATGGTGCAATAAATATATATAGCCTAGTTCAGGTTCAGGTTGCTTGATTAAATATTATAGATTAATGATCCTAATACTCGATGCTTATTCGATTGAATGTCCGATTGAAATCAGTTTGAAATGAGTGCAAAAGAAAGTCTAATTTTTTGACTACCTCTCTTCAAGTATGTTGATCTTACTAAATTTAGCTTCATATATCTTTCTGGAATTCATAAGCCTTCTTTCTTCTTGAGTCTAAACCTACACTGTAATTTTTACAAGTTTCTGTTAACTTTCTGATACTACTAATTATTCATCGCATTAAAGTTTTCGAGTACTCTTTCATGATTACAACAGACTTTAAAATGTTAATAATCCTCTATTTAAAATGAATTAAATTATTTAATTATTATATTTTTTATTTAAGATTAAAGTTGAAACTTGATTTTAATTTAATTTATTTAATTAATTTTGATTGAAGACATTTGCGTTGGCTCCGAGATCAATGGAAAAGTTAAAATAGCAAAAGTTGTTCAGTTGGATTCAGTTGAAACAGAAACACATTCAATTGACGATTTTCTAATTTCTTTTTTCCGAGTTGTTGCAAGCTGGAACCACGAGTGACATTCTCATGCAACAACAACAACAGTTAATAAACTCAGAATACATTTTAAGGCACTTCAAAGAAGAACACTGTTCATCTTTGAGGCAAGCAACTCACACTCAAGCGAAGAGCTTATTCTAATGAAGATGTCAACCTTATGAAGATTAATGCCATTTTCACCGTTTCCAATTAAATCAAGGAAAACTCGTCGCTAACAAAGAATAATTGTTCGAACATGATAATTGTGTTAAATGCGAATGCAAATTGAGTGAGTGAGTGTCAGCGGCAAATGTGATTGATTAATGGGCCAGCCCCAAACAGTTGACCCAGTTTCAATTAAACAACGCAACGGGTGGGTGCATGAGGGGGAGAAGGAGTATCGAATAATAGTATATTTTCCAAGGGGGGAAAAATCATTGGCGAAAATCAAACAGGCGAGTGCGGAAACGACAGCCGTTGACGTCTAATGGAAAACGTGTGCGGGCATAAAAATGGCCGCTAAGAAAATGCATAAAAATGTGCGAAAGCAAACACACACAGGACACACACGCACACACTTACAAACACACACACACACACACACACACTTGCTGCTGGCCATGTGCGAAAGGACATGCAAAGGACAAACGGAAGTCACATACGCAAAACCAAACTTCGCTTATCGTCCACGACACAAAGTTACTTTTGCGCCAAAGTCCATAAAATATTTTTATGCACCAGAAAACGATTCAGCTTTAGACGCGGGCTACACTCAGAAAAACAAACTAACTGAATTTTAGAATTTCGCCAGAGGCAGCTCACCTTATTATTGTGCAATTCGAAATCGCGACGAGTCCTTTCGAAATTTTCTAACTTTCTAATACTTAGAAATTTGTTGTTTTATATTTGGAAATTATTTGTGGTAGTCAGAATATTTGTTTACGTTCTTCGTTTGTAAGCGATTTTCTAATACATAATTTGGTTATTTTTCTGAGTGTACAGACGAGCTGACGGCTCCAACTGGAACATACCTACGCGTAAATGGAACGGGGACTAGCGAATCAGCATGGGAAATTGTTTACACAAGTCATAAGCATTTTTTAGCGAGCCAGGCCAGCGTTGTCTTGGCCCTCTTGGCCGTCTTAACCAACTTGTTCTTGGTCGTCTGTTTGCCAGCGTATAAACGCTTGGCATTTGCATAAACCTTGCCATCAGCAACCAGGACGAACAGGACGACCCCGAGCTTAAACCACACGAGCTGTTTGAGTCCCGACAACTTTTTGACAACTGCAATAATCATAACTGCAGCGCTCGACATTGATTTCTAATGCGAAGATTTGGTATCAAGATTTCTGAGGGCCACCGCCAGGCGCCATTAATGGCTTTGTCTTACAAGTCATTTCGAGTCCTGCTCCTCTGCTTTTATCCTGTTCCTGCAAAGTGTGCGTTATTCCACTTGATTTGAATTTGGCAACGAGCTCATAAACCAACTAAAGTTTCAACTGCCACAAAGCGCGTAACTTTAACGCTTTAGTTTTATGTCAATGGACACAGCTCACCCAGTGGGTCATCAAATTACGAAAAGAAAAGGCTCGAAAAAAATCAAAAATAGACCCTTGAAATTGATATGGCCTGAAAGGTGGTGCTAGGCCTACAACCACCAATTCCAACAATCAGGGATCATGTTTTGAGTGCTGTTTGGGCAATTTTTGTGTGCTTAGCTGCACATTGTCCATACACTGCCAGAAAATGCAGCCCCATCAGAGAGAATATAAATTTGATGTTTTTAGTGAGTTCCCAAATTAAAGGCAAGTATGCACTAGTCGAGAAAGCTCGTCTAGCAAATACAGCCGGAAAGTAACAAAAACTGTTAAGAAGGAGAGAGAAATAAAGAGAGATATAAAGGAAAAGAAGATAAGCAAATACTCTGATGAAGAAGAGAGAAATACAGCGATTATTTAAATGTTAAGCGCAAAAAGCTATATTTATTTATTAGGTGTAAAACTTGTTAAGAGAAATCTACACTTTAAATATCTTATACATTTTTCTGATACTAGTTTTTTGAATATTGAAATACGTTTTAGTTAAAACAGAAATGTTATTCTTATTCAATTGAACAGAAATTTGTATAGTGGATCAACTATGCAAATATTATTGTGTTTCGATATATTTGTATATACTCATGATGCGAGGAAAGTTATGAATGGAATGATATTGATGTGCTTACGGTGTATGATCTACAGCTCTCATACAGATAGATATCGGCACGGTTGATCATGTATTTTTTGGGTTCAGATGCCTGCTAAATAGTTTTCTACAACATTATTCCCATAATTACCATTTTGAATGCACACCCATGAAATCTCCTTACTTTCGCTAAAAGATTATGCTCGCGATTTAAGACCATCATCGACAAAAATTTCAACGTATTTTGGAACAACCCTTATGACGTGTAATCGATGTCTGCCACTAAAATAAATAATATTTGTTGTTGTTGATTTTCTATTTTCGATTTTTATTTTTTCTATTTTTTTGTTGTTCGCATTTTAGGTTAAACGACATTTTGTACCGTGACATGTTTGCCTGTTGTCGTCGTCGTTGCTGATTTCGATGCGATTTCGTACTGCTTGCAGATGATTGATGACACTTAATTGATGAACATGCAGCAGTGGCAGCAGAGGGGTTGGATAGGGGAACGCTTAACAAAAGCGACTTATCGTAAACATTTGCACTTGGCCCAGACATCCAAACGACTGACTGACTGACTGGCTTTAAGTGGGTGCACTCGTCAAAAAGCCAGAAATTTTAGGAAATGGTTAGTCAATTTATTATTCAAAAGTAAATATAAAAAATTTTATTTTGTGGCTTTCCAAAAATCAAGGTTCAATTTTCTAAAGTCCCGGTTGAATATTTCTAAAATTAAAAAAAAAACCAAATTACTATTACTATTATAAGATTTGACATATACAAAAATTTAAACAGCTTATAATTGTAAAAAATAAAATTTCGATCTTAAATCGTAGACTCATACAACAGCTAAACTATATATATACATATATATATACATATATACAATATACAAAAGTCAAGCGAGTAATTTGCATTTCTTGTGTACTTCTTTTAGAAAGAATTTTTTCTAACAATTTATGATTGCATTTAAACTTTTTTGCAAATTTTCAATAACAGAAAAAATTTCCCAAAAAAAATTTTATGTTTGTGATTTTAGACATTTTAGAAATTTGCTATGAAATATTTAGAAATTATTTCTTATAAATAGAAAACCTTTACTGAAATTTAGAACGATTTTTTTTCTGAGTGTGATGGTGGTTGTGGTGTTGGTGGTGCTGTTGGTCAACAGCTCTCAGCTTAAATGCTGTCCAGCGGTACAGTCGAGAGAGAGAGAGGAAAGAGACGATGACGACGACGACGACTCGGACTAGACATTTTCCAGGTCACAGGTGCTTTTGTTGTCCGCATTAGATTTGCCTCTGACATTTGGCCACACACACAAATCTCTCTCCGTCTACTCCCCTCCCACCTTTTGGCCTTTTTGTTTGGCCAAAGTCTGCCCATTTGGCTGTAAAATTTATTTCATTTGCCTAACCCCGCTGCCACTTATCTGCCCCCTGCGTCAGTTGCCGCCCCGTGTCCACTACACGCGTGACGCTGACAGTTTTATGGCAAAGTTAAGCCGATATCAACGGCAGGACACATGCCGTTGCAACATGGCAAAACCACTACTCCCACCCCCCCCCAGCACACCCTAAAAATTGCAAAATTTAAAGCCCTTTTTCTGTTGTTGGCCATACCTTTGCCAACAAACAAACAACAAGTGGGCCCGGCCCTGCTTTGTGTGCTGGTATTTTTGTATACAAAAAGGTTTTTAGGTTTTCCACAAAGCCTTTCAATGAATTCATTCATGGCTGAAGCAGATAACAGATTGCCACATTCCACAGTCCACAACTGTTCTCAGCTGCCCCAGTTCATGTCAGTTCAACTTTAGCTTCAATAATATATAAATTATTTGAAAAATTCTCACTTGTTAAACAGTAATCAGAAATTAGTAATTAGAACATATAAATTGGACAAGCAACCAAAATGAATTACTTATTCATTATCAGAAATATATTTCGTTCAGATACCAACTAAAATTTGAAAAGATTCCATTCCTCGAATGTAGTCAACAATCACAGTGGAAATCAGGTAGCTTTTTATTGAAGTTCTTATTTAGCTTTTCACATATCCCACTGTACTTCTAAGTTTATAAAACAGAAGTTAGCAGTAATCATACTGCTAGCTGACACTGTATTCCACCCCTTCCCATCTCTATTTATATAACTGATAAATTGTTAATTCCCTTTTCTTCCCTACATGTTTATAATGGTCTCCTTGGGAACTATATTTTCGGCTCATTCGCTTTCACTTGCAACTCGAGTGTTGGTTCAATTCTTAAATTGGAAAATTAACCCTTGAGTTCAGATAAAACACTGGATTTAAGAAGAATACAGCGCTTTTGAAATATTGACTCTGAATACCATTTTACCCTAGACTCTAATTTTCTAAACTTTCGCGATATATTTTTCTAAGTTGCTCACACAACATAAATTCTGGATCCAGGAAACTCTTGCTTTCCGTTGAATATTGCCGACTTTTCTCCCACTGTGCGTATCTGATTTGATATGTTTGTTTTAATTAAAAGTAAGCGCTTCGCATTCGCTATCAACACGCCGGATTGCATCGCCTCGCTTATCATTTGGTAAGTAATAAAAATAGAATGTATTTTAATGTTTGGGCCAACTGTGATTATTTCGAAATTTGGGAAATAGTTGACAGTTGGAACTGGCACGTAGGCACCTCAAGACGTGGCTCAAAACAAAATGAAACTTCGATTTTTGGCCGCTACTCTACTCTTGGCCAATTTGGTCAGTGGCCAAGATGAGGAGAAGAGCCATTGCACCTCGGTGGCGGGAATGGTGGATCTGCTTCACCTGGAAGCCCAGCTCATTGACAATCTCAACAGCTATGCAGATGAGTTGGAAAGCAAGCTGCTCTCAGTGCGCGGGTAAGATGAAGGCTTACATTCAGAAGCAGCAGAACAAAATCGCACTTAATTTTCGAAAACCGATCAAAAATGAAAATCTCCCTTAAAACTAGAAGATTTTTTTTTTGTATTAAGAAATAATTTCTAAATATAATAGAAAAAATACGTTACTCAGCATTTAAATCAAATAAGTTACAAAACAATTGAGTAATAAATTCTCAAATAAATAATCATTGAATAAATTTGTATTTAATTTTAACATTTTCATGTACGAATTTCAAATTTGTTTTACAAAATTGTTGTATATGCGAAATATTAAGAAAATGTTCTAAAAATGTACCTTGAAATTAAGAAAAGAAAAGCACCGGTTAGTATATATAGAAATATAGTTTCTGAATAATCTGCTGAGTTTTCATTGTCGCCAAAATAATGGTGAATTTCTGAAATTTCTTTCTGAGTGTAGGAATTAATTTAAGTTGAGTTTAACAATTTCAGATTCTCTCTTTAGTTATATAGCAGAAATGCGTGTGGCAAGCAGGCCGGCGCAGCAGGATCCGGTGGCCTATCTATCGAATCCACTAAATGCATTTTCTCTGATACGTCGCATGCACGAGGATTGGATACATTGGCAGAAATACATGAAGCAGTCGGTGGGTCAACAGCAGGTGAAGTACGCCAATGAGCAGCGGGAGCAGCTGCCCAGCAGCACCGATCTCCAAGAAGCGGCTGAAGCCTTGTATCGCATCCAAGTCACCTACGACCTGAAGGTCTCCGACATTGCCAAGGGACTGCTGAATGGCAGGCAGTACAAGTGAGTGCACTCAAAGAAAAAAGTACATATCAAGTATATATATCCAAAGTACACGTCAACTTATTTAAAAAAGAATGCTTAATTAGTTCTAGCTATTTGGCGATCAAAAGCCTTATAACTTTAAGGAAGATATTCAGTATTTTTTTAATCAATTTTCAGTCAATCAGCCTTATATGTGGTTTGGACTAAAATTTATGATAAAATTACAATTTACTACTAATATCTAATTCCTGTTGTTTCAAGAATTTGATTATCTTAATATATATATTCATTTTCAAAACATTTTTCTTGTCCCCTGTTCAAAAACTAATTAATCAGAAAATCTTGATAAATCAAAAATAGCATTTCTATTCCGGCAAAACTAATTAACCTTATTTTGTCAGAGTGTAGCTTGCAAAACTAATTAGCAAATGATTTTAAATGAATTGCTTTTTGATTGTTTTTCGCACAGTGTCAGCTTGAGTGCCTTGGACAGCTATGCCCTGGGCAAGTTCCTGTATGATCAGAATACCTTTGACGAGGCCAGCCTTTGGATTTACCATGCGATCAACTGGCTGAACGACAAGCAAAACATTTTAGCCTTGCCACTCCAAGTGGATCGCGCCGAGCTGTTGCACGTTTATGCCGAGGCACTTATCAAAATGAGTGAGTATCGCATTGATAACAGGCTTGCCACATACAAAGCTTTACCAATTTCAATTCTCAACTCTAGAACGCTATGACGATGCTCTTAAGGTGCTCCAAACTGCGACGACCTTTAAAAGAGATAGTTTAAAATTGCTGATACGCAAATCGGAAGTGGAAACAATGATAAGAACGAAGCCGAATGCCGTACCCAAGAGTGTGGGTGTGCACTCTAACAAATTGCCAATCAGTCAATAATATGCCCCACATCCTCTCTGCAGGTTAAAATGCGAACTGGGGGCACATACGAGAGCGGTTGTCGGGGTCAATTTGCCCCCACAACTTCGGCTCGGCTGCACTGCGTCTACAATAGCACAAATTCAGCATTTCTGCGATTGGCCCCATTGAAAATGGAGCTGCTTCAACTTGATCCGTATATGGTGCTCTATCACGATGTGATCTCGCCTCGTGAGATCGAGGATTTGCAATTGCTCGCTGTGCCCAAACTGAAACGCGCCATGGTCTTCGATCAAGTGAAACAACGCAATACGATGGTCAAGGAGCGCACCTCAAAGGTCACCTGGCTGGGGGACAGAACCAACGCGTTCACAGAGCGCCTCAACAAACGCATCGAAGACATGTCTGGCTTCACTATGTACGGCTCGGAGATGTTGCAGGTGATGAATTACGGTCTGGGCGGACACTATGCTCCACACTTTGATTATTTGAATGTGAGTACTTAAATGCCAAAAATAATATTTAAAAACAGAACTTTGCAAGTTCGCCAAGGGAAACTATATGAAAAAGAACGATTTCGATTTCACATATACAAACATTTTAGATAGTCTTAAAATGCATTTAGTTTAATTTCATATTACTTGTTTCTGAATTTAAGAAAGATTTTTTCCAAAAAATGTGCGTCTGCATTTCTGTTTTTTTTTTTAAATGCATTTCCTAAAAATAGAAAATACAAAAGAAACGTTTTGAAAAAACATAATATTTTTGGTATTGCGCCTTTCTAATTTATAAGAATTATTCTTCTTATAAATAGAAATTGATTCTAAAGAAAAGATAATCTTTCAGACATTTTTTTTAGTAATATTTTTTGTTTAACAATTATTCGATTGTAGGCCACTGAAAGGACAAGATTCAACGGCGATCGTATTGCTACAGTTATGTTCTATGTGAGTAGCTGGATAATATGAAATCTCATTCAATACTATATATGTATTTTTATATATGTGTATATGTATAAATATAGCTCACTGATGTGGAACAGGGTGGTGCTACTGTCTTTCCCAACATACAAAAAGCTGTCTTTCCCCAACGAGGAACAGCCATTATCTGGTACAATCTAAAGGAGAACGGGGATTTTGATGCAAACACTATTCATGCCGCGTGTCCCGTTATAGTGGGCTCCAAATGGGGTAATTATCATATCTATTAATTAATACGCGCAATCACAATGTATATATCATATTTCACAGTATGCAACAAATGGATACGTGAAAATGAGCAAATGTTTAGAAGGCCATGCTTAAAGCAGTGATACCTCTCGACAAAAGAAAAGAAAAGAATATCATTTAGTAATTAGCTTGATAAGACATACAATTCAACTTTGATAACAGACAATAACAAGAAATCGCCAAATGCTATGCTTTGCATTGGTTTCTTAGAAACTCAAAACTCCAAACAAGCCATCAGATAAGAAGTGATTAACTTGCTGGGGAAGCAATTACAATTCAATCAGTTTAAATTGCTCTTGCTCGACTGGTGGATACTCTGTTCGAAAGTATTTAATATAGTATTCTAAGTATACGTAGGCAAATACTTATCGTTGGCTTTGAAAGGTCCACAGCTACTCCCAGCAAAAAAATACGCCACGAAATTTAAAAAATCTCAAATGAAAATCTACCTATAATCACAAAAATGTATTCTGTTATTTTTAGAAAAAATTAATTCAAAATCGAAAATTGCCCCAAAATAAAATTCGATCTGAAAACTAGAAAAATTGTATGGCTTTTAGAAACAATTTTTATATATAAAAAAATTTTGTGAACTTAAATAGGTTTTTTATTTTTAGAAATGTTTACATCTAATTATTATTTTGAATTAAATTTGAAACAGTGGAAATGATTAAGAAAAGATTTTTAGACACAAATGAATTCGAAATATACTTCCTGAATCATAAGAAGAGCTGCGAAAAGTATAAAAATGTTATGAATTGGAATGCAATTGTTTTCTGAGTGTAGAATCTAATTTCTACTAATCTTTAAATTAAGCTTTATTTAAAATAAACAAATATAAAATCAGAGTTAACTTCGACTTGCCAATCGACATAGTTGTGTTAAGGCATATTACTGGGGCATTGACAGCTTCAACTTTCAGCACACAATGTATTCGATTATATTCGCTCACATTGTGATTGCCATAATCGTGAGTTCCATCAAAGCACAAGATGAGGAAAGCTATTCCACATCAGTCTCGGGAATGGTGAAGCTGCTCCTGCTGGAGGCCAAACTCATTGAGAACCTCAACGGCTATGCGGATGAGCTGGAGAGAAAGTTGAATACACTGAAAAGGTAAGTTGCAAAGTCTAACTTGATTTATTTGAAACTATAACTATTAGTTTTCTCAGTGTTGTTCCACGATTGCAAGCGGAAAGCGATAAGGCCATGTCTCAAATGGAAGATTATGTTTCGAATCCTCTTAATGCCTTTTCACTAATACGTCGCATGCACGAGGATTGGAAAGACTGGAAGATTTTCATGGAGACACCCGTGGGTCGTTCGCATGCCACTTTTATAAATGAGCACAAGGCACAGCTAACAAGTCCAACTGATCTGCAGGAGGCTTGTGAGGCAATACATCTTCTGCAGGATGTGTACAACTTGACCATTAGGGACATGGTTAAGGGATTGCTCAACGGAACGCAGTACGAGTGAGTGATGTGTGTAGCACTCCTGAGAATAATCCTGAAGAATGTCATCTGCAGCACAAATCTAAATGCTCTGGACTCGTATGTTTTGGGTCAACACCTGCACAAGCATAAAAATCAACACAGGGCTGGCGAATGGTTTGCTGAGAGTAGCAAGTGGCTCATGGATCATAATTTGCCCACTCCAATTGGAGCCGACCCTGTTAGAATGTTACATCTCTTTGCGAGCGCATTGAGTAACTACAGTGAGCACGCAACTAGACTTTTTTTTAGAAATAATTTCTAAATATTAGGGAAAATGAAGGCTTTCCCTAAATCGGCAATACATTTGCTAATAATAGAAAATATTTCTAAATAGTATCTCCGTCGTACACACATGGAACACTCACGCAAACCGAATTAAAAATATAACTAAAGTTTGCCTTATTTAGAGCAATACTCGACTGCTCTGACAATTTTGGATCATGCACTGATGATGGGAAACAAAACGGACAAGCTTCTGGAAAAGAGGACTGAAATCGAGAAACTCGCCCGAGCTGAGCCCAAAATAAACCCCAAGATCATGAATGTCACTTCTTATTCTATAGGTTGTCGCGGTCAATTTGCAACTCAATCAAATCTCTATTGTGAATACAAGTTCAAAAAATCCCCATTTCTCCGCTTGGCACCTCTCAAAAAGGAAGTTCTACATCTGGACCCATATATAGTGCGATATTACGATGTGCTGTCGCCACGCGAAATCAACGAGCTTCAGGAACTTTCCCGAGATCTGCTGAAGCGGACTAAAGCCTACGGCTATGGAAAGTATGTGGTGCGAAAGACTCGAACCTCGAAAGGAGCCTGGCTGGAAAGAGATCTGAACAATCTCACGAGGCGCATCGAAAGACGAGTTGTGGACATGACTGAGTTAAGCATGCAGGGCTCTGAGGCATTCAACATTATGAACTACGGCTTGGGTGGTCACTACAATCTTCATTTCGACTACTTCGACAGAACAGTAAGTTTCCAGTTGAGATCAATGGAGCCGTTAATCAAAAATGACGCCTCCAGGTCGACTTAGAAGGAGCTGGCAATCGCATTGCAACGGTGCTGTTCTATGTATGTGCATTTTGGCTTATTATCTATATCATTTAAATCTATATTTAAATGCACAGCTGTCTGAGGTGGAGCAGGGAGGCGCCACAGTATTCCCAAATCTGAAACAGGCTGTTAGTCCAGAGCGTGGAATGGCTCTCTTCTGGTATAATCTGCTGAACAATGGGACTGGCGACACGAGAACCCTTCATGGAGGCTGCCCAGTTCTCGTGGGCTCCAAGTGGGGTATTATTTACCAATGATATGAATCCTTTATTAACTAATCTGACTTTTCCTTAATAGCAATGACCAAGTGGATACGAGAACGTGCTCAACTGTTTACTAGACCTTGTCTTAAAACCGATTCTATTCAATAAAAATATCATGTTCGTTGATGGAACTGATTTGCTTACTTTGAAATTGCTCGCGAGTGAGTATTATTTATTAAAATATTAAATTTGAAGCTGTGATATATTACATCTGATTATATATACAGACAAATAAATTGTTAACAAAGAAAATATTAAATAGAAAGCTACACTTTGGCATAGGTAAAAATATTTATTATACTTGCAAAGGACTTAAAACCAAATGAAACCATGACTAATAAAAATTGCCACTGACCATTTGGAGGGAGATTTTCAAATAATGTGAACACGTTTATTATACTCTATATTTATTACTAAAGAGCGAATATTCCCCGATACCAGGAATGCCTCGATAGCATAAAATGAAACTAGCAAATGAAAGAGCTTTTTGCAGATTATTTAATTTGGTTTTATGCTCATTTTTCATAATCGATTATTTTGTTCGATACGTAATTAACAGTGAATGCAAATTAACGTGAATTAATATTTAATAGTAATAATAATTTGATTTAGTCTGTTTTACAAAAACTACATGTATAATACATTCATTTAAATTTCAATTTTTATTATTTTGAAAGCTTTTTTTCTGAGGATTGTTTTAGTTAACACTGAAAAAATAAATAAATATTCTAGAAAATACTGCGACTTTTGACTTTCTTATTATTATTAGTTCAGTTGCCCAAAATAAACTGAAAACAGTTGTGCAAAAATCAACATAGATTATTCGTGTAGAAACTATAGTTTAAGTAGGAAGAGAAAACAATTCAAGCAAATGATTGACACAGCTGCGATAGTTGGGTAAACAAAACATAAATTGAAATTGGTATAAATAGCTCTCGGTCTCCACATAGAGATCAGCATTCAGAAGAATTCCACAAACATCGCAATGAGAATCGCAACGTTGATCCTAAGCTGTGTCGTCTTAACCATTTGCTTGGTAAAGTCCACCGAAGGGCAGGATACGGCAACCGAGACCACTACAACTGAGGCTGCCACTACAACAGAGGCTGCCACTACAACAGTTTACTATACAACACCTGGACCTGAGGCTACAACGGCAGGAGCATCTTGGGGACATGGAGGAAACGGTTGGGGTTGGAGGCACAGACCCTCACCGGTTCTTATTAACTTTGGAAGTATGAAAAATGTGAAAAATTCTAAATAAAATCTGCAATCAATTTGCCCAATTGCCATACGCAATACAACACATCAATTCAAAAGTCTTTTCTTTTCAAACTGATCCCTAAGTGTGCGTTGCATGACTCCCAATAAAATAAATTTAATTATTAATTTCCATTCTTTTTTTTATTAATTCATTTTCCTTTGGCTGTTGAAACATTTAATATTTTATTATTGAGCATTAACAGCAAATTTTTAAATGGTAAATTCAAGAAGACTTGTTGAAATGAACTTAAAAATAAATATTATGAAATTCAGAAATTTGTGATGTATTACAATAGGTAGTATAAGGCAATAGAATTTAATATTTATTAAATTATCATCAATTATATTTAAGCAATTTTACATTTTTCGAATTCCTGATTCAAAAAAAATGTTGCTGAACAATTTCGATAACTTAAGCTTTCTAATACAATAAATTCAGTTTCGTCTTAACTATTTCAAATTTTAATATTTTGTAATCCCATATTTAATTATTTATTTTTTTACAGATAGAAGAGTATAAAAAAAAAATCTTGTAATTTAACGTATGGAGTATTAGTGCAACAAAAAATTATTCTTTTTCTTAATTATTAAATTATTTGTCCTTTTTCATTTGTAATTTTTCATTTATTTATTTATTTATGTACAAATTATTTTATTATTATTACTTTTTTTTGAGTACTTAAATATAAAAATTGTTTTTAATTATTTATTCACTTTTATTTAATCAAGTGTTTCATTTTCATTTATTGGTTTATTTCGTAGTGTTATTTGTTCATTTATTTTTGGCAGTCTGTTGACAGCGACTTCCATACTAAAGTGTTGGCATCCTTTCAGATTGTCCCTTAGTTTCTAATACCATATTGAAGGCCCGCTCAGCTTCATTGCGCAGATCTTTAAGGAGAGCAATGAGCTTCCGCTCATTGTATGTGCGATTAAAGTTAAGTGACAGCTCCCTCATGCGAACTTTAAGAGAGATTTGTTAGTGCAATTTTACACAGCTTTTCTGCGTATTAACACACTTTAAAATCGAAGCATTCTTGCTGCTCACCAAAATAGAAATGAAGTAAGGAGCAAAATTGTGGATCTGATGCACTTACTTGTATATTCTCCACATCCAAGAGATCTTGTGTAGGTGGACAGTGTTTACTACACCACCTCAAATTCTTAATTGTAATTAAACATATTTAATTAATTTAATACATTAAATTGCAGCATTAATCCACCTGCCTTGTGAAATCGTCTGGTGTCGCTGTGCACTTGTTCACTTTGTTAGCTTCTCCAGAAGAAAGTTTAATCACTGATTTTATTAATTTATATTTTCCCTACTGTGCCTGGCTTGAAATTGATTGTTACTGTTTCAATACATGTGTGTTGCTGATTTAGAAAAAAAATTAAATATATTTAAAAACAAAATGAATGAATGTGTGTTTGTTGGAGATGCACTTGACCACAGAGGATCGTCTGTGGGTGGCTAATATTTTTATTTATTTAAATGCGTCCAAGTCGATGGGACTTGCAAAACCAATGCTCGATCGACACTGTACTACTTCGTCTCACAGAGGGCGTCGGCCAAACCTCGGCTTGGTATACGAAAAACCCAAGCATAACCTTAGGCATAATAGTAAATTAAATCTAGTAAATTAGAGAGGAGCACTGCACACAGCAAAATTGTTTCTATAAATAAGGTTAATCTAAAATAGGTTTTTCTTTTAAGTGGAATATCATATCAGAAAACTATTAAATAGAGAGTTCCCCTTTGGCAAGGGTACAACTATTTCTTATAATTACAATGCACTCTTCTTAAAACCAGATAAAACCATGACTAAGATAAATATGAGAAAACACTTTCGAGTATATATTATAATAATTTAATTCCGTATTCATTTAATATTATATTTTCCACTTCCAAATATCTAACATTTATTTGGTGACTTGAAATTCAATTTAATCGTTTTATTTTTTGAAAACATTTTTAATATTTGTGAATTGTTTTTAATTCAGACTGAATATATAACCACCTTTTAAAAATATTGCGAAATATATAATGCATAACTTGTTTATTTATGCGAAATATGTTTATTTCCAATTTCAGTTGACACTGCAAAAACGGCAAGCAAACAATAGCCAACTATGAGCAAACAATTAAATAAAAGAAATTTCGTTTTTTATTCGGGTATTTTCAGTTGTGCAAAAAATTCTGCAAACAGTTGTGCAAAAATCCACATAGATTGTTCGTGTAGAAAATACAAGGTTAAACAAGGTTAAAAGAAAGAGTCAGCAATTCAAGCAAGTGATTGACACAGCTGCGATAGTTGGGTAAACAAAACCCAAATTAAAATTGATATAAATAGCTCTCGGTCTCCACACAGAGATCAGCATTCAGAAGAATTCCACAAACATCGCAATGAGAATCGCAACGTTGATCCTAAGCTGTGCCGTCTTAGCCATTTGCTTGGTAAAGTCCACCGAAGGGCAGGAAACCGAGGCCACTACAACTGCGGCTGCCACTACAACAGAGGCTGCCACTACAACAGTTTACTATACAACACCTGGACCTGAGGCTACAACGGCAGGAGCATCTTGGGGACATGGAGGAAACGGTTGGGGTCGGAGGCACAGACTCTCACCGGTTCTTATTAACTTTGGAAGTATGAAAAATGTGAAAAATTCTAAATAAAATCTGCAATCAATTTGCCCAATTCCCATGCGCAATATAGCACACCAATTCAAAATTCTTTTCTTTTTCTCAAATCCAAACTCTAAAATGAGTTAGGAACTATAGTAGCATTGTTGTAGTTGTCAGTTTTGAACAGATTGAAAACGTGACACGAAATGGATTCACTCAAATGGATATTTTTCTGCATTGCCTTTGCCATTGCCATAATCTTAACAAATGAAAATAAAACGTTGGAGGAAAGTCACTCGACATCAGTCTCGGGAATGGTGAAGCTGCTCCTGCTGGAGGCCAAACTCATTGGGAACCTCAACGGCTATGCGGATGAGCTGGAGAGAAAGTTGAATACACTGAAAAGGTAAGTTGCAAAGTCTAACTTGATTTATTTGAAACTATAACTATTAGTTTTCTCAGTGTTGTTCCACGATTGCAAGCGGAAAGCGATAAGGCCATGTCTCAAATGGAAGATTATGTTTCGAATCCTCTGAATGCCTTTTCACTAATACGTCGCATGCAGGGGGATTGGAATGATTGGAAGGTGTTCATTGAGGAGCCCGTGGGTTGGTCGCACATCGTCCATCTCGATCAGCACAAATCAGAGCTGCCAAGTCCGACGGATCTAAAGGAGGCTTGTGAGGCAATCCAACGCCTGAGCGATGTGTACAATTTGACGATTGGGGACGTGGTCAAGGGATTGCTCAACGGGAAGCACTACGAGTGAGTTATATTTGTGTAGCACTCCTCAGAATAGCCCATCAGAATGCCATCTGCAGATCAAGTCTTAATGCAATGGACACTTATAGGATTGGCCAATTCCTGCATCAACACAGCAAGCCGCATTTGGCCAGGCAATGGTTTGCCGAGACTGGCAAATGGCTCATTTCCAATCAGACAACTCCGACTCTGATGGGATCTGAGCCTGAGAGATTGGTGTATTTCATGGCCAGTGCATTTGCTGAAAATAGTGAGTAAATTCCACTTGAATTCGTGCAGACAACTTATTGGTTATCTGTGTTTTAGAGTATTATTCCACAGCTTTGCCAATTTTGGATCATGCTCTGATAATGGGAAATAAGTCAGAGAAAACCCAAGTATTCAATTTGAGAACTTACGTCCATAATATGGTCAGAAATGAGCCCAAATTGAAACCGGTTGCCAAAGAGAATCTTACATCTTATTCTCGAGGTTGTCGAGGTCAATTTGTGCCACAATTAAATCTGCACTGCGAATATAAAATGAAGACTTCGCCATTTCTACGACTGGCACCCCTCAAAATGGAAATTGTTCTGCTTAATCCATTTATTGTTGTGTTCCATGATGCATTGTCTCCCCAGGAAATCGATGAACTCCAAAATCTTGCCCGACCACTGTTGAAGCGTACGACTGTCCATGTGGATGGCAAATATGTTTCGAGAAGAGTGCGAACCTCGAAGGGCGCCTGGCTGGAAAGGGATCTCAACAATCTCACGAGGCGCATCGAAAGACGAGTTGTGGACATGACTGCGTTAAGCATGCAGGGCTCTGAGGCATTCAACATAATGAACTACGGCTTGGGTGGACACTATGCGGCTCACTACGATTTCTTTAATACCACACAGGTGAGAGTGTCTTTAGAAAAAAAATCACACTGAATTTAATGAAATCGTCATGAAAATGAGAAAGGTTTTCCTGTTCTTAGAAATAGTTTCTAAATAGATATATATATATAAATATATAAATAGATATTAATAAATCCATAATTTGACATTCCCCGAAATTTAAATAGTAATATTAGTAACAACTTTGATTCTTACTCAACAGGAAAAACATCCTGGAATATTAGACATAGTATTTACAAATGCTATAAAATGTTCACTGAAATTAAATAAGGAAAAACCCTTGTGTTTTAGAAGTAAAATTCAGTGCGATTTTATTCTGAGTGTAGAAGTGAGTGTCATTATAATTGAAAATCAAATTAATTCACCTCCAGCAACAAGCAAGTGAAGCAGGGGATCGCATTGCAACGGTGCTGTTCTATGTATGTGCATTTTGGCTTATTATCTATATCATTTAAATCTATATTTAAATGCACAGCTGTCTGAGGTGGAGCAGGGAGGCGCCACAGTATTCCCAAATCTGAAACAGGCTGTTAGTCCAGAGCGTGGAATGGCTCTCTTCTGGTATAATCTGCTGGACAATGGGACTGGCGACACGAGAACCCTTCATGGAGGCTGCCCAGTTCTCGTGGGCTCCAAGTGGGGTAATTATAATCTAGTAATGCAAATCCTTTATAAACTAATCCTACTTTCCGTTGCAGTGATGACCCTCTGGATACATGAACATGCTCAGCTGTTTACTCGACCTTGTCTAAGCCTGTGCTCTAATTGATATAGTTAACATCAACTATCAAGTGTCGTTTATTAGGGATTTCCGCAACACTCTTCTATAACTTGGACTCCTGGTTGTGCCACACGTATGCAGAATCACAGGCAAACAAATTTTCGACGTAATCACTTTACACACTTAACAAAAAACCTGTACCCTTCCCCTCTTGCTACTAGTGGCTTAAATGCTTCTTAAAATGCCAACATGGAAAAAAAATAAAGTGCTGAGTGGTTGATAGTCGAAGCTTTGGCACTTTCGGCTTTATTTTTTTGTTGTTATGTTTTTTGTTTGTGGGGACTAGGTAAAAAACACCCAAGCAGCCGCAGTCGAGCACAATTTTAGCATACTCCTAGGCGCCATAGACCAAAGTCCCCTTGCCCCTCACCACACACCCTCCCGTACAGGCAGGCGTCTGGTGTCTGACACCGCGTACGTGATGTGCAACTTAATGTTTCAATTAGAGGTAAAGTGGCGCCCGCGTTGGTAGTGGCTCCCCTCTCTACCTCCACCTCTACCCGCATAGGTTATCGTCCTTATCATCCTATGTATGTGTGTGTGTGAGTGTGTGTATCAGTGTCAGCATCTCTATATCAGTCTGTGCTCTTATCTGCTTTTAAAAGTTTTAATAATGAACTGACGCTTACCACCGAGAATCGTGTGCGTTGCTCACCAAATGAAGAACTTCCCGTTCAAATCGCACACTCAGAAAAATAAATAAATAAATCTAAATTCAATTTGAAAAACATTTTTTATGTTATTTTTATTATTTGGGAAATCATTTCTAAAAAGCGGAAATGAAAAGGTAAATTTTAAATTTATTTCACTGTGTGATTGATTTTTAAAATTAGATTATAAGAATTTATAGACTTTCAAAAAGGGAAATTATGAAAAAAATTAAAATTACGAAAAATAATAATCCCGAATCTTAGAGAGAATAAACATGGAATTAAATGAATATTCATTTATTCATTGTATATATCAGGTCACTTGTTTTTTCTGAGTGTAGTTGAGCTCGCTGCTTGAGTTAGTTAGTTTTGCCTGCTGACTGGGCACTTTTGATAATTTGTTTACCATCCACTCGGCGCACCTTTTGTGCAAAGTTATTTGCATACAAGCAAACTCTGGAGCAGGGCTCTTTGGCCAGCCCTGGAAAGGTTCAAATTGAACTGGAGCAGTGCAGCGTGCATAATGCGTAGATTTAATTGAATTTTTGGGCTAAACTGAAACTGTGAACTCAAATAAAACTTTAGCCTTGACCACAAATGAGAATTTTTGGGCAAAAAGTTTTAGCGTGAAATGCAACTGCTCCAAAAGATTTCTTATACAAGTTTTGACAAAGCAGCAAACCAAATGGCCAGCGGCAACTAAAGTCCTTACAAGCAGCAAAGGATAACCCCCAACCCCAACCTCATCCCTGATTCCCCACACTTGTACACCCAACACCTTTAAGTAAAGAGCGACCACAGCTATAAATAAAAAATTGCCAACATATGCGAAATGCTAACTAGCTTGAGCGGCTTTACAGATATTCAAATGCGCTACGCTTAGAGAGTAATATCCGAATTCCACTCACCAGCGCTTAGCTTCCTTGAAATATCTGCTGTTTGTGGATATTGATAATGAAATATACTTTCTGTACAATCAGGTGCGATCAGGTCTGCTGACCTTGGCGCAAAGAGTATAGTGATTTTTTCTGCTGATTGTAGCTCATCGTTCAGTCGTCTATGCCCCGGTCAAGTGTAGATAGAAACGTGTACCTAAAACGTATTTCATTTTGATTGTGTGCACTTTATGATGCGTCCTATACGCTCACCACCAACATGATTACATATGCCCAGACCAATAATTTTGCCTCAGCAAAAATAAAAAAGAATTGGGGAAATAAAAATCAAACAAGGTTAAGAAAAGTTGGTTGTTGTAAGGCAAACGTTGATTGTGGAAATCGAGCAAAATGTTTTATGCACAGTCTGAAAAAAGGGTTGCGCCTCGGTTGGTTTGTGGTCAATGAAGGAAATATGATTTGGATTTTGTTACTTTGATTACACACATTACATGCGAATATTCCACACACAGCGCCCAGACGGTGGTTGTGGCCAAATGGTGTCTGTGTGTGTGTGTGTGTGTGCCGTGCCACAAACGTGTGTTAAATTTCAGATGGACATGGAAATATTAATGCAGTGGGAGTGAGACAGGCAGAAAGAGAGAGAACGCGGCCGTAAAGCATTTGATGTGCCTGTGTTCGTTGCAGGAAATTGAGTTTTTCATACATATATATATATATATATAAATATATCTGCTATATACATATATATATATATATATATATATATATAAATGTGAGTGTGTGTAATGTAAATAATAGCCAGCAAAGAGCACAAGAAATTTATGCACGCACTCAAGCGCACAAATTCGCTTGGCCCGTCGTCGTCTTCGCTTCTTTTTCTTCTTCCTTCGCTTCTTTTTTCTGCTTTCTTTCAAGCAGCAGCATCTCAGGGTCAGTTTGTGCTGATTTACTCAATGCAAAGGGCATTGTGATTATGTCACCAAATGTGTAACGCATTTAAGTAGGAATAGTCTCATACCCTGAAAACCATTACAAATGGGAAAGAGAGTTTGATGAAGTTGTGGAAAAGTATGTAACAGGCAAAAAGACCTATCTGCGACGCCTTAAAGTATATGTATTCTTGATCAGGATCAAAAGCCAAGTCGATTTAGCTAGGTCCGTCTGTCTGTCTGCCTGTAAGAACAAACTGATATCGGATACTAATAGAACTAGAGACTTCAAATTTGGTATGTATAAGTTCCTGGGCAGCTCAAATTTAGTTCATTCCATAGACAACTTATAGATACAAACAAGCAGAACTCAGAGACCATAATTTGGAATATAAGTTCTTGTATACTAATCGCAGATAAAGCTAATTCATTTGATCGATTACTATTAATTAATGTTCACTTGCATGTTCTATGAAGATTTTAATAAGTGAAAATACTTAAATTAAAACATACTTTAATTATAACTAATGCTTATCAAAATATAATTAAAAATGCTGCCGATGAAAAAGGAAGTATAAACATAATTTATGTTTTCCTATTTTATTTACTTAAATTATAATTTTATTTAATTCTCTTTTGACTAATTAATTTTTAAGTAATTGAATAAATAAATAAAATAAGCTTCAAATTTGTAGTTTCAAGATAAATAAGTAACTAAATAAATTATCCTAAGAATTTCTCTAAATGTTTTGATTGGACTTAAACAAATTCATCGGCTAAATAATATTGGCATAGCCAGATAATATTTATATAAAGCCGGATAATATTTAGCAATAAGCCAAGCTTTTCTCAATATTCTTACTACTCCGAATCACACTTGATTTGTTTGTTCGCATTTCCAATTATTGTATGGCATAATCTACCAAAAAGAGTATTTAATTATCGGCGTGGCAACTGGTTTTTTCGCTTTCTTATTTCTGCCACGTTTTTAATTTTTTTTTTTTTATTTTGTGATTTAGTTTAACAATGTAAATGCTTAAGAAAATCGATAAATGCGATTGCGAGTGTGTGTATAAGTGTGTGTGTGAGTGTTGAATGAGATTTTAGCTATTTAAGTTTTGGTAGGCAGTCTGTCTGGCATTCATTTGAGCAACACTCGATAGATGCAGCTAGCTGCCAAGGCACTTGGACTCGAACTGACCCGCCTTTCAACAAGTGCCACTGTCACTTACCTTGTAATCAAATATACATATATATATAGTATTTATGTATATATAGTACTACATATGCAGCAGCCGAGAAATGGAAGTCGGTCAGGTGACGAATAAGTTGCAGTTCCCTCCAATTTGGATTAGAGAAACGATTGCTCGAAACAAACATAAATTGATTAAATGTCAATCGGCTCACAATCAATTACAAAATGACAAATTTGACAAGCGAGTGTATGAGAGTATTTGTGTGTGTGTGTATGTGTGTGTGTGTGTGTGTGTGTGTGAGTGTGTGAGTGTGAGTTGTTCCAAAACGGATGCAATGCGCATAATCTGGACAGTACGTCAATGCAGCCAGGCAACATGTAACTGACAAGCGAGCTGGGAGAGTGCAGAAGGGGGGCTACACTTAGACAAAAGTAGTGCTGAATTTTACTAAGTTAATATCTAAAATTGAGAGCTGTGACTTTGGAAAATCCATGATTTACATTTCCTAATGTAGACAAAATATCTCTAATTTTGAGAGTGTTATTTTTTATGTGTGTTCACAAAAAATAATTTGTATACTGCCTTTTTTTGTTCCTTATATTATTAGTATATATATTATATTATTAGTAAGGATTTGTATTTTAAAATTCACTATTTATAAACATTTTGTAGTTCATATTTATGATTGTATTTTTATATTTAATAATTTGACGGAAATTCGATTTCGAGACAGTTAATCTTCAATTTATCAGCAGAGAGATCTAATTTCATTAATCTTTTCTGCATTTTAAATTGTTTTTTTTTTCTAGGAATAATCGTAATAATATAATAATAATAATAATATTATTGGTAGTGTCGATGTCTAATTTGTATAAAAATGTATACTTATGTTTAGAAATTATTTCTAAAAGCAAGAAAATAGTTTCTAATTTACAAAATTCAATTTTTTTTTCTGAGTGTGGGATGAACTGACTCAGTTCAGTGGACAGTGGACAACTGTCAGTTGGAGAGCAGCCGAAATCAATGGCAAAGTTGATTTACGTGCGGTTGCCAATTGTGTTCAAATGGGGGGCGTAATGTGGGCGGGGCATACTGGCCATATCGAAATGATTTGCTGGCCAACAAGGATGCCGACGACGACGACAAATGCAGCTAAACGAATTATGTCTAATGGCATTTCAGGTTGAAATGCGATTAAAATGCAATTTGAAATGCAAAACATTTAGCCAGCCACAACACATGTAACAGAGGTGTAGCCAGAGGGTGGAGTATGGTCCTGCAACTTTTGTGGCAACTTGTGTCTGTGCCGCACACACTTTAAAGACGCTATTGTCTGACTGCCTCTTTTTTTTGGCTGCCATCCAATTTCAATTTTAAAGAGGAGAGCAAGACAAAGGCAAGCCAGCAAAAAGCTGAGTTGCATGTGGCATGTGGGAGCATGTTGCTGCGTGCAGCATGTGGTTACAAATATATGATGCGTTACCTGCTGACTAGACCAAGAGAAATGATCTTTAAATGTTGTAGAGCACGTTCAAATAACGCGAAACGCTTCTCTAATTTATGGCAAACGGGCGACAATTAAAAGTCCATTCGAGACACGAAAACAACAAATAAGAAGAGGAAATGTGACAATTTAGTTTGCCAAGAAATGCAGCAAAGTTTTTGTACCTTTGGCACCTCAGCATCAGCATCAGCATCTGCATCAGACTCAAAATGTCGGCTGCATTGTCAACAAAAGCATAATTTATGCGTTTCGCCGTTTCGCCATTGGAGTTGGAATGAAAATGGGTATGGAAACGGGAGTGGGCAAAGGGATGCAGACTTGGACTGGGAACTGGGAACTGGGAATTGGCCAGCAAATTCATTGCGAGACAAGCGAACATGACAGCGGCTATGTGTCGTCTTCGTCTGCGGGAATTTCACGTGGAAAAAGTGCAGCCAGAAATTATTTTAATTAAAAGAACAAAATCAAAAAAAAAAGAACGCAATAAAAACTAAAGACAAACAAACAAATAGCACACTAAATGCAAACGAGGTGTTGCACACACACACACAGAGAAAAAATAATGCTCTGGTCGAGAGAGCTCGTCTGGGAGTTATCCCGAACCCAAGTTTTTAGCTATCCAAAGTGCTTGAGCTGGTGCTGTTAAATATGAATAAACGATTTTAATCCGATATTGATGAAGTATTATACAGATAATTAATCTTATGTCAAGCCATGTACATTTTCTATTTGAAGAATGAAGAATTCTGACATGAAGAATCTTACTTCAAATTTGTTGCCTGATTAGTTCACAGTCTCTATCGCAAAAGTTAAATAAAATAAAATTAAATTTTAAAATTATAAATGATAAAAAGATTAAATATAAATTCTACAACATTGTTTTTGGGAATAATTTGTTCTCAGTGTATATTTCACACAAAGTCACTGCGATGTTCTGCTCGATTTACGCACTGCATTTGTCATGATCTGTTTATTTTGATATATGCAAAGGCGAGTGATTAATTTAGCCAACTCATGTGGCACATATATGTATGTATATGCTGCAACTTCTGCTGCTGCTGCTGCCGGCAGCGATTTGCACTTTATTATCACACACAGCCTGGCGACAATCTATGCGCATTTAATGGTACCCCAAAACACTCTATATATATATATATATATTCAGACATATATCGATTGGTATTTTTATGTGGCCATCACCTGTTGTCTGCTGACTGCTTTTCCGCATGTTTCCCCCCCAAAAAATCATTTGCATATCCATCCATGCAACCCCTGTAAGCTGTGGGAGAGTCTGTCGTCTGTCGTTCGTCGTTTGTCGTTGTAGGTGTATCCCCGCATGTAATCAAATCAAGGCAAATGCTGCAAATGCCAGATGCGCCACACGCAGACACCTTACCAAACAAAAGTAACTCAAGCCGTAAATGTACACTCAGAAAAACAAATCGAACTGAAACTGAAAATGGTCAATGGTATCTCATCTTTCTATTGAGAAAGTCTTTTCTCTTAACACAGATTTTTTACTCTTAGTATTTTAACATTAGCTTTGTGGTTCTTTTTATTATTATTCTTTATCTAAACATTACACACAAAACAGAAATATTTAAATAAAAAAATAAATATAAAAAATATACAAATTTAATAATATAAAATACAAATTGAAATTATTTATTATTTTTGATTCTATTTTGTATATATCTGGATTAATTGTAAATTTATTATTAATATATATTTTTATTTTGTCTATATAGTAATTATTTATAAGTCAAATCATTTGTCTAGTTGATTTCAGAGTGATTTACTTAAACGCGGGGCAATTTCTTTTCTGAGTGTACCTGGTGTAGGAGTTGTAAGTATATCTGTAACTGTAACTGTATCTGTAACTGTAACTGTATCTATATCTGTATCTGTATCTTTGCAGCTGCACACACACCTACGTTCAATTTGATTTTATGTTTGCACACGCAGCAACAATTTGCCATTGTTTGCAAAATAATTGCAATCTACGTAGGCAGCTGCGACTCTCTTTCTATCGCTTCTCAAGAGATGGGGGTAGGTATAGAGATTGTCTCTGTGTGCGTGTGTGTGTTAGTAATGGCCAAAAAATGGAGTGGCCAAAACTCTTATGGCACTCGTCGTCATCGTCGCTGGCAGCAGCAGCAGCAGCAGCAGCAAATTGGTCAAAAAGCCAAACAATTAGCGCGGAAACAATGGGCCCTCAAATATTGGTTGATGTTTTTGCTACTGCTTTTGTTGCTGCTTTTGTTGTTGTTGTTGTTGTTGTAGTTGTTGCTGTGGCTGTGGCTGACCAGCTTCAAAAATGGATTATTGCCAATGGGCATAAATTTACAGCGCCCACAAAATAGCCAAACAACTCCATATGGCCTGAAAAACACGCTAACAGAGCCCACAACTCAATATGTATGCCCTGTGTGTGTGCGTGTGTGTGTGAGTGTGCGACAATTTCACACACCGGAAGTTCAGTCCATTTAATGCACGAATTTCGCGCCATTTTACGTTGCTCAACTCTGTGTCTCTTTATTGTGTGTTGCATTTTTTGTTGCCCACAGAGTGCCACTGTACAGTAAACACCATGCTGGTTGAACGAAGGGTCAGGCAAACAAAACAAAGTCACAAAAAAAATAAAACCTATACCACAAATGATTTTTGCACAAAAAACCAAAAAATATATGCCGCTTGACGCGTTTCCGTTCTGAGGCTTGCACCATAAACCAAAAATTCAACTGAAGTGCAATCGAGTCGAACTCTTAGAAAACGTTTAACTTAAAGCCAATTTCTCAGCACAAACTAATTGCAGTGTATGAAGCCTGAAAGTGGAGCAATATGTGATTAGCAAAACGCACTTGTTGCACAACCTAACGTGATTCACTTGCCTCACTTGTTGCATAGTTGATAAAAAAAAGTACTTGGCTCACAGATACCCTGTGTATAAAATAACCTGTAGCTTATTTAAACAGGCAAACAGGAAGGAAGAGAGGAATGCGAATATTAAATATCCTTGTAGACCAGAGCGAAATTGCCGACATTTAGATTTGATTAAATATTTAAAAAACCAAGAGATTGTTCGTAGGAAAGATATATGATATAGTAGTCCGATGTTGAAGACCGTTGTCTTTTCATAAAATTACGCAAATTGGCCACGTTTGATTCGGATATATATATATCTTATATATATATATCCTTATACGAGCATGTGTGCATGCTGCATGGTGTGCGAAGATAGCAGCAATATTCGCAAAGTATCGATATTAGATCGGAATCGAACTTATAGTTGCAGCCAGCAACGAAGGAAAGACGCATGAAGCGCAATAAAGTCATCCATTGTAATGCAACAAATACAATATATAAAATAATATATACATATGCTGGAAAGACAATGCAACACTTACAGACATAAGACTGAGAGAATCCTTAGTCTGGGATACTCACCATTCACCTATGGCAATTGGGAATGCAAGAATCCCCACAAAATCAGACTACTGTGTGCCAGTGGTACAACTGAATACACCCTTCCTTCCTATTCAGCTATCCATCAGTCTCTCGGAACACTCTACTAGTACTAGTAATAGCTTTAAGAGAATCACTGAATTGCCCAAAGAGGTCTGAAGTTATTCCAATCATGTGCAATGGCCAGTGGGTATCCAAGCAGCCTTATAGTGACTTCGCTACCTTGGGAAGCCACTTTCTACCTAGTCCATCATAGAGAACATATGACCGACCAGATCTGGCTAGAGAAACACCTGAGCTAAGCTCACTTACTCACACGAGTGCCACAGAAATGGAGTCAGATCCCACAAGGTTATGCAAAGGATCTAGCGTGTCCTATGTGTGTCCGCAACCATCTAACCTAACCCAACTGCAAATAATAATATATTCAGGCTCAGTGCGGGGTATCCGTTATTACATCACTTTTGTTCGCCTCCTTTATTTCGAGAGATCTCGACTTAAAGGTACTCTGATCGGAAATTTCATTTACATTTTGCAGCTTCTCCTAGAAGCATGGCATTTATTATCATTATTATTGTAGTTAATATCATTAAGTTTATATTATTATTATTAGGATAGTTTCTTTAATTACATATTTGTTAGATGCTTAAGCTGGTTTGGATCCATTATTGGCTGCTGGTGGTGGTATATTGTGCGGAATGGCAAAGACAAGGGCTTCGGAATGAGGAAACGAAATTGGCGCCAGTTTATTCCAGACATTGCGCACCGGATCGTACTCCTCGACAATGTTGAGCACATGATCCCTTTCATGTCCTCCAACGGCAATCAAATGATCTCCAAGCGAAGCACAACTAATCCCAAGGCGTTCCACTGCTAGAGAGCAAATCAGTGTCCACGTATCAGTAGCTGGATCATAACGTTCCACGATATTTGAGCAATTACCGGTTGCCTTATCAAAGCCACCCAAGGCATAGATGTATCCATTTGCAACAGCGACACCAACCCAACCTTTATTGCGATTCATTGGCGCCCGAAGACTCCATTGGTTTGTTTGCGGATCATAGCTTTCGACAGATTGTCCCGACCATCCGCCTATGACATAGAGGCGGCTGCCCAACACCGCAACACCAGGGCTCATACGCTTCTCGGACATCGGCGACACATAGCTCCAGGTGAGCGCAATGGGATCATAGCGTTCAACCGTTTCCAGATACTCGTTATCTGAGCATCCGCCGACCGCATAGAGGTGTCCATCCAGCACTGCAACGCCTGGGTTCAATCGGGCCGTTCCCATTGGATTGACTGGCACGCAGGCCATCGTGTTTAGGTCGAGGCTCTCCACAGTGCGCGATGCTCTCCAATCAACATTTCCGCCTACCAAAATCAGTTTGTTGTCCATGACAGCGGCGCCAAAGCTCCGACGCCCATCGATCGTGTGCTCCCAAGTCGTCCACTTGTTCAGAAGCGGACAGTAGCTCTGAATGGTGATAACTGGGCGGTCGCCATCATTTGTGTGACCCACAACCAGCAATTGCTGCTTGGCTCGTTCGGCGGCAGCAATGAGCGAACGGCGCCGGGAGGGAAGTGAATGCCACTCGAAGGTCTCCAACAGCAGTTGCTGGCACTCGTTGCTGGCGCTGCACACCTTCTCCGCGTGATCCACAATGAAGGGTCGATCCAACAGGGGCACACGCACGTTGTCGAGCAGCTCGGGTATGTGCTTCTCACGAGTGGATGCATCGTGGAGCACCCACGTCATCATCGAGTGGAAGACGTCCCGCTCGGTTGGCGCATTGAGCTCATCGCTGGACAGCAGCTTGCCCAGCTGATTTTCGTTTAGCTGAAGGAACTCCTCATTGTGGCACACCTCTATAAAGTGCTCCCAGATGTACTCCTGCGCCACTCGCAGCAGCTCTGTGCAGCTGCATTTCTCCGCCAAGAATGCGAATCCCAAACAATTGGATGGGTGCAGCTGGCGTGCGAGAAAATTGCAGCATTCCGTCACCACAGGGATCAGCTGCAGCCGGTTGGCGGTGGCCAGCAGCGTCTCGACAGTGTCCTTGTGCAGCTCAATGCTTCCGGTGTAACAGTGCTGGACGAGCAGCTGCAACTCATCGCCACGCACCTCGCCAAGGGTCACCTCATGCTCCTTGCTCTCGCGCATCTGTCCGGTAAACATTGCCGAAAAATACTCACTCGAAGCTGCGAGCACCAAGCGATGAGCGGACACCCGTTTGCCATCAATGCCAGCGATGAGAACCACATCGCACAGCTGCTTCTCTTCCACAAATTCTTGCATTCGCTTCAATAAAGCCTCTGCATGGCTGCCCACACTGGAATCCCTCGCATTTACGGATGACATTTTATTTGGTTGTTGAAATTCCGTTCTGAAAATACAAATTTATTTCGTATAAGAGATTTTTTAGGTGTGTTCACTACTGAACACTGGGAGCGAATGACGACCGTATAAATAGTCAACAGCCTGCCCATATATATTTTAACATTACTAAATCTAAGCAACCACAAAATAAAGTTGACATGTTATAGACAAAGTTTGTCAAAGCCAACTCCAAACATTAACAAATGTTTAGCTGATTTGACCACAGCAACCACTGTATTGAATTGCTGCACTTTGCAGATGATGCTTTGCGGGTGACATCGCGAAAAATATACCATTGAGGACCATATTCGCATAAGAGATGCCAAAACCCCATTGCACCAGCAGCTTAAGTGACATCGCAAGTAAAAAGGACCATGGAAGACCATCCAGACCAAATGCATAGGCTGCTCCTGCAGCTGAAGTGGCACCGCAGAAAAATGACTGTGGAGAGCTAATGCTCCCAAAAGATGCCAAAACCAAAAGCTGCATCTATATACAAAAAATTCAAGTGAAGTGCAATCGAGTCGAACTCTTAGAAAACGTTTAACTTAAAGCCAATTTCTCAGCACAAACTAATTGCAGTGTATGAAGCCTGAAAGTGGAGCAACATGTGATTAGCAAAACGCACTTGTTGCACAACCTAACGTGTTTCACTTGTCTCACTTGTTGCATAGTTGATAAAAAAAAGTACTTGGCTCACAGATACCCTGTGTATAAAATAACCTGTAGCTTATTTAAACAGGCAAACAGGAAGGAAGAGAGGAATGCGAATATTAAATATCCTTGTAGACCAGAGCGAAATTGCCGACATTTAGATTTGATTAAATATTTAAAAAACCAAGAGATTGTTCGTAGGAAAGATATATGATATAGTAGTCCGATGTTGAAGACCGTTGTCTTTTCATAAAATTACGCAAATTGGCCACGTTTGATTCGGATATATTATATATACTTTAGACTATTCCGTTATACCTTTTCTAATGTACGTAAATTATAATCTCTGAATATTACTCGATCATAGAACAATCTAGAAATATTATTAAATAAATCATTTTATTTAAAATATAATTAAATAATATAAGCAATTAAGAATTTTTATGCTTAATAATTAAAATATGTATTTTGCTCCAACTCCAATTGGAGGTATCAAAACAACATATTTTACTGATTACGTTTTTTTCTTAATATATATAATATATAATATTAAGTAATTTAATCCTAATCTGAGAAGTCAATGAAGATTTAGACATATTGAAATTATATTATATACTCCTTGCTTGACTATTTGATGTGTATAAATCGTATAACTAAAGGAAACTGAAATTTGTTATGGGCTTATTGTGATAAGCTGATTCATAGACTGAAACAGGCAGCAGATAACACTTTCCACAGAGCTGCGGTAAGTGCTGGAATATAGAATAGTTATAGAATAGGAATATTATATATAGAGAAGTAACTGTTTAGAGCTCAAGCAGAGTATTCGCAGACAATAGAGCCAAAGAGCTAATTAGCTAGTTTTGGAGATAGCAGGGGCTCAAAAGTTGTAATTGTGAGTTGAATTACTTATTGATATCAGAAGTTCACAGCAGCTAAAATCTGCAATATATTAATCAATTCAACACTCTGAAATCTCTGCTCAGACTTACTTTAACTTGGCAATATGTTAGCCATAATCCAATTATACACTTCAAACGATTTCGGGCTTTAAATTCGAGGGCAGGAGGGGGACGCTTAAGGCAAGCCTTTTGGCTATAGCCATTATGAGCGTTATGGCCACCTTAACAATTAAGCGTAATTTGAATAATCAAAAGCCAACAAACAACAACAACAAAAGCAACAAAAGCAACAACATCGGCAACGGGCAAATTCCAAGCCGCCGTGCAATAAAAACTTTGCCAACCATCGAACCTGACAATAAATTTCTGTGTGGCAACAACAACAACATCAACAACAAGCTCAACTAATGAAAGTAAGTCCAGAGCAGTTTTGGGCGGGGCTATTTGTAAGAAACTTAATTGAAATAATTTTGGATGGCTGGTTGGAGTGGGTTAAGGGTTCGAGGGTTCCTCATAAAGCTCTTGGCCAAAGTTTCTGCCACACAAGCAACGCAATCAAAGTGCAAACATTTTAGGAATGCTTGGTGGGGGATGAGGGAAGAAGTAACTTACCTATAAAATATGTGTGTGGGATTCGATTAAACTACAGAGCCTGCTTAGTTTATAGAGTATTGTGAATGTTGTCGACTGCCTGAAAACTCCGTAATGGACAGCAAGCGCAGTAAAAATATCAATTGTGGATATTGTGTAGAAAATTAGTCGATAATTATCGATAATTTTTAAATTGATTTCGATAGAATGATATCTAACAAATCTAGAAGCAGATGATAGAAGCATATCAATGGGCCATACTTTGGTCGGTTTTCTAAAACAAGATCACAAATCTATAAAATACATTGAGTGGTTTGAGCTCTAGAATATTGTAATCTTAAGCTCGAGAGAGCTCGACTAGCTGATACTCTGCACCTAGCTTGTTATCTACAGATAGATAGATTGGCACTATTTTTGATGCTGATCTGGAATATTCATACTTCATGGCATTGCAAATATTTGCCTCTGCCTGTTGCATACTTTTGCAAGAAACCATTATTGTCTTTTTAGCCTTTTCAATGGGTATCAATGGAGGGTATAAGAGCGTAAGAAGTTGATAGTTATCTAAAAGATGAAATATTGTTTATAGTAATGGTTTAGTAACATTTGTAATATAAAACTAGTCCATAGTCCCCAACAACAATTCGAAATTGATCAACAAAGAACAAGTGCTTAAAGAAAGTGTTTATCTTTCTACTTTTAAGCTGTTTACTCTTTCTCTGAATACCTTTCCGTTTAGGTCTATCTGAATGAGTTGGCTACTCTAATGCAAGTGAGTCGAGACTGACAGACAGACAGACAGACAAGTAGACAGTCAGTGAGATCTGTGTATTTAGCTAGGTAAAGTAATTGAAAGCTCTTTGCTTGGCACATACATGTACATATGTCCGCATATCATATCAAGTCATCCTTCAAGAGCTAATGCCGCAAAAATTTCAAAGCCACGCAAAACTTTTGTAAATAAAGCGCAAGAAACCCGCTGGCTATTTGTGCGCCAAACTCCATAAGATATATGTGAATGTCTAAGTATACACTCAGAAAAAAATATCGTAACTTTCTGAAAAACGCCAGAACAATTTTTAACATAAGAAACAAAATTTCTTAAAATTAGAAAAGCTTGTTTAATTATTTTGATTAAATATTTTCTATTATTGGGAAATTCTATTAAAAAAATAATCAATACCTTTCAGAAACGCTTGCTCATGAAAAACATTGAAACTTTTAAGTTAATTAAGCACAGAAGCAAAAAAAAAAGGTAATGTTAAAGTTGCGTGTACACCATTTTGAAAAGAAAAACATCTGAAAATTGAGCATATATTTTTTCAATTTTAATCTTAATCTGGTTTTTATAAAAATACTTTCTGAATAATAAGGAGAATTTCCAAGGCGGCATAAGTATAGCGAATTTCAAAAATTCAGAGAGATTCTTTCTCTGAGTGTATATATAAATATACACTCGACTCACCTCAAGATATTTGTATAGATGAAGAAAGTTGAAACGAGTCGAAGCTTGTTGCGTGTTCTAACGAATCGCCGCAAGCGCTTGCCTAAGTTTGAGTGTATCTTTAACTGTATCTGTAACCGTAACTGTAAATGTATCTCTTTCAACATGCTCATTAGAATTCATTATAAATTTTCCACAGCGCCAACTAAGCAAATAAGAGGAAAGGAGGTGAAGAAGCCGGGGTTGGTGGTCTGAAGCCAGCCAGATAAATAACCAACACCTGTTTGCCGTTTGCCATTTGCCGCGGCATTGTCTGGTTGCATGCCACAAAGCAAGGCAGCCAGCGGCTTATATCATATTCCTGGCCAGTGTCCGGGCGAGCAACGTGAGATAACTGCAACCGGATATTTCTATTAGTGGCAGGCAGCCACTGACTGTGGCAGGCAGTCAGGACTCGCGTTATTTATGCGTCGCGCTGCAACGTTCTAATTTATGTTGCAGCTTGCAGCCAGCAATTTGTGGCCAGGGTTATTATAACAATTATGATTGGAGTGGCATACAACATACACAATATGCTAATAACAGCGAGCATTAAAGTCGGACTAAATTAGTTGCAGCCCGCAACAGGATGAGGAACAGGACGAAAGGACTCGCCAGGCTTATTTAACTTAAACGCAAGTTAAACAAGTAACAAAAAAGAGAGAAAAAAATACAGACGCTCAGAAGTACATTCGTCGTTGGCAAAGTAAACGATTAAAATATGCACAACACGAGTAAACATATTTTCAAGAAGTAAATATCCTTGAGGAACAGCAGCAGCATCAGCAGCAGGAGCAGCTACACTCACAAAAAAGTTCCAAAATAAAATTACTTAAAATTAGAAAGGCTGCATTATTTTTATTGAGAAGTGTTTTCAATTATTAAATAATCAATTTAAATTTAAAGGTTTCTTACCAACCAAACAGAATGTTTCTGTGATTATTTATCGAATTTGGTATCGATGTTTTCAAAAGTATGGCAATATCGATTTCACAAACAGCTGGTTTTGTGCAAATGTAATCGATTATCTTAAACTGCAATTATAATTAAATTACTTCGATTTATTTCTTATAATTTATTAATATTGAATGTTGAATTAGACATAAAATCATTTTTAATTCGTGCATTTGATTCTTAAGTTAAGTTCTTAAGTTCTTCTTCTTCTCTTTTTTGTATTTTTATCAATTGTTTTATTATTTATGCAGCAAGCACAAATCGAAAATATTTTTTCAAAATTTCATAACAATAACTCTTGAATTAAGAAAGAGGAAAACTCTGGCTCTCAGAAAGACAAAAATTGTAGAAATACTTTAATTATGATAAGGTGAGCTGATCTTGTGGATTTTCTAAATTTGAACGTCATCTGTTTTCGCTAAGTGTACCAAAATTCAGGAGCGCATGAAATGTATTTAAAATATGCCAAGTGGCAGACGTTTTGAGGCAGCAAACGGAGTTTGGGGCGTGGCCAGGTCTAGGTCTGGTTGTGGACTCCGTTGTTGCACGTAGCAACGGCGACGACAACAGCAGCTAGCAGCAAGTAGCAGGCAGCAGGACGAAAGAAGAACCAGACGAGGACAAAGTCGAAGATGCTGCACGTGGGCACAAAAGGCGCAAGGTAAATAAATATTGTAGCACAAAATGCGAAGATGCCGACGAAGACGTTGAAAGTTGAAAGGCAAACGGTGTTGTTACCAGTAACTCCCTCGCACTACCCTCCCCATCTAAATCCCCTTCTCCACCACGCCTGTCGCACGCTCTCAAGTTAAGATACTTACAAGGATTAAAGAGTCACTCAAGTTAAATGCATTGAAAATGAAGTAAAAGAAGCGTAAAAATTGTACCGAAAGTTGCTCAAGTGCTCAAACTGAATTGTCAGTAGAGGGGTGCAGGGAGGAGGAGGTGGTGTATGTGTGTGTGTGTGTGTGTAGGTGTGCAGTGTGTGTGTGTGTGTTTTTGTGTGCTTGTTAGCTTCTTCTTTTCTCTTTTTTTGCCTCTGCTACTTTTAATTTTACTCGCAGTTTATTTAATTTTGTGCTTTTTATTCCGGCAACGTCCTCTCGCTGCTGCTTTCTGCTTGTGCTTCTCGCTTCTCGCTTCCCGGTGCTGCGGCTCAATATAAAGTGGCAGTTGTTGATTTAGGGGTATTTAAATTGAAGCAACTTAGTTGGATTACGTACAAGCTGCTTGCGGTTAACCACAAATGAGGCGCCACTCAATGTTGCACAGTCGCGCAGTGGAAATGCGATCTAGGCTTGCTCCATTCACTTGAATAATTGCTGTGGATGAGTTCAGAGCCGTCAATATTAATGAGTCGTTAAATCAGTTATTTATTTATATTTCATTTATTTGTAGATGATTTGTTGTATGGTTAAATTCAGCCGTTGAGCTGCTAATAATATTAATATATTTACAATGAAAAGCAAGTCAGCAATCTGGGAATCGATCTAATAGAAATCAACGAATTCAGCGCTAGAGAAATGAGATCTCTGAGAACCACTAAGCAGACAATACACAGAGGCGTCAAATCGATACAAAGTAAGAAAAATGCATTATATTTTTTACCAGCCTGTGGGTCCTAGTCTGCCCAGATGACAACACGCCCAATATTTTGCAGGCCTCGCGATTCGTGTATAATATATTAATATATACATATGCAAAATATATTGTTGGAAATGATGTTAGCCGACTGTGCATCCACACACATGCTTGAGTCTGTTAACCAACAGTATTGGGACAGTCTACAATAAAGTTTGGAATCTTCGCTCGAACAACATTAGACGCCATCCTAGCTTTCCATGTTTGGAAACACAATGCAATCGTATAGCCCGCCAAACCTGTCTCAACTTAAATACAAAACACAGTAGATCTACGTCGCACAAACTGCTCCGCAATGGCCAGTCGGTAGCCATCCAGGCTTAAAATGACTTCGCTACCCTCGGAAGCGTCTTTCCACCAAGTCTATCTCAGAGAACATATGACCGACCAGATCTGGCTAGAAAACCACCTGAGCTAAGCTCACTCACTCACACGATTGCCACAGAAATGGAGTCAGATCCCACAAGGTTATGCAATGGATCTAGAGTGTCCTATGTGTATCCACAACCATCTAACCTAATCCAACTACAAATAATAATATTCTAAGGCTCAGTGCAGAGTATCCGTTATTACATCACTTTTGTTCGCCTCCTTTATTTCGAGAGATCTCGACTTAAAGATACTCTGATCTGAAATTTCATTTACATTGTGCAGCTTCTTATGTATTCTTATTTACTATTATTATTATTGTAGTTATTATAATTGTTGTTATAAT